>CANXME010002554.1:0-130000 GCA_948144175.1 Closterium sp. NIES-65 | reverse complement strand
AGTGGAGACATAATTCCTTATAACAATGTTTTCCCTTTCTACTTCACCGAAGTGAGATTGGCCGCTTTCTAGTTTTTTTTCTAGAAACTGGAAAGGATTTTTTTTCCAGAGCGCTACTTTCAGTCAGCTACTTCTGAAAAGCAAACGTGCAAGAATCCGTCGATGCATTGGAAAAACGCTGTGAAGCGAGTAATCTGGAAACGCGTACAACTTGGTCATCCTCCTCACAACACAAAATTCAGCCAGAACGGAAGCACAGTGAAACTAGGGAGAGATCAGACGCGAAATAGGTAGTAGGCTCCTCCTCATCCGTGGATTCAAGAGGCCCGCCTGGGCGTAAACGTGCAATGCACGTCGAGAGAATAGGTAGGTGACGAGATATTAAGACGAAGGAGAGAAACGAGGTAGCAAAAAGAATTATTGGACGAAGAAGCGAATTTTGAAGAGTTTCTGAGAGTTCTCGTGGTAGAGGAGAGTCCAGCCGCACGCATCGTGGAGCAGCCGCGACTATCACATGAGCCCATGAACCACGATGCGATAGAGCTCCATAGCTTGGCCCAGAAGTTGGTCCGGGACACGGACTCTCCCACTCAACCATGACTCCTTGAAACAGCCAGCTTTCGTGCTTCACGATAGCCGTACCACGTCGTACCGCGGCGTAACGCATCAACTCATCGCATCTACAGGTCGTATCATCAGCTCTCCTAGCAGCAACACCCGCCGGCGGCAGTGAGAGAGCAGCGAGACAGCACTAGCGGACCTTCAGCACGAACGGCCGTCAGCAGCAGCCGGCAGGCATGAGCGCAGCGGGAGGGCCGCTGGCCAAGGAGATGGCGGTGCGGAAACGAATCCACGCCGTGTGAGTGATGATGGTGACAGGTAAGGCGGGGATGTAGGAGTGTGTTGAAGGCACGGGGTAGGTGAAGGTATGAGCGCAGCGGGAGGGCTCTCCTGCTCCCGCCGTCGGTAGCAGCCGGCAGGCATGAGCGCAGCGGGAGAGCCAAGGAGATGGCGGTGCGGAAACGAAGCGGGATGTGGGAGTGTGTTGAACGCATGAGCGCAGCGGGAGAGCCAAGGAGATGGCGGTGCGGAAACGAAGCGGGATGTGGGAGTGTGTTGAACGCATGAGCGCAGCGGGAGGGCTCTCCTGCTCCCGCCGTCGGTAGCAGCCGGCAGGCATGAGCGCAGCGGGAGAGCCAAGGAGATGGCGGTGCGGAAACGAATCCACGCCGTGTGAGGAATGCTGCTGGTGATGATGGCAGTGTGAGTGATGATGGTGATGGTGATGGTGATGGTGGTGATGGTGTTGTGAGTCTATTACCCTCCTTGTTCCCCTTCCTCACCTCCCATCCTCACCTCCCCTCCTCACCTCCCCTCCTCGCCACACCTCGCCTCGCCACACCTCGCCTCGCCACAACCCACACCAGGTACAACAAGCTGCAGGACGACTTTCCATCTCTGCGCGAGTACAACGACTACCTGGAGCACGTGGAGGACATAGGTACGGGAGTGGAGGGAGTGAGTGAGGGGAGGGGCTAATGAGTGAATGGGGGGTGTGTTGGTCTCTGCGCGAGTACAACGACTATCTGGAGCACGTGGAGGATACAGGTGAGGGAGTGGAGGGAGTGAGTGAGGGGAGGGGCTAATGAGTGGATGGCGCGAGGGGGGTGCGCTGCTCTCTGCGCGAGTACAGCGACTACCTACCTGGAGCACGTAGAGGATATAGGTGAGGGAGTGAATGAGGGGCAGGAGCGCCCTATTGGTCAGATCAGAGAGTGAGGAGGCGATCATGAGTTTCGAACTCTGCGCGAGTACAGCGACTACCTACCTGGAGCATGTGGAGGATATAGGTGCGTGGGTGAAGGGGAGGGGAGGATGAGATGAGTGGTGAGAGACTGAGAGAGAGGTACAAGGGGTGTGATGCGAGATAGTTGCTTGCGAGGGGTTGAGAGGCGGGTGGCTGCTGTGGGATTTCTTTTGAGACGTCTCAAAAAGACACTTATTTCACGTGGCTATTCAATTTCTGGTTCCTGTAGATTTCTGCTTGCGAGGGGTTGAGAGGCGGGTGGCTGGTGTGGGTTATTTCCGAGGGATATCTCTGACGGATTTGATAAAGGCCAACATTGCTTCTCGCCCTGCCTTCCTCTCCGTTTCTAACTACCTGCCTTCCTCTCCGTTTCTAACTACCTGCCTTCCTCTCCGTTTCTAACTACCTGCCTTCCTCTCCGTTTCTAACTACCTGCCTTCCTCTCCGTTTCTAACTACTTGCCTTCCTCTCCGTTTCTAACTGCATGCCTTCCTCTCCGTCCCTAACTGCATGCCTTCCTCTCCGTCCCTAACTGCATGCCTTCCTCTCCGTCCCTAACTGCATGCCTTCCTCTCCGTCCCTAACTGCATGCCTTCCTCTCCGTCCCTAACTGCATGCCTTCCTCTCCGTCCCTAACTGCCTGCCTTCCTCTCCGTCCCTATCTACCTGTATTCTGGATGGTGGAAGGGACTGAATTGAAGTGGTTGCAATGCAACCGAAGCGAAGGTGAGGGCGTATGAGGCAAGGATACGTCCCATCGCTGCTCCTCCTCTTCCCTCCTCTTTCCAGTGTTTTTGCTGGTGGAAGGAATCGATGTGGCAGCAACAGAGGAGGAATTGGGGGCGTATGACGCAAGGATACGTCCCATCGCTGCCCCTCCTCCCACCCCTTCCGTCCATCCAGTGTTTTGGATAGTGGAAGGGACTGAATCGAAGTGGCGATAACAGAGGCGGGGGTGAGTGAGGGCATAGGAGGCAAGCATGTGTTCACCTTATCCCCCCTCCGTTTGACCTCTCCCTCCTCTCCTCTCCTCTTCACAGTGTTCCGCCTGGTGGAAGGAATCGATGCGGCGGCAGCGACAGAGGCGGAGGTGAGGGCATATGAGGCAACAATGTGTTAGACTTATCTCCCCCCACTCCCCTGCCTTCGCCCTCCCCTGCCTTCGCCCTCCCCTCTCCTCTTCCCAGTGTTCCGGCTGGTGGAGGGGATTGATGTGGACGTCTAAGGCAGTAATGCTTCCTCCCTCTCCCCCTCTCTACTTCCCCCCCCTTCGCTGCCCCCCCTCCCCTCTCCTCTTCACAGTGTTCCGGCTGGTGGAGGGGATTGATGCGGCGGCAGCAGAGGCGGAGGTGAGGGCGTATGAAGCAAACAATGTGTTGGCCTTATCCCCCCCTTTTTCATCCTTCACCCTACTCGCCCTTACCCCCCTCCTTGCCAGTGTTCCGGTTGGTGGAAGGAATCGATGCGGCGGCAGCAGAGGCGGAGGTGAGGGCGTATGAAGCAAACAACCGAGACAGCATCGCAGCTGCCAGAGCCAAGCGGGTGAGTGACAGTCTGCAGGGATGGTGTAGAGGTGTGGAGAGCGGTGCAGCGGTGTGGAGAGAGGGTGTGAGGGCGTATGAAGCGAACAACCGAGACAGCATAGCAGCCGCCAGAGCCAAGCGGGTGAGTGACAGTATGCAGGGATGGTGTAGAGGTGTGGAGAGCGGTGCAGCGGTTAAGAGAGTGGTGAATGGTGTAACAGTCTGGAGAGTGTTGCAGTGGTATGGAGAGAGGAGGTGAGGTCGGATGAGGCAAACAATCGAGACAGCATTGCTGCTGCCAGAGCCAAGCGGGTGAGTGGCTGTCTGCCCGGATGATGGTGCGGGGGTGTGCAGAGTGGTGCAGCGGTTCAGAGGGTGGTGAGAGGTGCAGAAGTGTGGATAGTGGTGCAATAGTATGGAGAGAGGAAGTAAGGGCGTATGAGGCAGACTTTTGAGTCGACTCAAGAGGCTCTCGCTGCTGATTCTAGGCAGGGCGCCAAGCAGCAAAGCTGAGAGCACGCAGCAGCACTGCCACAGTGACGCCCAAGAAGGCAGTCGTATCCCTCCCTCCTCCCTTCAGCATATTGCATCTCACCCACTCTTCCCCCCTACCCCCTCTTTTGAGGCGCCTCAAAAGCCCTCCCTCCCTTCAGCATATTGCATCTCACCCACTCTTCCCCCCTACCCCCTCTTTTGAGGCGCCTCAAAAGCCCTCCCTCCCTTCAGCATATTGCATCTCACCCACTCTTCCCCCCTACCCCCTCTTTTGAGGCGCCTCAAAAGCCCTCCCTCCCTTCAGCATATTGCATCTCACACACTCTTCCCCCCTACCCCCTCTTTTGAGGCGCCTCAAAAGCCCTCCCTCCCTTCAGCATATTGCATCTCACCCACTCTTCCCCCCTACCCCCTCTTTTGAGGCGCCTCAAAAGCCCTCCATCCCTTCAGCATATTGCATCTCACCCACTCTTCCCAACTACCCCCTCTCTCTCCCCTCTAATACCTTCCCTGCTTACACCCGGCAGAGCGCCGAGCAGCAGAGCTGAGAGCAGGCAGCAGCACTGCCACCCAGACCGGCAGGATCCATTGCTCCCTCTTGAGCTGACTTTTGAGTCGACTCAAACTTTCGACTCAAACTTTCGACTCAAAAGTCAGCAGGGAGATTTTGAGAATTCTCAAAAACGCCCACACCGGGAGGATCCATTGCTCCCGCCTGTATCGAACGATGCTCTATTCTCCCACTCCAATCTTCCAACTCCACCCACACCCGCCTCCCCCCTCCCCCGCGATACCTCCCCGCCGATACCAGGCAGAGCGCCGAGCAGCCGAGCTGCGAGCAGCAACACTGCCACCCAAACCGGGGGAATCGTCCGTGTACCAGCTGGTAGGTGTGGGATTGGGGGAGTATGGGGGAGTGTGGGGGAGTGTGGGGGGGTGTGGGGGCGTACTGGGAGTATGGGGAGGTATTGGAGGGTATTGTTGCTGAGTATAGAGCTGCGAGCAGCAGCACTGCTGCCCAAACCAGGAAAAATCTCCATGAACCAACTGGTAGGGGTGGGAATGGGGAGTGAGAATGGTCTATGTGAATTGGGGATGCTGGTATGGGGTGTGAATGGGGAGGATATGGGGGCGGTTTCGAGGGGCGGTTTTGAGGGGCGGTTGTCAGGGGTGGTTTTCAGGGGCGGTTTTGAGGGGCGGTTCTTAGGGGCGGTTCTTAGGGGCGGTTCTTAGGGGCGGTTCTTAGGGGCGGTTTTCAGGGGAATGATTTCTCGTGTAACGTCTCCTCCCATCCTACTCATTCCCACCCTCCAAACCTTTCAACCCCTTCGCTCTCTCACCTTATACTCCCAAATCCCTTCAAGCACCACCACCCACCGACCGAAAGCATCTGAACGTTTGTTGCTTGCAACCACACAAGGAACTACAATGGACCTCCGATGAGGTTTTCTACTGCTCTCCTCCCTCCCAACCTTCTCTTTCTCACCCTCTGAACCTCCCAACTCCTTCTGCTCCCAAACCCTCCCTCCCTCTTAATCGCCCTCTGCAGATAGAGCAGCAGGAGACGGACCAACTGGAAATGGCAACCGATTTCGCTTCAGCCGCAGCAGCAGCAGCAGCAGCAGCAGCAGCAGCAGCAGCCGCAGGGGACATGGCAGGAGGAGGAGGGGCGTCCCTTCCCATTCTCACCTCCCCTTTTCTCCTCCACACCTTTTCCTCTCTCACCTGCATTGCAGATAGAGCAGCAGGCGAGGGACCATCTCGAAATGACTACCGATTTCGCCACAGTAGCAGCAGCAGGAGCAGCAGACATGGCAGCAGGAGCAGGAGACATGGCAGCAGGAGCAGGAGACATGGCAGCAGGAGCAGCAAACATGGCAGCAGGAGCAGCAAACATGGCAGCAGGAGCAGGAGACATGGCAGCAGTAGCCTTTCTCCCCTCTTTCACCTCCTCCCCTCTCTCCCCTCTTTCACCTCCTCCCTTCTCTCCCCTCTTTCACCTCCTCCCTTCTCTCCCCTCTCTCACCTCCTCCTTTCTCTCCCCTCTTTCACGTCCTCCCTTCTCTCCCCCACCTTTTCCTCTCCCGTAAATGCAGATAGAGCAGCAGGAGAGGGATCAGCTTGAAATGGCAACTGATTTCGCCTCAGCAGCAGCAGCAGCAGGAGCACGGGACATGGCAGCAGGAGGGGGCTTTCTTCCCCTTTCTCACCTACCCCCTTTCTCGTCCCCATACTTTCCCCTCTTCTCCCCTTCCTCCTCTGCAGATAGAGCAGCAGGAGAGGGACCAACTAGAAATGACAACTGATTTTGCCTCAGCAGCAGCAGCAGGAGCAGGGGACATGGCAGCAGGAGGAGGAGCATTCCCCCCTCGACCAGTGGGAATGCTCCAACCCATGCCTGTGCACCATACCGACAGCAGCCTAGGCTCGGCGCCGAGCCTGACTCCGGAGCAGCAGCAGGCTCGGATCTTGAAGGGGCAGAAGGCTGGCGGATGGACGGTGGAGATCTCTCACAGGAGAGCTGTGGAGGAGGCGTGGGGCACACTATGGGTCATGTGATGCTGGCTTTGAGTCGACTCAAAAGTCACCTGCCTTCACTGGGAGATTGCGAACAGGAGATCCGTGGAGGAGGCGTGGGGCACTCTGTGGGTCATGTGATGGCGCTGGCTGGCTGTGTGTGATGGGATGGGAGGATGGGAGAATGGGTGAGGTGGGCTTTCACTGGGTGATTACGCATAGGAGAGCCGTGGAGGAGGGGAGGCGTGGGGCACACTATGGGTGATGTGATTGTTTGCCGTGTGTGATGGAAGGATGGGTGGAGTGCGGGTGATGTGATGCTGGGCTAGAAGTGTGATGGGAGGGTGGGAGAATGGGCCTTCACTGGGAGATTTCGCACAGGAGAGCCGTGGAGGAGGCTAGGGGTTGTCTGTGGGTCATGTGATGCTGCTGGCTGGCTGTGTGTGATGCGAGGATGGGAAAACGGGTGAGGTGGTCTTTCACTGGGGGAAAATCGGAGATCGCGCACAGGAGAGCCGTGGAGGAGGCTTGGGTTGGGGTACGTACTCACTGGGTCATGTAGTTCTTTGCTGTGCGAGATGGGTCTTGTAGTTCTTTGCTGTGCGAGATGGGTCATGTAGTTCTTTGCTGTGCGAGATGGGTCATGTAGTTCTTTGCTGTGCGAGATGGGTTATGGGTGAAGGGTGATGGGAAGGCGGGGTGTGGATGATGGAAAGTATTTGGGTTGTGGGTGTGGATGTGGGAGATGTGAGGATGGGTTGTGGGCGGGTGATGTGTGGATAGGGAGTGTGGGTTATGGCTGAAGAACTATGGGTTTATGGGTTATGGATTATGGGCGATGGGAAGACGGTGTGTGGATGATGGGCAGACTTGGTGTGGGAGATGAGAAGATGGGTTGTGGGTGGGTGATGGAGATGGAGTGTGGGTGATGGGAGGGTGGAGAGTGGAAGAAGAGAGGACGGAGAGAGTGTACAGTGTGAGAACCGAGTGTGGGTGGGTCGTGTAAGCCTGGCTCAGGCGAGCAACCGAGGGAAGCGTGTGTGTGGGTGCTGCCTGCGTGTTGCCCGCATGCTGCCCGCATGCTGCCCGCATGCTGCCCGCATGATGCCCGGGTGCTGCCCGGGTGCTGCCCGGGTGCTGCCCGGGTGCTGCCCGGGTGCTGCCCGGGTGCTGCCCGGGTGCTGCCCGGGTGCTGCCCGGGTGCTGCCCGGGTGCTGCAGTGTGGGGTGGGGAAGACCTGGTACCGCTGCGACCTGTACTTCCCTCCGCCCACGTGAATCGCTCTGCGCCAGTGTAACTGTTTGAGCATTCAGTTTAGTGGACGATTTTTACAAGGCTCTGATGAGTGAGGAGGAGAGGACCCGTGGGACCTCACATTCGTGCACTGTGGGGTGGGAAAGACCTGGTACGGTACCGCTGCCTGTACTTCCCTCCGCCCATGTGAATTGCCCTACAGCAGTGTAACGGTTGGAGGTCGAGGCGGCAGTGGGTGTGAATTGCCACCTGTCTGTCGGTGGTCATAGTCGCTCGCTGCAGAGGCTCACCACCAGTACAGTGGGTGTGGTGTTAGGTTACAGTGGTTACCTGCCCATCTGGGATGCTCAGGAGCAGTGCTTCTGCTCCGGAACGGGGCAGGCAGGAGCATTGGCATCAGCATGGCAGCTATCCATGATGGTGGTTGCCATACCCGGGGATAATAATTACCCTATGTGTTTTGAGATCTCTTAAAGCCAGGGGCCAGCATTTCCAGCTGCGCGGTTATGGCCGATTTATAACATCCCCACACTTGTATTTACGCAATAAACTAACGCAATTAACTATCTTTCGACCAATGTCATGCTACACCCAATCTATGCAGACTATTGTGAACTCTGTTTCAGGGGCCAAAGGCTTCAGGTGGGGGAGGCAGCATCTGCAGCCCTCTGGAGTCGAGCAGCTGCACCAAAGCAAGGTAGCCTATAGCGAGGATGAGGGAGATGACTCCTGTGACAATGGCGGTCACCTGGCCCTTCACCAAGCCTGGTGAGGGAGAAAAGCACAGACGAGACGGAGTGTTAAAAAGGAAGGAATGGATGCATACGAATCTGATGAGTACATACCGGTATATTCTGGGGGGCCTCAAAGGATTGCAGCGCACACATAATTTCTGATCGTGGGGAGGGAGGGGGAGGAGGGGGAGAGAGGAATGGGGGGCGGAGAAGGAGCCGCGGGCAGGAATGGGGAGAGCTGGGAGTAAAGGAAGGGAAAAGGGAGTGCGGGAGAGAGGGAGTCAGGTAAGCAAGGGGAAAATGGCTGGCTGGTGTTGAGGGGGAGGAGGTGGGGACAGGGGGAAGGGGGGGATGGGGGGGAAGGGGGGGAAAGGGGGGATAGGGGGGTAAGGGGGGGAAGGTGGGGGAATGAGAAGACGGGGAGTAGTGAGAAACACCATTTGTGCTGATTTCTCACAAATGAAGCTTCTGAAGCTTCACCAGCCTTCCCATCGCGATGAGGTGTGCTTCTTCACCGAGGTGTCTTTTGCCATAACGACTGGGCGAGCTGCAGCTTAGAAAAATCTTTTTGCAGAAGAATGACAGTCGAGATGAGGACTGGGACAGACCCCCGTCAATCCTTCATCGCGATGAGGTGTGCTTCTTCACCGAGGTGTCTTCACGGCAGCAGCAGCAGCAGCAGCAGCAGCCTCGGTGCCTTCATTCCAAGAGGCGAAGCTTACGCATGACTTCGTGGAATGTAACTCGTTTGAAATGCTCTAAATTCGCACATTTCGAGACGGTACACTCCGTTCGTTACAGATTCATGGTTTTACTAAGTTTCCCGCAGTTCTGTTTTTTTAAGCCAATTCAAGAATAATCGCCAGCGTGTGTTCGCGACCAGACAGAGCCAAGTCAGCCTGGACCTGACTGAACCGACTCGAAACGAACCGAACCGAGCCTGCTTCGTTCAAAGTTCGCACCTTGCTGCGGAGGAGGCGTGGAGGGTTGCGCTGCTGGCGGAGGCTTCGGCGAAGCTTCAGCAGGCGAGGTTTCGGCGGAGCCGCTATCGTCCGAAGAAGCTCGCACCGCGAGCGCACGCCTTGATGGCACTGCTCGTCGTGATGCACATTCGCGTGTTCCGGTCGCCGCAAATCGCGGAGGGGTCAGCTCTGCTCGTCGTGTCGCGCAGGAGACACGCGGCGTGAGTGACGGGAGAGGAAGAAGCGACGACGCGTTTTGAGGAGCACCAGGAGAGGAAAGAATGTGACGCGTGCATGACGTGGCACTAAGGGATACCGTAGCGGCAGCCATTGCTGGTATCTGTCTCACAGTTCACCCTCTCCGTCCAACAATCCGTCCACTATCACTTTCACGAGTGTGGCCCTAATGGGCCTGGACACTCTCGTGACGAATGATTTGCTTTCAACGTAATCCTTCGTTGCAATCAGTGTAAGCGTAGCTGGACATAAATGGTGCACTTGTAGTAACGGGTAAGTTTATGTAAAGGATGGACGGACTTGAGGTGTCAAAATGCTGTTGGGCGGTTGGCGGGAGTCGAGCGTGGTCCAACCAGAACCGCCAACGTGGTTGTGCTAGGCAGCATTGACAACTTGAACAACAACGGCGAGGCCAGGCACGTCTACACTCGAACTCTCACAAGCAAGTACTTGTTACGCTTGCAATGGAACGAATTAGCGAGGATTGCACTATCGGAGAAAAGAAGTTACATCATTGTGCAATATTCTTCGACTGGGTTTGTTCTAGCCGAGGATAAATGGCCCCGCGTTGCTTGCTATTGGCAAACTACCTGACTCAGCAGCAGTGTACCACTGTACTGTACCTACACGCCGTTTCCAGCTGTTTCGTTTCGCATCACATCACATTGTCAAGCTGGGCTCGTTTATTAATTTCTGGGCAGAAAGTTCCAGTCTGTGCTGTGCTTGGCGGACCCACTTCGCGCATGCCCAAACTCCATCTCCCCACCCTTCTGACCTTGGTGTACACATTGTACTGTATGGTCCCATAAAACACTGTACAAACAGAATGGTCCTATGAATAAGTGTTCGGGCAGGTGGACACAGAGGCCCTCCCTACACCAACAACATGTCGGAGTGGCAATGAGACGAGATACGTTGTTGTCGTCATCTTATCCACACCCAGCCTGGCCCCGCCTCACGACAACTGCACAGTCTAACCAGTTAACATAGTGACAAACACGCACATATTATATTATCTCTTGCCAATCTGGTCTGTACACTCAGCCACTCCGTTCGCTTTGCTCCATGATCATCGTATCTAGCGCAGTTTTGCTTCATTACCGTTTTTGAACGCAACAAACCATAGAGAACCGCTGGTTTAATAGGAATCGACAAGAGACAATGCTGTACTTGATGTCTCCTTCTTACATTTGAGTGAGCAAGGGAGCAACTCTCGCAACCTGTAGTTCAAAATTGCTGCTCGATAATGAACAAGGCGGAGCCTTGAACCGTGCTACTCCCAACGGCCCGAAATTCCATGAATGTCTTATGTTCTGCAATTGAACAACCTCAAAGTATATACGTTTTGCCCCTCTAAGCCAACGTAGTCCCTCGGTTATCCTTCAGTAGAAGCACATCCTCATGGGCTCAAACGTGGGGGACTCGTTAAGCCCGATAGTATCACCCTCCATACCCCCGTCCGACCTTCCTCGATTTTTAGACAGGCCAAAAACCCTCCCCCCACCGCGCTCCCGCTGCGCGCCCATTGAATGCCCCGGCGGGCCCCGCCCGCAACGCCGTGCGCGGACCTTGGATTCTTCCGCTCCCGCGCAAAGCCCCAGGCAGAGCCGGCTCTCCCCCAGGTCCCCGCAACCCGCGGTACGATGGGCGGAAACTATCAGCGGAAGAGAGAGCGACCGGGTGCTTTCCCCCTCAAATCTTTCCTCCGACGGCTCCTCCTCCGCGCTGCTTTCCCCCGATGGCTCCGCCGCCTCCGCGCTTCTTTCCCCCAGAGGCGGAAGCTCCACTTCCGCCGCTTGGCGCCCTGCCGCGCTCACCCCCGTGCGGAGTCCACACGCGACGGCGATCCGCCATAGAGCTACGTCGTCAATAGACATGGAGGAGCTTTGGGCAGACTTCAGTCTCGAAGAAGGCGCCACGCAAGATGCGGACAGCACATTTGGTGGCGCCGCTCCGGCGGGCGGGGCTGGCGGGAATGGCGCGGAAGGGCGGGGGCGGCGGAGAGGACACGCGCGAAACATTTCGTTTTCTGACTTTCGGTCGTTCCTGAAAGAGAAACCGCGCGACGGCGACGCGAAACCCAGCGAAGTTGACGCTGGTAAACTCTCAAAAGGGCAGCAACAGAGCGACGCGACGGCGACGGTGGCGGCGGCGACCGCGGCGGCGCCAGCACTCAGACGTCGGCCGGCGCTGTCGCGTCTTTTCTCCAGCCGCCGAGATGCTGCCTCCGCGTCTCCCGCCGCGTCGGACGGCGCGTCTAGCGGCGCGGCTCCGGCCAAAATCCCCGTTTCCCTCTCCTCCATGTCTTTCCGAGGGCTACAGGACACGTCAACCAGCGATGACGTGGAATTGTATGGCGGCGTCGTGCGATGCTCGTCTGTTGAGACGAAACACGCGCCACTCTCTGCGCGGCTTGCGGCGAATGACACTGGCGCCGTGCCGAAATCCCCCCGGGCCGCGGCGCGCGGCGCAAGCTTTAGACGGAATCCCGGCGCGGCGGCGGGAACCTCAGGAAAGAGTATGAGTGGGAAAGAACCAATGATGGTCGTTCCTTTCACGCGACGCGTAAAGGGCGCGTCGCAGCAGCAATTGCAATCAGGGGAGGAGGGGGAGGTGTCGGACGAGGAGGGCGGAGGGGAGGGGGAAAGCGCGGCGCACTCAGGTCCGCGCATCGTCTTCTGCGTGGTACAGAGCCCGCGGAGGAGGGGCGCTGGTCAGACGGGAGTGGCGCGCGGAGCGGGACGTGCGGAGGAAGCGGCGGGGGAAGTGGCGGAAGCGCGGGCAGGGGATGCTGCGCTCGAGACCGCGCGAAAGCGCGGCGCGTCGTCTGGTCCGCGCGGCGGCTTCCGCCAAGCTAGCCCGCGGGGCACTGCGGTTAGCAGCCTTGCGGGGTGGCGGGGACTCGCCCGGCAGGGGGACGGAGCGGAACGGATTGGGGAAGCAGCAGGAGCTGCGGTGGAAGCGGGGGGGTTGGGGAACCCGCTGCTGGGGACTGAGGAGACTGGGGGGGGTTGGGGAAATGGGGGGAGTGGGGGGAATGGGGGGAGTGACACGGATATAGTAGGCTCCTTTCGCGATATAGCGTACTCGGGGAGCGGGGAGAGCCTGCGCGACGGGATCGCGCATCTGACGGCCGCGGCGGCAGCTGTGGCGCTGCCGTCGCCGCGTGGCGGATGCGGAAGGGAGGGCGGCGCGGCAGGGCTTGGGGACGGGGCGGGGGACACGGAGCGGGGAGGATGGGCGGGAGCGGGGGCGGGGAAGGGGAAAGGGAAGGGTGAGAGCGCGGAGTCGTCTTGGCACATGGCGAGTCTGAGTCACGGCATTGGGGAAATAGAGACGAGCGCGCGGGGGGTTGGGGGAGTAAGCGCGGGGAAGGAGGAGATGGCTTGGCACATGGCGAGTCCGAGTCACGGTATTGGGGAAATAGAGACGAGCGCGCGGGGGCGAGGAGGGGAGGCGAATGGGGGAGGCGAGGGGGGAAGGGAGGAGGGAGGAGACTACAGCACGTGGCTCGGGGAAGGGGAGGGGGAGGGGGAGGGGGGGAGCGGGGAGGCGTCTTGGCGCAGATGCAGTCTCAGTTACGGCATGGGGATTGGGGGGACGCGCGGAGAGGGGAATGCATGGCGCATGGCTGGTCTAAGCAACGGTATTGGGGCTATTGGGGAGGTGGAGAGGAGCGGGCAGGGGGAGGGGGAAGGAGAAGGGGAAGGGGAGGGGGGACGAGGGGAGGCGTCTTGGCGCAGATGTAGTCTGAGCTATGGCATGGGGGTCGTGGGGACGAGCGCGGAGGCGAATGCATGGCGCATGGTTAGTCTGAGTAACGGTATTGGGGTTATTGGGGAGGCGGAGGGGGAAGGGGCAGCAAGAGAGGGAGGAGCAAAGGAGGGGGGGGAAGAGAATGCATGGCGCATGGCTAGTTTGAGTCACGGCATTGGGGTTATAGAGGAGGTGGTGGAGAGGGGGAAGGAAGGAGAGGATGGGGAGGGAATAGAGGAAAGAGATGACGGAAGGGGGAGAGAGGAAAGGGATGAATTGATGCGAGGAGTGGAAAGAGGGGACGGAGAGGGGTTAGGAGTGGGAGAGGAGAGGAAGGGAAGTAGAGAGGGGGAGGTTGTGGAAGGGAAGGAGGGAGAGGAAGGGGGGTTGAGGGTGGGGCGAGAGGGACGAGATACGCAGAGCACAGCAGCAAGGGAAATGCAAGACGTGCTCTTGGTGTATGACGCAAACGAGGGTGTTTCAAAAGAGAGTGATTTAAACGAGAGTGACAGACACGAGAGCGATGCTGCCGCGCTACCCGTTTCCGGGAAGCGTCAACGGCAGCAGGAGCGTCAGCCTCAGCAGGAGCAACATGTAGGTAGAAGCAGGGGGGCATCAGAGCAGCACAATGGGACCGGTGGAGCCCGCTCGCTCCCAACCCCTGCCACGGATTGGCAGGACGGAACTGGTGATTCTCCTCCCCTCCTCCACCTCTCCACCGCTTCCCCTCCCGCTCCCCCTTCCCCTTCTGCCCCCCCCCCGTCCCCCGCGTTCCAGTTCCCCCTCCCCGCGGAGGTCCACTCCCCCGTCTCCCTATGCTCCGGCGGACAAGTAGGGGAGGGGGGAGCGGAGGGGAAGGGGAGAGGGGGAGGCGTGCATAGGAGCGTGAGTGATGGGGTTCTGCAGACGGGGAAACGCAGTGAACCGATGCAGGCAGAGCAGCAGGAGCAGCAGGAGCAGCAGGAGCAGCAGGAGCAGCAGGAGCAGCAGGAGCAGCAGGAGCAGCAGGAGGAGGAGCATCAGGGGGATGGGATGGAAGCGGGACGAACGGCAAACGAATCTCCAGCAGACACAGAACGAGTAGCAGCAGACGCGGAAGCAGGGGTTGGTGCAGTGTCACAACCGTCAGGTGCAAAATCAGGCAGAGCAGGGACAGGGGTTGACACAGGGGAAAGCCCTTCAGGAGCAGTATCAGACGCAGCAGAAGCAGGGAGACCTGCCGGCAGGACCGCAGCAGAAGTGGGGGTTCCAACAGAAGCAAAGGCATCAGGAGCAGTATCAGACGCAGCAGAAGCAGGGAGACCTGCTGGCAAGAGTGGGGGTTGTGGTGGCAAGAGCAGCAGATTAGGGCGGCGCGTGCAGTTCAGTGACATGGTGAGGGTGAGACGTGTGCTCGTTGCCTGCCCCAGCAGTGACTCTGCCGGACCTGATGCCGAGCCTGATGCCGAGCCTGATGCCGAGACTGATGGTGGGTTTGGTGCCGAGCTTGATTCCGAGCCTGCCGCTGATTCTTGGAGTGGCCGTGATGGGGTTCCGGATGGTGACCTGGGTTCTGTTGCTGATGCTGCTGCTCCTGCTGCTGCTGGTGATGGTGATGATGACAATGCTGGTGATGGTGATGATGCTGCCATGAGGGTTGCTGAAGCTAGTATGGCTGTTGAGAGAACGCTTGCTCCATGTGCTGCTGCTGCTGCTGCTGGTGCTGGTGGTGAATTTGGTGCTGCTGCCACCGCTGCTGCTGCTGGTGCCTCGGGCTGTGACACGGTGTCATGTGCTGCTGGCAATGGTGTTAGAATTCTCCCTAGGACCGATGCTGCTGCTGCTGCTGCTGTTGCTACAGAAGCTGTTACAGTTTCTTTTTTTGATGGTGATTCTGCTGGGGCGCCTGCTGGTGATACTGCTGCTGCTACTGCTGCTGCTACTGCTGCTGCTGCTGCTACTGCTGCTGCTGCTGCTGCTGTTGAATCAGAGCCTGCGGATCCCCTCCTCCTCTCCATCTTCTCCCCATCCGCATCCCCCCTCACATCCTTCATCCCTGCAACCAAATCCCTTCCTGTTTTGTCCGATACAATTTTTATCGACCACAGCGCACCGATCGACTCTCCCCCCCCGGCCCTCCCGCACTCCTTCTCCTCTTCAGCCCCCTCCCCCTCCCCCTCACCTTCGCCGGGTCGCAAGTTCCTCGCCTCGCTCACTCGCTCCTTCTCACGCTCACGACTCAGGAGCATCACTCTCGCCCCTGCTCTCTTTTTCAGCCCATCCAAGCGGATGGGTGTGGCGGCCGGAGAAATGGAGTTAGGTTCAAGCAAAGAGGTGCATTCTAATCAGGGTGGGGAGACTGGTGTGGGGGCACGAGACGGTGTGATAGGAAGGCAAGAAGCAGGGGTTGTTTGTAAGGAGTATCGAAAGAGGCTGGGAGAGGAGGGTGTGGCAGGAGGGGAAGGGGCCGGGGTGGAGGAGGAGGGGGTGCTTGCGAACGGAGGGTGTGAGTTGGGGGTGCGAAGATCTCTACTTCAGAGCCTTCCTCCTGGGCCAGAAGCAGGCTCGGAAGTAGGTTCGGATGCAAATTCGGGTATGTCAGGGCTTGTGCCGCGGTCCGTGTCTGCTATGGAAACTGGCGAGGTGGAATCCAAGGCGCGGCAGAGATGGGTGAGAGTGCTGCGCTTGCCGAGGCCTAGCAAGGTGATATAAATGAGTGTTTGAGACGTCTCAAGAGCTCACTTACGCTTACGGTATATCAGATGGAAGCTGGCGAGGTGGAATCCAAGGCGCGGCAGAGATGGGTGAGAGTGCTGCGCTTGCCGAGAGTTGGTGGCTTGAGTGGATCTTCTAGGGCTTAGCAGGTCGACTGGGAACGAGGGTAACTTCGGGCAATGGAGGGCTTGGCTTGCGATAACAGGTTTGTTTTGAGATGTCTCAATTCTATGGCAACGCAGGGATGGGTGTGTATGCTGCGCTTGCCTGAATCGGTGTATTCAGTGGATCCACTAAGACATAGCGGGCTGACTTAGTGGGTACTACTCTTGAGTCTTGACTCTGATTTTTACTGGTTCTGTACAATTTCTTGAATTGACGAATGAATCACTGCGGTGGTCGGATGACTCTGTGGATGGCGAACTGATGACGGGTAAAATCGGCTGGCGGTGACAAGGAGGGCTTGATTAGCCGGCCGGTTAGTGCGCGACCAAGATCACTGTCGTCGCGCCTCGAACGGGTTGTCAAAGGTGGTCCGTCCGTCGCGAGGAAATGACGGACCGCCGTGTTTGCACGTTTTCGATTCCTTTCGGCAGTGGCTTTGACAGCGACTCCCACCGCGCTCGCGCCCAATTCCCGCGGTCAGTTTATATTGCTATTTCCCGTTTTTCATGACTAAACGTATAGAAGGGCAAATATCCAGTACCTGGGCTCAGTATAGAGGCCAGTGGAAAAACTAAAACCCACTCGGATGACAAGCCATTTGGGAGGCATCAACCCTAAATACCTTGCCTCATGGTGTTTAGGGTTGATGCTCTCTTCGTGGCATACCATCCATGAGGGTGATATTTTTCTTGTCCCGAGCTGAGTGTTTGCCATGGACTCGACGAATACATTTTTAATACCCCGTAACCTAAAACCAACTTGTATTTGTGGACTTAAAAGGAGAAACTGAGAAAGAATATGCCCCAAGGTATTGGACGCGAGCGCAGAGCAATGCGCTGTCAAAACCACTGCCCATTGGAATTGGAAATTTGAAAACACGGCGCTTTGTCATTTCCTCGTCCGTCGCCCTGTTTCGATTCAGCTGCCTTTTGCCAGCCAGCCTGTCGCCTCTCTGCAGACTATGTCGTCAACAAACCAGCCCAAAAATAAAATAAAATCGGCCCTTTCTGTCGCTTTCTCCCAAGGATTTGTACAGCAAGCTTGAACTTCGATTGTACTGCACAAGACTCGCAACACTTCCCAGTCACCACCAGCCCATCGGCAATCGAAGTTTTCCCTTGTACAGAGCACTCGATTCTCTGTACAAATCACGAATCAGTATGAATAGAAAGAGAGTGACTTTAAGCTTTCACTTACGATTTGCTTTTGTACCAACGGCTCGTCATGATATTCTCAAAGATTCTGAAAAAAACGCACATTATATTACAGAATACTATAAATAATTAGCACTGATTTTTTTCCAGGCCATAATCAATTCTTTGGTACAATTGTCTATTTTGATTGATTACGAGTGCGTAAACGTAATCAAGCAGACTCGACAATCCATGATATTGACCCTATAGAGTTGGAATCTCCTACTATATGTACGTAATAAAGTAATTTATCCAACCCTCATTATGGGCTGGTACAATATCAAATCTCAAAGCATGAAAACCTTTTGCACAAGTTTGTTCTTTGGTTGAACAATGTCTTCATATACGTTTGTGTTTGTTATTATTTAACAAGAGAGACGATGAACACATGACCTATTTTTATACATATAAATAGATTTTCTGGTTGATAATGTGTACCTAAGGGAACCGGTTTCATACAGTGTAGGTTAAATATAACAGTCCAAGTAAAATTGGGCTGGTTTGATCATTGGCAAACAGCAAATATTGGGATTTATGTTCCCTGAATATGTCTACTACTCTAACGAACATTTTGTGTACTCTTGTCTTTCTGTTCCGCTAGTCGAAGAGGCCCCGAAAAACAAGTTGGGTCTTGTGTCAACTGGATTTCTCCAACGCAATCTGGGACCACGAAAGCATTGAATTGAAACACTCCGAGGCTAGCTATAGTGTACACGCATAAACGTTTTGGACGAGTTTTTATATTCCAGAGAGGATACAGGCTGTCCAATACTTACAAATACAAGACCGGTATTGCTAGAAAAAGGACTGGACCCTCAACCGGAACCTATTGAGTGTGAAAAAAAACATGTGAACCCAATATTTTGCTGCCTGTTGGAAAATGTACCCAGAAAAACAGCAACTGTGGAACTCCTTTCAAACTGAGGATAATGGTTGAAAGGAGTTCCACAGCACTTAAATGGTTGATGTCGACGTTCCCTTTAAAGTGCTGCATCACACTTGCATCCATATAAACGTCCATTGTTTACGCGGCAAGCCCTAACTTACATCGTGAATCAAGTCAATATACCCTGACCCACGTGAGAAATATATTCGTGTAGTTTTGTTTCTCAGGGCACTTGATATGAACTTTCGATATATGTTTGAACTTGCCTTCGGGAAAACTACCCTACCATGCTTGTTGCCATGGCAACAAGCCAACACAGCAACACCTCAGTCCCTCCTAATAACAACACACTCACTGGCAGTAGACTTAGAGCAGTGAGCACCAATCACCAGTAGGACCGAGTAATGAAATCCTACATTTCAGCCCTACTACCAAGCCCAACGCCGCTTCTTCATCCCCAGCTATCTCGTCCAACAAATCTCCCGATGGGCTCCCCGCCAGAACGTAGAAGTCCGAGGCGCTTACCATCGCACTCGATATTCGCACCTCCATCTGGCGACGATTCTCCTCCGCCATTGAGCCGTCCACTCACCCTCCCCCATCCGCGCCGTGCCAGCTGCTCATCTCCGAATTACTTTGGCGAAACCCGGCGAGCGCGGACCTTGGATCACGCAGCAAGCAGCCCCAAAAATCCCGCGGCGGCTAGGCGGAATGACGCCTGCCGCGCGCGCGCAGCGTTTCCCTCCTCGAAATCCTGTTCCGCCGTTGGGGGCGAAAGCGACGGCGCCGAGGAGGCCGCGTGGCGGCCTGCCGCGCTCACCCCCGTGCGCAGCCCGCACGCGACGGTCGTGCGCCATAAAGCGACCGCGTCTATCGACATGGAGGAGCTTTGGGCGGAGGTAAGTTTCGAGGAGTGCGCTCCGCCTCCCGATTCGCCCGTCACTCCCAGCGGCCGGCGGCGGAAGGGCGGCCGTGGCGGACACTCAAGAAACACCTCCTTCTCCGACTTCCGCTCGTTCCGAAGCGCGATGGGAGCCGCCAAGGTCGGTAGTTCTAACAGCGTTGATAAACCCGCTGGTGATGATGCCCCCGCCGACTCGGCGGATACTAGCTTCTATCAGTCATGGCAACTTGACGATCTGGTTGCGGCACTGCCGGCACTGCCGGCCGCAACGTCACATGACTCCGACTCGGACTCGTCGCTTGCGAAGGCCGCGCCGCCGCCGATCGCGCCGCAGTCTCCCGGCCGCCTCGCGACGCTCACGCGCATCTTCTCAAACCGCCGCGGCGCAGATCTTCTCGGAGCGCCGTCGCGACGGCTGTCGGACGATGGCGGCGCCGCGGCGCCGCGGTCGGGGTCAGCGGAAAGCCGTGGCAGCGCGTGGTCGTCTGGACGAATCATGCCATCATTAGCCGGCGGCGGCGGCGGCGGTCGCGGCGGAAAGAGCAATGCGAGCGACAGGGGGTCCGCCGTTCCGCCCAATCTTCCGCGCTCGCCTCGCGGCGGGGGGGAACAGTGGGATGGCGGCGGCCGCGTATTACCAAAGAAGAGTTCCAGCGGCGACGAGTCCGTGATAGTTGTCCGCCGAGCGACGACAGTCGGGCATAACCCGCACTCCCGGCAGCAGCAGCAGCAGCAGCGGCAGCAGCAGGAGCAGCAGATTCCGCAGCGAGCGTCACACAGGAGGTGCCGCAGCTGGGGAGGCGGAGGGCAGCAAGCACGGCAGCAGGAGATGGAGTGGCAATTTCAGCTGAGTCAATTCGAGATAGAAGCTGATACCACCACCGTTAATAGTACTATTAACCCACATCCCGTCAGCAGGAGAAGGAGCGCCATGCAGAAAGCACGGCAGCAGCAGACTACTGAGGAGGAGGAGGAGGAGTTGCAGTCCCAGTTGAGTCACTTCGAAGCTGATACTACCAACTCAAAGCACGCCAGGAGACGGAGCTACGGCGGTGCTACTACTAATAGTAGTACTGTTGCTATTAATAGTAGTACTGTTGCTATTAAAAGTAGTACTAATACAGCGGGCCGCAGCTCCTTCGGTATGGGCAGTAACAACAAAGATACTGCCAAGTCTCTGAGGCTGAGTGATAGTAGTAGCAGCTCCCAAGCCATCCCCACACCCCACCTCTTTCGTAGAAGTGCTAGTACTAGCGCTGCTGGCGCGGACGTTTCGCGGGAGGCGGAAGAATTTGAAGCGGTGGAGGCGGAAGGATCATGGGATGTTGGGATGATGGAAGGGGAAGCGCCGGTCGCGCTCGTGGGATCCTTCCGGGAAATGGCGAATCCGCGCCTGGCAGTAGATTCTGCTAGTAGCAACAGCCGTGGTGCCACGAGTGAGGGCATGAGGGCGTTAGAAGCAGAGGCGGCTGCTGTTGCGCTGTCTGAGAGGGGTAATGAAGGGGAAGCGCCGGTCGCGTTGGTGGGATCGTTCCGAGAAATGGCCATCAGCCATGGTGAGGGTAGCACTATGAGAGCTTTAGAAGAAGCGGCTGCTGCTGTTGCTGTAACAGGTAATGAAGGGGAAGGAGGGGGAGTGGGGGGTGGGAAGAGAGGGGAAAGGGAGGGTGAGGGAAGGCGGGAGTTGCAATCTGGATGGGCGAAAGGGGTTCGTGAAATGGCGCGGGTAGCGAGTTTGAGTGGCGGTATGGGGACTGTTGAAGCTACGGCTGCTACTGCTGCTGCTGCTGCTGCTGCTGCTGCTGCTGCTGCTGCTGCTGCTGCTGCTGCTGCTGCTGCTGCTGCTGCTGCTGCTGCTGCTGCTGCTGCTGCTGCTGCTGGTGGTGGTGGTGGTGGTGGTGGTGGTGGTGGTGGTGGTGGTGGTGGTGGTGGTGGTGGTGGTGGTGGTGGTGGTGGTGGTGGTGGTGGTGGTGGTGGTGGTGGTGGTGGTGGTGGTGGTGGTGGTGGTGGTGGTGGCGGTGGTACTTGTGTTTGTGGTGCTGTTGCAGCTGGGGTACTGGATCTGGATCTGGATCTGGATCTGGATCTGGATCTGGATCTGGATCTGGATCTGGATCTGGATCTGGATCTGGGAGTCACGGAAAGAACAGGCGGGGAGGGACGGGAGGAAAGAGGAGAGGAAGGGAGAGAGGAGGGGAGAGAGGAGGGGAGAGAGAAGGGACGAAGTGGGAGGACAGAGGATGGAAGAGTGGAGCAACGAAACGAGAAGACAGAGAATGGGAGAGAGGAGGGAAGTGAGGAGGGGAGGAAGGAGGGAAGAGAAGAGACGTCTTGGCATAAGAGCAGTTTAAGCAACGGCATTGGGTTGTTGCACATCAATGGTGCTGCTGCAGATGCGGCTGCTGCTGTTGCTGCTGAAGCTGCTGCAGTTGCAGCTGCTTCTGCTTCTGCTGCTACTGTTGCTGCGGCATATCATGCAAGCGACTTTGCCTTTTCAGGTATGTAGAAAAAGAAGCACCAGTAGCACTAACACAGGTAGCAGCACCAGCAGCACAAGCACAAGTGGCAGCACCAGCAGAACAAGTGGTAGACGAAGCAGCAGCAGCACTGTAATAAATAACCAAGTGAGTTTCTGAGGCACCTCGAAACGAGACGCCTCATGCACGAGATCTACATTTGAGGCGCCTCAAAAGTCGAAGCAGCTGCAGCACTGTTATGACCAAGTGAGATTTTGAGGCACCTCGAAACGAGACGCCTGATGCATGAAATCTATCCCTCCCTTCTCTCACGTCTCTATCCTAGCGTAGCTTGGAAATTATATTGAAATTTTACTTTGGATTATATGCTTTATCCATTGCGCATTGAGAATATAAGCTGACCCCTGCTCTGGTCCCCCCTGCTCCCGTCCCTCGCCGTGTGAATCAGCAGCAGCTGAGACAGAAGGAGCAACTGAAGCCGAAGAATCAGCAGAAGCAGCAGCTTGGAATCGCAACCGGTCGCCATCCCTGCGTCTACCATCATCACAGCCGTTGGATCCAGAGCCATCCGACGATCACCAAGCCACCGCAGAATCCCCTACTAGCCAGCAGTCATCATCACCAGGCGGAGCAGCCAGCGGGATGAAGCAGCAGAGGGCGGATCGGCGCGTGCAGTTTAGCCGAATGGTGCAGGTGAGGAGGGTACTCGTTCCCTCTGATAGCACTGACTCTGCCGGATCGTTCGCCGAACGGATTCAAGAGGCTTGTGCCGGACCTGCTGCAGAGGCTCGAAATGATTTTGGTGATGCTGGTGCCGGTGGCGTGGTGGCAAGGGCTGATGCTAGTATTACTGCTGACATGGTGAAATCTAACTGGGTTGACATGACGCCTATGACTGCTGCTGCTGCTGCTGCTGCTGCTGCTAATACTGTTAATACTGCTGACTGTGGTGCTGCTGCTGCGGCGGCAGCTGGTGCTAATGCTGCGGATGCTGCTTCTCCTGATGCAGCAAGCTTGGTCCCCCAGGACCTAGCTGATCCGAGAGCCACAGATTTGGAACAAGAACAGGAGGAGATTAAAAAGATAGTGATAATCGAGGAGACACATGCAGCGGGGGGGCACGCGGAGAGGGGGCATGCAGAGAGGGGGCATGCAGAAGGGGAACAGGCTGGCTTCAGACGGAAAGCTGCATCCAGAGAGGGGACTACAGACTCCCAATACGAGGAATCTGACTCAGACCTCATCTCTCCTTCTAGCCTGCCGTTCTTATCTGTCTCCCCCCGTCCATCCTTCGGCCCAGCAGCATCCGCTCTCTCCCCCACCACCTCCCTCCCCCATGGCGCCTCGCTCCCCCTCACCCTCCCGCACTCATCCATCCTCTCCCCAACCGCCTCCCTACCTGCCAACGCCTCCCTCCCCCCCACCCTCCCGCACTCATCCACCCTCTCGTCTCCTGCCTCTCGCAGCCTTCGCAAATTCAGCTCTGGTCCGCTCTTCTCCTCCCTGTCTCGGACCCTGTCCCGCGATGTGTCTGTTGAGTCAACGCACAAGCCCTTCCGCAAATTCACTTCCGGTCCGCTCTTCTCCTCCCTGTCCCGAACCTTGTCTCGCGACGTGCCTGTTGAGCCGACCCAAAAGGCCGCCAGCAAAATCAGCTCTGGCCCGCTCCTCTCCTCCCTCTCCCACACTTTGTCCCGCTCTCGCTTCAAGCACCTGCTTTCTCCGCTCCTCTCCAACCCTTCCAAGCCTGGCACAGAGGCTGGGGGGAACGCCGCTGGCTCGAATCAAGATCCACCACCACAAGATTGTGGTACAGATTTCGGGGTAGCCTTGGAAACAGGTTCGGGTCTGCCGAAGCAAGTGCCCCGGTCTGCTTCTGCTGTGGATGCTGGGGAGGTGAATTCCAAGGCAAGGCAGAACTGGTTGAAAGTGCTGCGTGTGCCCAGAGCTGGTGTGCTGGGTGGAGGCTCCAAGGGGTGAACTGGAACCGCTCTAAGACTGCTGTTCATTGTGACCACACATGGTCAGTTCTCTTTTGCCACTCTGCCTGCACCCTCCACTCTTCTCTCACATTGTCTTCAGCTCTCTTTCGCCACTCGCTGCAGTATTTTTTCGAGTCCCAGTCCTATTCTTTAATAATGTCCATTGCGCATGGTAGGCTCACCACAGTTGCATCTTGAAGCTCACAAAAACGATATCCCACAAGTCTACTTCCAGAATTGCGCGAAGGAAACATTACCTTTCGTCTGGCATATGCAAATCGTGTTGCTGATCCAATAGAGCAGCTTCTTTTGTAATAGAAGTCTCAGGGCTCTAAGAACTCTAAGAATAGATGAACTAACTCTTGTACGAATATTATACATGTACCGTATTCTCCCGGATAAAACACCCCCCCGTAATTGTACACCCCCGGGTAGCTAATACGGGGTGGGTGTTATATCCGACCCCGTTTGTACTATACCCCCCCTTTTGGGGTGATTTTCTATAACACCCCCCTTTTCTTATAGATTCCTATTTTAGCTGTTATCGAGTCCGATTCCTTACGGGAGGATATCGCGAGAATTGCTCCCTAGGTGAAATTTCGCGTGTACTTTCACTTAAAATCTGCCAAGATTTCCCCCCTCCCACAATCTCGCTGTCGCCACGCTGGCGAATCTTCCGCTGCAAGTGGCCCAATAGGTGAAAATCACCTTCTCACATGAGGCACAGACACGTGACCAAACCAGTCAAGAAGTGACTGGTACAGTAAGAACGCACCACCGTGCGCGATTCTGGCCTCGGCGGTTGCATGAACCCTCGCCACACAATTGGCTTTGTTTTCACCCTATCAAGTGCCAAAATTGCCCACTCGAATATGCCACGTGGCAGATTCCAGTGGGCGGTCTCGTATACTCGGTTTTGCGGCACTGGTCAACAATCTTGAAGTGAAGTCAGACACCTGATTTTGTTTCACATCTTTTCTACTTGATAAAAAATATACCATATAATTAGACCCGGGTATTATGTAGGATTTTCCTTTGAGGAGACCCCCCCCATTTTTTCCCAGTGGTTTTCATAATACCCTAGGGTGTTTTATCCGGAAGAATGCGGTGATTTGATTTGACCTTATGTAAATCAAACTCAAACTACCCTGCCTTTAATTTCGTGGGCATGCAACGCCATTTCCTTGAGAATGGACAGCTAGGCAATCGTTGCGTGCGGAAAAACAATTCAATATAGCACGTCAGGGCGAATCGGACTTCGACGTCAGTTTCGCAGCTAGATCTACACCCCACTGCTTCATTTCCTTGCACGCGTGAGCGTGCAATCGTCAAGGATGGCTAATTGATTTTGTAAAAAGATGCGCAATAAGCACTGCACCGCACCGGACTCACACATCGATTGGTGGTTGGGTTGGGAGAACCTTCAACTTCACCGTGTAGATGGTGTGAGAGTTTTGCTCAAACCCGCGGAATCGCGGTTCGTTTTATTATCGCCACGTGGCATGCCTTCGATCGCATGAACCGCGATCTGTTTTATTGTTATCACAAAATTCAAGAGAAATTTAGTTAAGTTCTGTTTCACGCTGCCCGCAAGCAAAAATAAAACCCATTCGGGCCTGGCATGCGCTAGAGAGGCATCAACCCCAAACACCTTGCCTCTAGGTGCTTAGGGTTGGTGCATCCCTAACGCATGCCTTACCTATATGGGTTTTATTTTTGCCCGTGGGCAGCGCAGTAGAGATAAGAAACGAGGAATGAGTGCATTGAGCAGATTGAGGAGTACAAGTAGTAAACTCTAAAGTGTTGTACCCCATATGAACTGCCCCACTACAGCCTACACAGACTATCGCATATATGCCTGACACACCCCCATAGGCAAAGTGGGGGAGAACAAGGGGTCACAAGACCAGTCAAGCAAAGCAAAACAAGCTCAGGGTGGATCACAACGTCACCACACAGTCCGAGCACAAGAGCAAGGCCACAAGGCCAGTTCACATGCAAGATCATATATATAAAGGTAAACAAGCAAGTGCAGGTATAGAAAGAGTACAGTACAAACAAGGTCACGAAGTGAGCAAGTGAGGCCAAGTAGGCACAAGACCTAGCTTAGCACAGAAGCGCTGATGATCACAAGGCGGAAGGGCCTTGGTAAAGATATCAGCAGTGTTGGCCTCAGAGGCCACGTAGGTGAGGCGGAGCTGACCACGCTGCTGCAGCTCACGAGCCAGGAAGTAGCAAAGAGCAATGTGCTTCGTTCTGTGCTCCAGTCTGTGCTCCCGACACAAGGCCAGCATGGCCTTGTTGTCTACGTACAGAACTGGAGGAGAACGAGGCGGCTCTCCTAGGTCAGTCAGCAGGTAGTTGAGCCAGCGTAGCTCCTGTGCAGCCATGGCCCCCGCGTAGATCTCAGCCTCACAGCTGGAGCTGAGAACAGAAGTCGAGCCGGTAGACCGCCACGAAACAGAGCCGGAGCCAAGGCTGAAGGTGTAACCCTGTGACGACCGCTGTGTCGGCTGGTCGTCAGCCCAAGAAGCGTCTGCGTGACCTGTGAGGACCACTCGACGTCGCCCTCCAAGCACTAGCCCCATGCCCGACGTACTGCACACGTAGCGCAACACCCTCTTCGCTGCAGCCATGTGCTCTGGTCGGTGTCTCCCAGGAGCAACATAGCGTGCCAAGATGCTAAGAGGGTATGCAAGGTCAGGTCGTGTGCAGGTCATCAGGTACATGAGGCAGCCAACAAGCTCTGGGTACGGGCCACTCGGCTCTACGGACTCATCCGAAGGCAGAGCTGAGAGCGAGTGGCGAGTAGACAGAGGAGTGGCCTGAGGGGAGGAGTACGTGAAGCCGAAGCGCTGAAGGACCTGTTGCACCATGTGTGACTGAGTCAAGGTAATGGTGCGCTGTGCTCTGTCTCGGGTGATCTGCAAGCCAAGGTAGCTGCGCAGTTCACCCAGGTCTGTGCACGTGTGTCTCTTCTGCAGCTCGGACTTCACGTGGGCGAGTCCAGCAGTGTTAGCAGTGGCAAAGACCAAGTCGTCGACGTACACGAGGATGTAGAACGGCGGCAAAGAGGTGTCGTTGCGCAGAAATAGCGACGGGTCGGCTGTAGAAGGAGCAAACCCAAGAGCCGCAAGTGTAGTCCTCAGTGTGTCGTACCACTCACGGGGCGCCTGGCGGAGACCGTAGACTGGCCGCCTGAGGCTCCACTGGGTACCAGGAGGAAACGACCCAGTGAAGCCAGGTGGGCGGCGCAGCCAGATCTCCTCGTGCAGGCTGCCCTGCAGGAAAGCTGTGCTGAAGTCAAGAGAGTGAAGCTCGTAGTCGCGCTGAGCGGCTATGTGCAGCAGCACCCGAAGAGTGGTCATCTTTGGGGTGGGAGAGAAGGTCTGAAAGTAGTCAACTCCCTGCCGCTGACTGAAGCCTCGAGCCACGTAACGCGCCTTGAAGACAGGTGGAGAACCCGACGGCCGCTTCACCCTGAAAATCCACATGCCACTGACGATGTTCGCCCCAGGTGGGGGAACCTCGTTGACGTAGGTGCTTGTGGACTTCCAGGAAGCCATCTCTGCGTCCATGGCTGGCTGCCACTGAGAGGAGTAGGGACCCTCGATCGCCTCAGCGTACGATCGAGGAGTCGGGATGTCTGGTGCATCCGGGTCTCCCTCAGGGGCAATCAGCGTGGACACGAGATGAGGCAAAGCAGCAGCAAAACACTGGAACTCCTCCTGCCTGTCCTCAAGGACGTCCGCGCTAAGAGCATACCCACCCCCGACGGACGGAGGACAGACAGACTCGGACTCAGCAACAAGACTAGTGGCGTAGTCTAGACGACAGCGAGCAGCGATGTCGACAAGCTCAGCCACTAAGGCAGACGCAGCAGTGGACTCAAAAGAAGGGTCAGTGACAGCAGTGGCCAGGAGACGCGTGACAGTAGGACCGGCAGCACGAAGAGAGTCAGACTCAGGGTCAGGAAGGACAGGAAGAGATGACTCTGGAGGAGACGGCAACGGGACACGCAGAAGAGCAGTGGAAGGACGCAGTGCCATTTGGTGTGTGCCTGGGAGCGCAGGAGGACGCGGACGCGGAGCTCGACGACTAGTGCGAGCAGCACGAACAGGCGACGCAGGACGAGACGCAGGCTCACGACGCTCAGCAAGACCTCCAGTAGGATTAGTGTAGGGAGAAGGAGCAGGAAGAGGGGAGACAGGCTGTAACTGTGACTGCGACTAGACGGGCAGCAGACACTCTAAGGGAGGATCAGGACCAGTAGAGGGTGGGAGACCAAGAACCTGCTCAAGGAGCGGAACGAAGTACGGCCTCGGCCGCGCAGCGCCTCCAGAACCAGCAGGGACTGCACCAGTACCCCCAGCAGCAGCACCAGCGCCAGCAGCACCTCCAGCTCCAACAGCGCCAGCTCCAGCACCCTCAGACGCACTAGCGCCAGCAGAAACACCAGCGCCAACACCCCCAGTAGCTCCAGCTCCAGCAGCTCCAGCAGCACCGACTCGAGCAGGACCGGCAGCTCCAGCACCGCTAGCAGCTCCAACATGACCAACTCCAGCAGCACCCCCAGTCCCAGCAGCTCTAGTACCACCAGTACGAGCACCTCCGGAACCAGTAGCAACAGTAGTGCCTCCAGCTCCAGCAGCACGGCTCGAGCGCCGGGCAAACCACTCGCGCAACTCCTGCGGAGAGAGTGGCTCCCGCCTCGACGAAGCACCGCCGGCGGCCACACCAGCAGACCCAGCGCCCCCAGGCTCCGCACCCCCAGGCTCCGCACCCCCAGACTCAGCACCCCCAGGCTATGCACCCACAGACTCAGCACCCCCAGGCTCAGCACCCCCAATCTCAGCACCCCCAGGCTCAGCACCCCTAGACTCAGCACCCGCAGGCTCAGCACCTCCAGACCCAGCACCCGCAGGCTGAGCACCTGTAGCAGCACCAGAGTGAACAGCTACCTCGACAGGCTCGACTGCGTCTACCTGGGACACACCTGTCGGGGCAGGAACCTGAGGGGGGAGGGGTTCTACCGGGGGAGGATTTGGCACAAGGAAGAGCGGCGACGGGGGAAGGGGCGCAGCGCGGTAGGGGAAGAGACGGTAGTAAGGCACCGACTCGTCAAAGATGACGTCCTGGGAGGACAGAACACGGCGCGAGGTGGGGTGGTAAAACTGCCAACCAGGCGCGTTAGGGGGGAAGCCAAGGAAGACGCAGGGAATAGCACGGGGGGACAGCTTGTCCCCAGACAAGTCGCGGACAAACGCCCGAGATCCCAAGACCCGAAACGCAGACGCATCGCCAGCCTTCCCCGTCCACCGCAAGGTGGGGGAGGTCTTTGGCAAGGAGACCCGGAGCTGAAGGTTGAGCTGATGCGCCGCGTACTGAACCGCAAACGGCCATAGAAAATGGGGGGCAGCCGCATGGATCATGGACGTACGAGCGACGTCCATGACCATACCAATGCGGCGCTCAGCAATCCCATTTTGCTGTGGAGAGGCCGGAAGCGTGAAGGTCTGGCGGATGCCCTGTGCACGCCAGAAGGCTCCCAGACGGGCAGAGGAAAACTCCCCGCCTCTGTCAGAGTGCAGACGCAGAACAGGAAAGTCCGAGCCGAAACTCTCTCTGAGCTGGAGACGAGCTGCGCGGATCCAGTCGATCAACACCTCAGTGACGTCACCCTTGCTACGCAAGGGGTCCTGAAGTCTATGAATAACAATGGCAGGTCCTCATGACATCTGGACTGCCACAATAAGAGAAGAACCATGTGAATTACACGCGGGAAGAATGGGGTAGTGGTGAAGAATCTATTTTCATATAGTATGTACCGTAAGAAACCTAGCGAGAGCGCTACCGTAAGAATACCGGTATGGCCCGTGAAACAGGGATCAGTAGGCTAAAGAGCAATGATTTATTAGGTTGCGACACCTCTATGTTCTTATTATTGATACGAGCAGCGACGATTTCGGCATATTCCGCCACCCGAACATGGAGCGTGCTGCTCCAACTTTGTTAGAATAAGAATCTTTTGGAGAGGATAGGAATGCCTTAGAGAGTTGGTAGCGTAAGTCTTGTGGTAGGTAGGAACTCTGATCATAGTGAATGTAAATGACAAAGTTGATTAAAACATGAATTACGCAAACAATAAATAGACTTAGCTAGCCATGTATTCTGAGGGGTACATCCCTTATTATAAGTGCTTTACAGACAATTCTGTAGTGACTCCATTGCACTTCTTCTTGTTATCGAGTCGCTGCGTGTAACCGTACAGACAGTTACGCCTGTTGCCATTCCTCGATGTTGATCGTGTAACCGTACGGACGCGACATCTGACTCTTGCGAATGTTGACCCACCTGTCCTTGATACCGGCTGATCAGATACTGCTGTTAGCGCTGCTTCGATAATGACAGGTGCGGTACAGCTGCACCTACGGAAATGCTAAACTCGGTTCCCTTCATACTCCAACACCCCCCCTTATTCCTGGTGGTGCGCCTCGTGGCTCTTTCGGACGACTTCGCACAGGTCTTAGTTGTACTGGAACTACTGACATGACAGTTTCTTTGTCAGAAAATCAGCTGCCATCTCGCCAGTCAGACAGTAGGTGAGCTGTACCTTCCCTTTGTCGACTTCGTCCTTGACGAAGAAGTAATGCAGGGCGATATGTTTCGTGCGATTGACGAAGCCCGGCTTGTTTGTGATTTTGATCGCACTCTTGTTATCGTAGAGTAACTTGAAGGCCACGTTCATCGCCGTCTTCGTTTCTTGTAGGAACTCCGTGAGGTAGAGTCATTCGCGAACTACTGCACTTGCTGCGATGAATTCTGCTTCTGCTGACGAAAGGGCGATGAACTCCTGCTTTTGTGAGTTCTAGGAGATGGTTCCAACAAGCTCAAGTTCGAAAGTGAAGCCTGTGTGGGACCTCCTGTTACATGCGTCCCCAGCGTGGTCGGCATCTACGTAGCCGGCGAGCTGTAGATTAGCCGTTAGGTTCGCCTTATAGGTGAGGCCGACATCGGGCGTAGAGATGAAATGTTGTAAGAAACGTCACAGGTCTGCCATGTTCCCCCCTTCAGGTCGGCGCAGGTACTAGGCGAGTTGGCTGGCGATGTAGGATAGGTCCGGTCGGCATGTGATGGCGGCGAACAGTAGACACCCGAGCTGCTGCTGGTAGAGGCGATGGTCGGCCGGGGAGAGCGGGGTGGTATCGGGCTCTTTATTAGGCGGAGGAGTGTGGAACGAGGCGGTGATGCCGACGAGAGCAATGCCAAACTTCTTAGCCAGGGTTGCGGCGTATTTCGCGGCGGAAAGGTGGATCGTGTCGGCGGTCTGAGTGGCGTTGAGGCTGAGGAATTGAGTGACCTCTTGATCAATGGTCACTTCCAGCTTCTCCTTGATGTCATGTTTGAAGCAATCAAGCAGCTCTGTTTTGTCCCTGGTGTAAAGCAAGTCGTCCACGTAGGCGACGTTCAAGAAGAAGCTGCCGCGGGACTCGAGGCGGTGTCAAACTTATATCCTATGCTATAGTCTGTGTAGGCTGTAGTGGGGTAGACAATATGGGGTACAACACGTCTAGGTTTTCCTACTTGTACCCACCTCCTTGCTAGTTTATTCATTCCTCAATTCTCACATGGTATAGAGCAGGTTCCCTAGTGGGAACTTCCTAGGGCCCACCACTGAACATCGATTTTTTTTTTCCTGCCCTGAGATCGAGTCGCCCCTGACCGAGGCGCGCCCTGTCTGCCGCCCTCCCCCTAGTGACCCGTCGTGCCGCCCTTAGCGGCCCTCCCCCTCTCTCACGGCCCCTCGCAACCCCGTCGCCGCCCTCCTAACGGCCCGTCGCGCCGCCCTCAGCGGCCCTTCCTCCACGGCCCCGTCGCCGCCCTCTCGCGGCCCCGTCGCCGCCCTATCGCGGCCCTGTCGCCGCCCTATCGCGGCCCCGTTGCCGCCCTATCGCGGCCCCGTTGTCGCCCTCTCGAGACCCCGTCGCCTCCCTCTCGCGGCCCCGTCACCGCCGTTCGCGGCCCCGTCGCCACCCGTCGCGGCCCTGCAGCCGCCCCTCGCGGCCTCGTCGCCGCCCTCTCGCAGCCGCGTCGCCGCCCTCTAGCGGCCCCCGTCGCCGCCCTCTTGCGGCCTCGTCGCCGCCCCTCAGCGGCCCCGCTACCGCTCCTAAGCGGCCCCGTCGCCGCCCCTAAGCGGCCCCGACGCCGCCTCCTAAGCGGCCTCGACGCCGCCTCTACCGAGCCGCCCAGCAGCAGAGCCGCCGAGCCGCCCAGCAGCCGACCCGCCTAGCCGCGGAGCCGCCCGACAGCCGAGCCGCCCAGCAGCCGAGCCGTCGAGCCACCCAGCAGCCGAGCCGCCTAGCCGCCGAGCCGCCCAGTAGCCGAGCCGCCGAGCCGCCGAGCAGCCGAACCGCCGAGCCGCCCAACCGCCGAGCCGCCCAGCAGCCAAGCCGTTGAGCCGCTACCAGTCCTACCGACGCGCCCCGGCCCTACTTACTCGTACTGGTGAGCCCACTCCTTGCTAGACCTCTGCAGTCATGGCTACCCCCAGTGTTCTTACCTTTGACACTGAAGGCCGTGCTGTTGACTTTGAGGTCTGGGTCGATGACCACCAGCTGTTCCTCCAGTGCGATAGGGCAGACGGCCTCTCTCTGTTCGACCTCACCTCTGGTGCCTCCCCTGCCCCGCCTGCTACTGCTGCCAGCACTGTTCGCTCACAGTGGGCGACACGCGATGTCGCTGCCCGTCTTGCTGTGCGTCGCCACTTACCGACCACTGAGCGTGCACACTTTAGCCAGTACAAGAGTGCTCAGACCTTGTACGACGCTGTAGTTGCACGCTACTCTTCCCCTGCCACTGCTGCACTGAGCCGCCTCATGCTACCGTACCTCTTCCTTGACCTTGCTGCCTTTCCCACAGTCGCTGACCTCATTACGCACCTCCGCACTAGTGACACTCGCTACCGCGCTGCGCTTCCTGCTGAGTTCTGTGCCAAGAACCCCCCCCCCATGTACATCACCCTCTACTACATAGTCACACGGCTCCCTGACTCTCTTCGCTTAGTCAGGGACCACTTCCTCTCAGTTTGCCCCACCACTCTCACCGTTGACCTCATCGAGGAGCGCCTCCTAGCAGCAGAGAAGAGCATAGTCGCTGTAGGAGCCTCTCGTGGTGACCCTCGCACCCCCGTCTTTGAGGGGTGTTCCCCCTCCCCCCTCTTGCCCTCTGTTGCTTCTGCTGCTGCTGCCGACCTCGTTGATTTCTACGGGGTCGGCGCTGCGTCTGCCCCTAGCAGGAGACGCCGCACCGGCAAAGGCAAGGGGGGCAAGGGAGCTGGAGGGGCTAGCGGGGGCGGTGGAGGTGGTGGTGGAGGCAGTGGAGGGGGTGGGGGTGGTGGTGGGAGTGGTGGCGGGGGTGGCGGCGGCGGTGGCAGCAGTGGAGGCGGCGGAGGCGACGGTGGTGGCGGAGGGAGCGGAGGCGGCGGAGGTGGCGGAGGCGGCGGAGGTGGCGGAGGCCGCGGAGGCGGTGGCGGCGGCGGCGGTGGAGCTGGTCGCGACTCTGCGCAGAGGAGTGGGTCCGGTGGTGGTCCGCGCCAGCAGCAGCAGCGCACTCGTGAGACCCTGTCCCCTCAGCAGCTTCGTGAGTGGTACGCTGCGCGTCAGCGCAGTGGGGGTACTGGTCCCTGCACCTACGTCCTCCGTACCGGCGACCGCGCTGGTGAGCAGTGCGGGGGCCCGCACTCCACCCAGCGCTGCTTCGGCCGCCTGACGGACGCGTGGCGTCACCAGTTCCCTGAGGCGTCAGAGATCCCTCGCTGGGGAGATCTGTCTAGGGCGTTGCCATCTTTGATCTTGACTATGATGTTATCCTTACTGCCATGTATGCTGTGACTACTAGTGTTGAGGGTGACTGTTACCTGTGTGTACTGCCTGACCCGGGCATTGCGGCTACTGCTCTAGGTGCTGGTGAGGCTGCTGCTCTAGGTGCTAGTGCGTCTGCTGCCCCAGGTGCTAGTGCGTATGCTGCCCCAGGTGCTGGTGAGTCTGCTCTCTCAGGTACTACGTCGGCTCAGGCCTTACACACCTTCACCCTTGACTCGGGTGCGTCCCGCTCCTTCTTTCGAGACCGCACCACGCTTACGCCGCTCAGTCGGCCGGTTTCAGTCTCCCTGGCGGACCCCTCTGGGGGTCCTGTCCTTGCTAGCTTCTCCACTCTCTTACCGTGCTCGGCAGCCCCCTCTGGCACCCTGTCAGGTCTCTACCTCCCCTCGTTCTTCTCGAACTTGGTGAGTGGAGCGGACCTACAGGATAGGGGGGTTGACCAGTTCACTCCTGCGAGTCAGCGGGTGACCCATTGCACGTGTGCTCGCACAGGCCGACACTTGGCCACGTTCACCCGTCGGCCAGGGTCGAGCCTGTACACCCTTTCTACTGAGTCTCTTCCGGCTGCTGAGTCTGGCCAGGTAGCTGCGTCGAGTCAGGTGTTTGTTGCAGCGTCCAGGTCTGGTCCTGAGTCTGCTCCCTGCTCGTGTCGTCTACTGTCCCACCAGACTCTCCTTTGGAACCACCGCCTTGGTCACCCCTCCCTGCCTCGTCTCCGAGGCATGGCCTCCCGTGTCCTTGTCTCTGGTCTCCCCCGGTCTCTCCCTCCCCTACCTCCGGGGCTTGGCCCTACCTGCGTCCCCTGCGTCGAGGGGCGACAGCGCGCCACCCCTCACTCCTCCGAGTTTCCTCCGACAGAGGCTCTGCTGCAGACTCTCCACATGGACGTGTGGGGCCGCGCCCGCGTCCGTGGCTAGGGTCACGAGAGTTACTTCCTGTTGGTGGTTGACGACTACTCGCGTTACACCACAGTCTTCCCCTTGCGCAGCAAGGGTGACGTCACTGAGGTGTTGATCGACTGGATCCGCGCAGCTCGTCTCCAGCTCAGGGAGAGTTTCAGCTCGGACTTTCCTGTTCTGCGTCTGCACTCTGACAGAGGCGGGGAGTTTTCCTCTGCCCGTCTAGGAGCCTTCTATCAGAGACAGGGCATCCGCCAGACCTTCACGCTTCCGGCCTCTCCACAGCAAAATGGGATTGCTGAGCGCCGCATTGGCATGGTCATGGACGTCGCTCGTACGTCCATGATGCATGCGGCTGCCCGCCATTTTCTGTGGCCATTTGCGATCCAGTACACAGCGCATCAGCTCAACCTTCAGCCCCAGGTCTCCTTGCCAGAGACCTCCCCCACCTTGCGGTGGACGGGGAAGGTTGGCGATGCGTCTGCGTTTCGGGTCTTGGGATCTCGGGCGTTTGTCCGCGACTTGTCTGCGGACAAGTTGTCCCCCCGTGCTGTTCCCTGCGTCTTTCTTGGCATCCTGGATGGCAGTTTTACCACCCCACCTCGCGCCGTGTTCTGTCCTCCTAGGACGTCACCTTTGACAAGTCGGTGCCTTACTACCGTCTCTTCCCCTACCGCACTGCGCCCCTCCCCCCGCCGCCGCTCTTCCTTGCACCAGGTCCTCCCACGGTAGACCCCCTCCCCCCTCAGGGTCCTGCCCCGTCAGGTGTGTCCCAGGTAGACGCAGTCGAGCCTATCGAGGTGGCTGCTGACTCTGGTGTTGCTAGAGCTGCTGAGCCTGCGGGTGCCGGGTCTGGAGGTGCTGAGTCTGGGGGTGCTGAGCCTGGGGGTGCTGAGTCTGGGGGTGCTGAGCCTGGGGGTGCTGAGTCTTGGGGTGCTGAGCCTGGGGGTGCTGAGTCTGGGGGTGCGGAGCCTGGGGGTGCGGAGCCTGGGGGCGCTGGGTCTGCTCGTGTGGCCGCTGGCGGTGCTTCGTCGAGGCGGGAGCCACTCTCTCCACAGGAGCTGCGCGAGTGGTTTGCCCGGCGCTGGAGCCGTGCTGCTGGAGCTGGAGGTACTACTGATGCTGCTGGTCCCGGAGGTGCTCGTACTGGCGATACTGGAGCTGCTGGTCCTACTGGAGTTGGTGCTGCTGGAGTTGGAGCAGCTGGAGGTGTTGGCGCTGGTGTTTCTGCTGGAGCTGGTGCGTCTGAGGCTATTGGAGTTGGCGCTGTTGGAGCTGGAGGTGCTGCTGGCGCTGGTGCTGCCGCTGGGGGTACTGGTGCTATCCTTACTGGTTCTGGAGGCGCTGCGCGGCCGCGGCCGTACTTCGTTCCGCTCCTTGAGCATGTTCTTGGTCTCCCGCCCTCGACTGGTCTTGCTCCTCCCTTAGAGTGTCCACAGCCTGTCCAGTCGCAGTCACAGTTACCGCCCGCCTCCCCCCCTACCTGCTCCTTCTCCCTACACTGGTCCTACTGGAGGTCTTGCTGAGCGTCGTGAGCCTGGTCTCATCCTGCGTCGCCTGTTCGTGCTGCTCGCACTAGTCGTCGTGTTCCGCGTCCGCGTCCTCCTACGGTCCCAGGCACACCAGATGGCACTACGTCCTTCCACTGCTCTTCTGCGTGTCCCGTTGGCGTCTCCTCCAGGGTCCTCTCTTCCTGTTCTTGCTGACCCTGAGGCTGACTCTCTTCGTGCTGCCAGTCCTACTGTCACGCGTCTCCTGGCCACTGTGGTCACTGACCCTTCCTTTGAGTCCACTGCTGCGTCTACCTTGGTTACTGAGCTTGTCGACTTTGCGGCTCAGTGTCGTCTAGACTACGTCGCTAGCCTTGTTGCTGAGTCTGAGTCTGTCTGTCCTCCGTCCGTCGGGGGTGAGTGTGCTCTTAGCACGGACGTCCTTGAGGACAGGCAGGAGGAGTTCCAGTGTTTTGCTGCTGCTTTGCCTCATCTCGTGTCCACGCTGATTGCCCCTGAGGGAGACCCGGATGCACCAGACATCCCGACTCCTCGATCGTACGCTGAGGCGATCGAGGGTCCCTACTCCTCTCAGTGGCAGCCAGCCATGGATGCAGAGATGGCTTCCTGGAAGTCCACAGGCACCTACGTCGACAAAGTTCCCCCAATTGGGGCGAACATCGTCAGTGGCATGTGGATTTTCAGGGTGAAGCGGCCGCCGGGTTCTCCGCCTGTCTTCAAGGCGCGTTACGTGGCTCGAGGCTTCAGTCAGCGGCAAGGAGTTGACTACTTTCAGACCTTCTCTCCCACCCCGAAGATGACCACTCTTTGGGTGCTGCTGCACATAGCCGCTCAGCGTGACTACGAGCTTCACTCTCTTGACTTTAGCACACCTTTCCTGCAGGGCAGCCTGCACGAGGAGATCTGGCTACGCCGCCCACCTGGCTTCACTGGGTCGTTTCCTCCTGGTACCCAGTGGATCCTCCGGCGGCCTGTCTACGATCTCCGCCAGGCGCCCCGTGAGTGGTACGACACACTGAGGACTACACTTGCGGCTCTTGGGTTTGCTCCTTCTACAGCCGACCCGTCGTTGTTTTTGCGCACCGACACCTCTTTGCCGCCGTTCTACATCCTCGTGTACGTCGACGACTTGGTCTTTGCCACTGCTGACACTGCTGGACTCGCCCACGTGAAGTCCGAGCTGCAGAAGAGACACACGTGCACAGACCTGGGTGAACTGCGCAGCTACCTTGGCTTGCAGATCACCCGGGACAGAGCACAGCGCACCATTACCCTGACTCAGTCACACATGGTGCAGCAGGTCCTTCAGCGCTTCGACTTCACGTACTCCTCGCCTCAGGCCACTCCTCTGTCTACTCGCCACTCGCTCTCAGCTCTGCCTTCGGATGAGTACATAGAGACGAGTGGCCCGTACCCAGAGCTTGTTGGTTGCCTCATGTACCTGATGACCTGCACACGACCTGATCTTGCATACCCTCTTAGCATCTTGGCACGCTATGTTGCTCCTGAGAGACACCGACCAGAGCACATGGCTGCAGCGAAGAGGGTGTTGCGCTACTTGTGCAGTACGTCGGGCATGGGGCTAGTGCTTGGAGGGCGACGTTGAGTGGTCCTCACAGGTCACGCTGACGCTTCTTGGGCTGACGACCAGGCTATGCAGCGGTCGTCACAGGGTTACACCTTCAGCCTTGGCTCCGGCTCTGTTTCGTGGCGGTCTACCCGCTCGTCTTCTGTTCTCAGCTCCAGCTGTGAGGCTGAGATCTACGCGGGGGCCATGGCTGCACAGGAGCTACGCTGGCTCACCTACCTGCTGACTGACCTAAGAGAGCCGCCTCGTTCTCCTCCAGTTCTGTACGTAGACAACAAGGCCATGTTGGCCTTGTGTCGGGAGCACAGACTGGAGCACAGAACGAAGCACATTTCTCTTCGCTACTTCCTTGCTCGTGAGCTGCAGCAGCGTGGTCAGCTGCGCCTTGCTTACGTGGCCTCTGAGGCCAACACTACTGATATCTTTACCAAGGCACTTCCGCCTTGTGATCATCAGCGCTTCTGTACGATGCTAGGTCTTGTGCCTACTTGGCCTCACTTGCTCACTTCTTGACCTTGCTTGTACTGTGATCTTTTTATACCTGCACTTGCTTGTTTACCTTTATATACGATCTTGCATGTGAACTGGCCTTTTTGCCTTGCTCTTGTGCTCGGAGTGTGTGGTGACTTTGTGATCCACCCTGAGCTTGCTTTGTTTTGCTTGACTGGTCTTGTGACCTCTTGTTCTCCCCCACTTTGCCTATGGGGGTATGTCAAACTTAGATCCTATGCTATAGTCTGTGTAGGCTGTAGTGGGGTAGACAATATGGGGTACAACACTTTTAGGTTTTCCTACTTGTACCCACCTCCTTGCTAGTTGATTCATTCCTCAATTCTCACAGGCGGTACATCCCCTAATCATGGGGAAGCTGCGGGAAGCCGAGCTCGATGAGCACGGTGTGGAGATACTGCTGCCAGAGGTGTGGCGATTGCTTGATGCCGTACAGGGATTTCTGGGGGAGGCAGATGGCATCGTCGTCTTCCTCGAAGGCGTGCGGCTGCTCGACGTAGATGATAGCATCGACAATCGCGTAGAGGAAGCCGTTGGAGACGTCGATCTTGCGGAGAATGTGTTACTTCACGGCAGCGATGCAGAGGAGGATTCGCACTGAAGTGTGTCGGCCGAGAGGTACGAATGTCTAATTGTAATCCAGAAAGAGAGTCTGATTGAATCCGTGGACGGCCCAACGTGCTTCATACTTGTCAACAGTCCCATCTGCGAGAGTATTGATCCTGAAAATCCACTTCTTTGTGATAAATTTTCTCCCCTTTGCGTGTCGTCGTGGTACCACCTTTCAGGTGCCATGCCGCTGGAATGCAGCAACTTCTGCGGGCATGGCTGCTCTTCACTTCTTAGCATCGGGCCCGCTGAGGGTCTAGAGAACGGTGGTGGGCTCGACCAGCTGCTGGTTACCCCGAACGGCGACGGCGAGCCCAAGGATGCGAAGGCCTGTAAGGTTGGATACAGCTGCGTTGGTAACTTTGACCACATCGTCGTCGACGCCAGGGATGTCGCAAACGGCGTTGCGAGAATAATTGCAAGCTGGGTCTTCATCCATGGGTGAGTGCATTTCTGCACTTGCATAATCGTGCTTTGCCTGCACTGCTTCATGTTGATCAGTGTCCGTTGGACAAAATGTAGGTGTGCCGAACTCCTCCGTAACGGGTACAAAGGGTGCCTTCAACCTCTGTTGCCTCGTCTGGCTGTTCGTCTGCCACGTCGACATCGTCCTCGTCATTGGCGTAGCTGTGCTGTCCCTGAAAATTGTTGTCCGGTGCATTTTGTGCAGTGCAGTGCTATTGGTATAGTGGCAGGGTCAGTCTTTCGTAGAAGATGCAGTTGCGTGAACGCGCGAGCTGGTGGGTGGCAAAGTCCAGGATTGTCCAGGCGTGTTATTTGGATTCGATTTCAAGGTGAATGCCCCACCGGGTGCGATCTTCAAATTTTCTGGTCCGGGCAGTGTGGGGGCGGTACTGTACCATACACCCGAAGACCCGCAGCATGTGTGTTTCAGGGTGTTTTCCGTTCCACTCCTTGAAAAGTGAGGTATTGTTGGGCAGTTCTTTCGAAGAAAGCATGTTGTGCCCGAATCGCATGCGCCATCGCGAAGGGCCAGAATTTGGTTGGCACAGCTGACTGCTTCATGAGGGCTCGCATTTTTGTCGCTAGGCTCCTGTTGGTTCACTCAGCCAATCTCTACTGTTCGTGAGCGTAAGGGAGGGAAATCATCCTTCTGATTCCCTTCTGCTTGCAGAGGGTTTTGAACTCCTCCGTCTGGTACTCCAGGGCTCCGTCCGTTTGAAATGCCTTCAGCTTCTGTCCTTCGCTCTGACTCTTCGCCATGCTCAGCCAGACTTTGAAACACTGGTAGGCAAGATAGCGGTTGCTGACATTTACGGCCTACACGAAGCGTGTGCTGGCGTCGATGAAGGTAAGTGTGCATTGCTCCCCTCCAACTTCCTTCGCCGTGAGCACTAGGAAATCGATGTAGACTTTCTCCAGCGGCTTCTAGCGTTTGCCTCCAAGGATCTTTTCGGCGAAGGGCTTGTGACGGAGTGCAGCTGCTGGCAGACGGTGCAGTCGGGTAAGTTGGTTCTTAGTTCTAGTAGCTTTCCACCTGGCAGCGACAATGCGTCTGCCGCAAAGACGTTTGCGTTGATGCACTTGTTGAGCATTTCAATTGATGGGTGCTAGGAGCGTTGGTGCTAGATGTCCCCGTCGGCACGATATCCCTTTGTGCGCGCGTAGAGCTCTTTCTCTCGTGCTAATATTGTTGCTCCGATTTCCTTCCCAACTTGTTACGCAGGTTCGTCGGGTACGGTAATTTGAACTGCCGCTGCTTCGAGTGTTGCGCTGTGGTATGTCCCGCTGGTGTCGCCGAGCGTAGAAGTATCAATCGTCACGGGGAGCTATAGTGTCCCTTAAGGAGGCGGGGGTGTGATTCGTGGATGATTATCTTCCGGCTGCATGACTTCTCATGCTTCGAAGTCGTTGTCGCCGATCGCCGCTCCCCTTGTTTCAATGCGGAGGTAATCCATGCCGTCCATTGTGATGGGAATGAGGTGAGGGCCGTACTTCGTTAGTGACTCTTCTTCCTCTGCTTCTGGTGCCTCCTCTGTGCATCCTGGTTCTTCTGCTGCTTCTGCTTTCTCTGCTGCGTCCTCCGGCGACGTTTTCCCATCCAGTTTCAGCTGCGACGGCCTCTCCCAGTGCGGTGTTCTCCATAACCCAGCGTACGTCTACTGCGTCCCATCCCTCGGTGGTGTTCCAGCAAGTAGGTTGTTGAACGCGGGGCTAGATTGTTCGCGTACTTTCCGTGTTTACCGTTTCTGTTGTCGCAACTGCCGTTTCTGATGTGATCTCTTCTCCTTCTTCCACAGCTTGTGGTCCTGTGTCGTAGAGTTCGTGGTCCAGGTGACGGGTACGGCAAGAGCGCGGAAGGTTCTTTGAAAGTTTAGAAGAAAGAAGAGGGTTGCACTAGCAAGAATGAGGATACAAATAGCAAACCCTAGAAGGGTTGTACTCGCTATAGAGCACCCCACTACAGGCTAGAGCATAATATTATGACACACCCCCATAGCCAAAGTGGGGTGTAATCAGCAGAGCAAGCAAAGCAGTACAAGCTCAGGGTGGATCACAATGTCACCACACATTCTGAGCACAAGTACAAGAAGCAATAGTTTAAAGTTCACAATTATGAGCAAAGCTAGAGGCTATCACAGAGGGCTAGTGTAGAGGAGGAGGGACTATGAGAGGAGAGGAGGTAGTGGGCGGCAGCTAAAGCTGCTGGCACACGGCGCAACTGGAGCAACTGGCACACGGGCAACTGGAGCAACTGGCACACTGGCAACTGGAGCAACTGGCACACGGGCTACTGGAGTAACTGGCTCCGCGGCTAAAAGTAGCGGCAGACGAGCAACGGACTCACGGGCGACTGGAGCTGCTGGGTTCTCGGCGGCCACCCCCTTCAACCTCCCCAAACTATCCCACCCCCATTTCACACACCCCCTACTGCACCCCTAGGGTCACTCACACCCCACCCCCTAGCACCACTCCGTCGACTCCCACACACCCACCCCCCTCAGCGGCAGCTGCAGCAGTGGGAGACAGAGGAGGAGGAGGAGCAGGGGAGACAACACACCCGCCACCCCCCACTCGCCACCCCCAAACCCGAACACAGGGCAGGGCGGGATGGCGGGTAGAGAGGTTACGGGGGGGGTGCACGTGCCCCCGGTGCGCCGCGGCTGGCGACGAGGCATGGCCAGGGCAGGGCCGGGGCCGCAAGTGGCGGCGACGGGGCCGCTGGCGGCGACGACGGGGCCGCTGGCGGCGGTTCGGGGCCGATACGAGCGGCGACGGGGGGCGACGCGCGGGTCCCCATCGCCCGTTGCAGCGCCTCCCGGGGGCGACGCGCCGAGTGACGGGGCAGAAACCCGTCGCGCGCCTCGGGGCGCACGGCGGGCAGAAAACCGCCGCGCGCCTTGGGGCGCACGGCGGGCAGAAAACCGCCGCGCGCCTCGGGGCGCACGGCGGGAAGAAAAACTGCCGCACGCCACGGGGCGTGCGGCACAGAGAGTAGCACTAGCAGTTGCAGCGGAAGCAACGAGGTGGTGAGCCCACCCACAGGATCGATCCAAGGGGATCGACCTGCTCTGATAGCATGTGAAAGTTTAGAAGAAAGAAGAGGGTTGCACTAGCAAGAATGAGGATACAAATAGCAAACCCTAGAAGGGTTGTACTCGCTATAGAGCACCCCACTACAGGCTAGAGCATAATATTCTGACAGGTTCCATCGAGGCCGGGTCGCTGGCAGCCGGTTTCTTTTGGATGGCTCCACCTTGGTGGTGACAGATGGCCGGGTGGATCAAGGACGAGGATGTGGTGATTGTCGCCAGAGGTCTTGGGTGACTCAAAGTCGAGCAGGAATACCCCTTCTACGCTTGTCGCTTTTCCGATTAAGATCCTGTCGTATATTAAATGAAGCTCGTTTCCGGTTGTTTGCAGGCCGACTCCACACTTCATTAGCTGGTCGAGGGACAGAAGTTTGTACTGGAGCTCGGGCACCACGAGGACGTCGCTGGTGTGGATGCAGTAGCCGGTGTCATATGATTCTAGTTGGATCTGATCGCGGCTTCTGGCGTAGATGGTCTAACTGTTGGCGACGGTGATTTCAACCTCGTTGAAGAGCTCTTTACTCTTGAGGATGACGATGCTCGACGACACCATGTGTTGGCCGCAACAACTACCCAGGTACCATTTGTTAACAATTTTCTTTGCCTTGGCGAGGTTGGCGAGCTTCGGAGTGATGTGATGCTCCATGTCGTGTTCGTTTTCGTAATCGTAGTAACACCCTTCCTCGTCGTATGCCATGTGTGCAGGTGGTGACTCCTGGCTCCACTGCGGCGCTTCCCAGTCGTACTGCATCCGACCGAATGTTAGCTCGTCGTACGTCGGGTCGTTCTCTTCCTCATCTTCAACCAAGCCTTCGGGCCGCTCCTGAGGTGGGTTTGCGAACATGTCCTCCAAGCTGTGGAAGAAGCGGAAATGTCGGTTTGGGCGGGGTGGTCGTCGACGCACCATGCAAGTTAATACCCTCCACTTACCTTTGTCGTTTTTGTTCGCAGGAATACATGCCGGGGCTTAAGATGTGCTGACGATGACTGGTGGTGACATTGTCTGGTTGCGTGCTGGAGCTCCTCCTTGTTGGTGAGTCACGGCACCCTTCTGGTTATTATTGTTGCTATTCATCTTCCAGCAGTCTTGAATTGTATATCCTGTCTTCTTGCAGTACTTGCAGAAGAGCCTTTTCTTGTCCGCCGGTGCTTGCGCGTAGAATGTGAATTTCTCCTTCTTGTTGCCTCTTTCGTTGTACAGGTCGATCTCCTTTTGTTCGGAGAGGAGCGAGGCGCAGATGGCAGTTTCGTTGAGAGTTCGTTGCGTGCGAAGAAGCAACTTGCACTGGCGCCATGATGGTGACGAACATGTCGTCAGGGACGTTGCCACCGCTTTTCTTAAATTGTTTTCTCATGTTTTTGTTGATGTATGGCCCGGCGTTTTCGCCGGTAAACATCTTTACGTTGTTCAGCTAGTTGTGAAGGTGACTAAGTGTCACCGAATCTGTTTCCATGTGCAAGGTGCGCAGGTGTTCCTAGGATTGCTGCGCGGGTGCCCACTCATTCTTGAAGGGGCGAATGCTCAGTTGTTCTTCGGGTGACAAGTTCTGCTATGAAGGCCAAGAGCGACTCGTGGTAGTACTGCGTCTTCTCCTGAGGTGATTCGTTGGTCGAAAATGCGTATGATCCGTCGTAGTACGTCCAGATCCGAGCGCCTTGAGCTAGTAGCTCGAATTCGAAGCTCCAGTTGTAAAAGTCTTTTTCGTCGAAGGACTTTGTTGTCTTAAGCTTTGATGTTGAGAGAAATTTGCTCCGCATTGTCGCCATTGTTTCGTAATGCGTCTGTTGTGCTTGTGCAGATCCTTGGGCTCCGCAGTTGTCGAAGGTGAAAGATAGTTCGGATCCAGCTCCTTGAGGATCGGGAGGTCCACGGGCATAGCTCGAGCCGTTGATGCTCATCAGTTGATGGCTCTCTAGGGTGCTGATGCGGGAGATTAGCTGCTCGAGGAGCGCTAGGTCCACGGTTGTTGTTGTAGAAGCGACATTGGTGGAGGGTTGTACTGGATTCGCTCCAGCCTCTCCGCAGTCTGCACCTGACATGTTGTTGCCCTTGATGTTGAGATAAGTAATAATGAAGCTTGCTTTTGAAGCCTTATAGCGAGTCCTATAATCCAAACCCAGCTCTCATAGTATGTGAGAGTAATAATCTTTTGGATAGAATAGGAATGTCTTCGAAAATTGGTAGCGGATGTCTTGTGGTAGGAACCCTGACCATAGTGAATGTAAAAGACAAAGTTGATTAAAGCATAGATTACACACATAATAAATAGACCTATATAGCCATGTACTCTGAAGGGTACATTCCCTTATTATAACGGCATTACAGGTAATTCTACAGTGACTCTGACTATTGCACTTCTTCGTTACTGAGTCGGTGCGTGTAGCCGTACAGACAGTTACGCCTGTTGCCATTCCTCGATGGTAAGTCAAACGTCGGTCCAGATGGTCAACAGTCGCGACTGTTGACTCTTGTGACTATTGACCTTCCTGGCCTTCGTGAAAATAGGTAGTTAGAAGTAGGAGCCATAGCTAGGTCTTTCCTATCTAGGCAAGAATAGTTTAGGCAAAAGAGGGCGATGCACTAGCAAGCAACAGGATACATATAGGAAACCCTAAGGGGTTGTACTCGCTATAGAGTACCCCACTGCAGGCTAGAGAACAAAGATAACATTCTGACACACCCCCATAGCCAAAGTGGGGTGTAATCAGCAGAGCAAGCAAAACAGAACAAGCTCAGGGTGGATCACAATGTCACCACACATTCTGAGCACAAGTTCAAGAAGCAATAGTTTAAGTTCACAATTATGAGCAAAGCTAGTGGTAGTCACAACGGGCAAGTGAGGAGGAGGAGGGACAGTGAGAGGAGAGGAGATAGGAGGCGACGGCTGAAGCTGCAGACACACGGGCAACAGGAGGCACACTGGCACAGCGGCTACCGGAACAGCGCTCCGGACTACTGGAGTAACTGGCCCCGCGGCTAAAAGTAGCGGCAGACGAGCAACGGACCCACGGGCGACTGGCACAGGTGGCTACGACTGGGCTACCGGAGCAACTCCCCGGACTACAGGTGCTGCTGGCGACACGACGGCAACCTCCATTCAGCTTCCCCAAACTATCCCACTCCCCCTGACACACACCCGCTGCTACACCCCTAGCTCCACTCCCCCTTCACCCCCCCTTAGTACCACTCCACCGGCTCCAACAATTCCACCCCCCCTCAGCGGCAGCTGCAGCACAAGGAGACGGAGGAGGAGGAGGAGCAGGGAACGGCACACAGTGGGTTCACCCCCATACCCCTCACCCCCAAACCCTAATGCAGGAGAATGGGGAGTAGGAGGGGTGGGGCGCCAGTAGAAGCACGGGGGACAGCAGGGAGGGCAGGGGCAGCGAGGAAAGGGCCGCCCACGGGCCTGGCACAGCCGCCCGAACCGCGTGCAGGCGGCCCGAGCCGCGCGTGGGCCTGGCGCAGCCCGTACGGGCCGCGCGCGGGCCTGGCGCAGCCCGTACGGGCCGCGCGCGGGCCTGGCGCAGCCCGTACGGGCCGCGGACGAGTCTCGCGCGGCCCGTACGTGCCGCGCGCAAGCTGTACGGGCCGCGCCCAGGCCACGACGGGCGACGGGGGGCGGCGCAGAGGTCCCCGTCGCCCGTCACAGCACCTCCCGGGAGCGGCGCGCGGCGTGACGGGGCAGTAACCCGCCGCGCGCCTCGGGGCACACGGCGGGAAGAGAACCGCCGCGCGCCTCGGGGCGCACGGCGGGCAGAAAACCGTCGCGCGCCTCGGGGCGCACGGCGGAAAGGGAGAAGTTGCAGCGGAAGGAGTGTGGTGGGGCCCACAGGCCAGGAGCTTACTGCTCTGATAACCATGTGAAAATAGGTAGTTAGAAGTAGGAGCCATAGCTAGGTCTTTCCTAGCTAGGCAAGAATAGTTTAGGCAAAAGAGGGCGATGCACTAGCAAGCAACAGGATACATATAGGAAACCCTAAGGGGTTGTACTCGCTATAGAGTACCCCACTGCAGGCTAGAGAACAAAGATAACATTCTGACAGCCTTGATACGGGCTGATCCGACACTGCTGCTAGCATTTCTTCGATAATGACGGGTGCGGTACAGCTGCACCTACGGGAATGCTAAGCTCGATTCCCTTCACTTCAACAAACTTCAGAGAGGCAATATGGGCCAATGGGGTTTTAGACAAAGAAAGTACCTCAACCCAACTCCACCGTAAGGCATGCTCCAAGGGAAAATGTGGATGTATGTTACGAGTGCAATTGAGTGATCGAGCGAGAATCGCACTATCAAAGCAAGAGTACAATGAGCGAAGGCATGAGCGAATAATATATAGCGAAACTACAGTGGTAACGGTAATACTTGAAAATGGGGTGCGGGACGGGCGTGGCGCCGAGGTTGGGAAATGCTGAGGCAGTGGCGGGTTACCAACTGAGCCGTGAGGTTGGGTCGCGTCGTGAACAGTGGCGGGAACAGTGTCGAGGCGAATGTCGCGAGTGGTAACGGTTTACTGTTGGGTGCTGTTGGCGGGAACAATGGTGTACGCGCTGAGCAGGGACGCGAAGTAAGGAAAGAGAATCTTCCTTACACTACCCCCCCCCCCCCCCCCCCCTAAGGAGGCCCTCCTTACGAAAGTGCGTGTACATCCCGGAAATTTTGGCTGCGTAGGTACTCGGTGAGGACGGGGTGGTTTTCGATTCTATCCAGGGGAACCCAGTTGTCTTCGGTGGGTGTACGGTCTCTCCCAGCGGATCAGGAATTCGATCCTTCGGGCTCCTCGTGGGTCACGAACTCGGTGGCTCAGAATCTTCTCGGGCGTGATGATTGGCTCGGTCGGCAGTCGTGTCATGCTGGTTGGGCGGTTGCGGGGCAGTTGGCTTATGGATGGTACGTAGGGGCGAAGCAGACTGACGTGGAAAGACTGGCTGACGTACCAGTCAGCGGGGAGGAGGAGGTGGGCGGTGACGGGTATAATCATGTGGCTAATGCGAAATGGCCTACAATATCGAGGACGGAGTTTTGGGGTAATGGGCAGGCGGAGGTTCTGGGTGTCAAGTAAAACTAGGTCGTCGGGCTGGTAAGTGACAGGTCGGCGGTGGCGGTCGGCGTTGTGTTAAGCGATGATGTTTGATTTTTTAATCGCGTCTGCTGCCCGCGTCCGTGATGCTTGTAAAATTTCGGCGAATTGTTGCGCACGTGGCACCGGATTGTTGGGATTCAGAGTCATGGGTAATGTCAGGTCTTGTCCCTAGTTGACGTAAAACGGTGACTATTGGGTCGTGGCAGAAGGCGAGTTGTTGTACGCGAACTCGATGAATGGCAGCTGTTGTTCCCAGGTGGTTGGATCGTCGCACGTGGCTCGGATGAGTTTCTCCATGGTTTGATTTGTCCTTTCTGTATGTCCGCCGGTCTTGGGGTGGTACGAAGAACTGAACTATAGCCGTGTGTCGAACTGCTGCCACAATTTCCGCCAGAAGTTGCTGGTGAATTTCGTGTCGCAGTCGCTGATGATTGATGCCGGTATCCCGTGTAGTCGAACGACGGTGGAGATGAAGAGGCGGGCTGTTTCTTCGGCTCTGAATGATTTCTTGCAGGCTACGAAGTGTGCCATTTTTGTCAGTTGATCGACGACGACCAAGATCGCGTCGTTTCCACTTCCTCCGCCCAGTAACCCCGTGGCGAAGTCCATCGTCACCTCCTGCCAAGCACGCTCTTAGGGTAGTATCGGCTGCAACTGTCCTGCCGACCTCTTCCGTGATGATTTCATGATCTAGCAAGTAGGATACGATGCCACGTGTCGTTGAACGTCGATCAACATTTCGGGCCAGTAATAATGCCACTACTGTCAGAACATTATAGCTGATACATGTTTGTAGGCTATAGTGGGGTAGCACATATGGGGTACAGATTCCTAGGGTTGGTTATTTGTACCAATTTCTGACTTAGTCATTTCATTTCCTCTTCTCATTGTTTCACATGGTATAGAGCTAGGTCCCTCCAGGACCGATTTTTTTTGGGCCCACCGAAGCGCGCCCCGAGGCGCGGTTTTTTTTTTTAGCGACCCCTCGAGTCGCCCTCTCCCCTGCGGCCTCGCCGCCCACTCTGTCGCGGCCCCGCCCTGACCCTTACGCGGCCCCGCCGCCTGCTCCTTACGCGGCCCCGCGCCGGCCCCTTACGCGGCCCTTACGCGGCCCCGCGCCGGCTCCTAAGCGGCCCCGCGCCGGCTCCTACGCGGCGTCCCCGGCTCCTACTCGGCCCCGCCACCGGCTCCATTGCGGCCCCGCCACCGGCTCCATTGCGGCCCCGCCCCGGCTCCTACGCGGCCCTGTCCACCGGCCCCTTACGCGGCCCCGCCGCCGGCCCCTTACGCGGCCCCGCGCCGGCCCCTTACGCGGCCCCGCCGCCGGCCTCCTACGCGGCCCTGCCCCGGCTCCTACGCGGCCCTGCCGCCGGCTCCTACTCGGCCCCGCGCCGGCTCTCACGCGGCCCCGTCCCGGCTCCTTCACGGCCCTGTCCGCCGGCTCCTTACGCGGCCCTGCCGCCGGCCTCTGCTCGGCCCTACGCCGACCCCTACGCGGCCCTGCCGCCGGCTCCAACGCGGCCCTGCCCCGGCTCCTAAGCCGGCCCTACCGCCGGCCCTGCCGCCGGCTCCAACGTGGCCCTGCCCCGGCTCCTACGTGGCCCTACCGCCGGCCCCTTCGCGGCCCCGCCCCGGTTCTCTCACGCGACCCCGCCGCCTCACCTGCAGCAGTCGGGCGGCCGGGCAGCCGAGCCGCCCAGTCGCCGAGCCGCCCGGGAGCCGAATCGCCCTGCACCCGAGCCGTCCGTCGCCGAGCCGCCCGGGAGCCGAGCCGCCCTGCACCCGAGCCGCCCTGCCGCCGAGCCGCCCGGGAGCTGAGCAGCTGTACACCCGAGCCGCCCGGTCGCCGCTCTGCTATTCTGTCGAGCTGCACGGCCTGCCCTGCCTGGTGAGCACAGTCCCTCTGTCACTGCGCCCTCCTTCCCTACTGCTTGCACTGCTTCGCTGTCGTCATCATGGCCACCCCTAGTGTCCTAGCCTTTGACGCCGAGGGTCGCGCCATTGATTTTGAGGTCTGGCTAGATGACCTTCAGCTTTTCTTACAGTGCGACAGAGCTGACAGCCTTTCTCTCTTTGACCTCACCTCTGGCGCCTCTCCTGCTCCTGCTGCCGATGCTGATCCCACTGTCCGCTCTCAGTGGGCCACCCGCGATGCTGCTGCACGTCTTGCTGTGCGTCGCCACCTCCCTACCTCTGAGCGTGCGCATTTTAGTCAGTACAAGAGTGCTCAGACCTTGTACGACGCTGTAGTTGCGCGCTACTCCTCTCCTGCCACTGCTGCACTGAGCCGTCTCATGCTTCCCTACCTCTTTCCTGACCTCTCTGCCTTTCCCACTGTCGCTGACCTCATTACGCACCTCCGCACTAGTGACACTCGCTACCGCGCCGCCCTTCCTGCTGAGTTCTGCGCTAAGAACCCCCCCCCCATGTACATCACTCTCTACTACGTAGTCGCGCGCCTCCCTGACTCCCTCCGCGTAGTCAGGGACCACTTTCTCGCAGTCTGTCCCACCACTCTCAACGTCGACCTCCTCGAGAAGGCCCTCCTCGCAGCGGAGAAGAGCATAGTCGCTGTCGGTGCCTCTCGTGGTGACCCTCGCACCCCCATCTTTGAGGGGTGCTCTCCTTCCCCCCTGCTGCCCTCTGTTGCCTCTGCTGCTGCGGCCGGCCTGCTTGGTCTTGAGTCGGTCGGCGCGGCGTCTGCCCCTAGTGGGAGACGTCGCTCTGGCAAGGGCAAGGGGGGCAAGGGCGCGGGCGGAGCTGGAGGGGGCGGTGGCGGTGGCGGCGGGGGCGGCGGAGGGAGTGGGGGTGGCGGCGGGAGTAGTGGTAGTGGTGGTGGTGGTGGTGGCAGCAGCGGCGGAGACGGTGGTGGTGGTGGCACCGGTGGTGGTGGAGGCAGCAGCGGGAGTGGAGGCGGTGGAGGTGGAGGCGGTGGAGGTGGAGGCGGTGGAGGCGGCGGCGGAGGAGGCGGTGGTGGTGGAGGAGGTGGAGCTGGTCGTGGTGGTACCCAGCAGCGGAGCGGCGGTGGTGGTGGCCAGCGCTCGCAGCGGCAGCAGCAGCAGCGTTCGCGGGACATCCCTCCGCCTCAGCAGCTTCGTGAGTGGTACGCTTCGCGTCAGAGGGGTGGGGGTACTGGCCCCTGCGCCTACGTTCTTCGTTCCGGCGACCGCGCGGGTGAGCAGTGTGGGGGTGCCCACTCCACCCAGCGCTGCTTTGGCCGCCTGACGGACGCTTGGCGTCAGCAGTTCCCCGGGGCTAGTGAGATCCCTCGCTGGGATGAGCTCCTTAGGGCTGGTGTAGCGATCTTTGATCTTGATTTTGATGCTATCCTTTCTGCTATGTATGCTGTGACTTATAGTGAGGAGAATGAGGGTTACCGGTGTTTCCAGCCCGACCCGGGCATTGGTACTGCTGCACTAGGTACTTGTGAGGCTGCTGCTCTAGGTGCCAGTGCGTCTGCGCTCTCAGGTACTAGTGAGACTGCGCTCTCAGGTGCTGGTGAGACTGCGCTCTCAGGTACTGCGTCGCCCTCGTCCTCCCTCACTTTCACACTTGACTCTGGGGCTTCGCGCTCCTTCTTTCGAGACCGCACTACTCTCACGCCACTTGGCCGACCGGTTGCGGTCTCCCTTGGTGTAGAAGAGCAGTAAGCACATTGCTCTTCGCTACTTCCTTGCTCGTGAGCTGCAGCAGCGTGGTCAGCTGCGACTTGCGTACGTGGCCTCTGAGGCCAACACTGCTGATGTGTTCACCAAGGCACTCGCGCCTTGTGACCATCAGCGCTTCTGTACCCAGCTGGGTCTTGTGCCTGTCTTGCCTCACTTGCTCTCTTCCTGACTTCACTTGTACTGTGACATATATATATACCTGCTCTTGCTTGTCTAGTATTATATATATGTCTGTACTCCTGCATGTGAACTGGCCTCTGGCCCTGCTCTTGTGCTCGGACTGTGTGGTGACTTTGTGATCCACCCTGAGCTTGCTTTGCTTTGCTTGACTGGTCTTGTGACCCCTTGTTCTCCCCCACTTTGCCTATGGGGGTGTGTCAGAACATTATAGCTGATACATGTTTGTAGGCTATAGTGGGGTAGCACATATGGGGTACAGATTCCTAGGGTTGGTTATTTGTACCAATTTCTGACTTAGTCATTTCATTTCCTCTTCTCATTGTTTCACAACTACAGCTGCTGCCATGTTTTCTCTATCCCGAAATGCCCCGAGGTAACTCCGTCGTGTGCTTCTTGTAATAGTAATGCGGAGGGTCACTCTACAACGGTAGTGAGCCAGACTACAGGGTTGGCACGAACTACTAGAGGTGATCGTAGCTTTGCTTAGTTCCTTAGTGCTTGCGCATTCACGGGAGTAATCGGCAAGAGTTTCCACTAGGCAAAGTCAAGATTACAGAATGATTCAACAAGCAATGACAACAATGACTACATCAGGCACCTAGCAACCTTGCTGCTAGCCTGGTCGACCGCCAGCGCAACTCGGTCGATCGCCTGCCAGCGTTGCGTAGAGGAGCCGCGCCAACACTGCAAAAGGGCGACCTGCCAACACAGCAGGTCGTCGGCGTGCCAACGCTGCAACAGAGCGGCTATACAGCGTTGCCCCGTAGAACACAGCAGTGCGCACGCTCACAGATGCGCGCAGACGATTGGCCCGACTTGCCTCGTTGGGCATCCGTCGGCTGTTGTCTGCGCCTGACAAGCCACATTGACTCCGGGATACCAGCCCGCAGTCGCCTGCGCCATCGCATCCTCGACGACGTTCGCGTGCCTCCGCAAAACTCGTCGAGCAGGTTACTCGGTCGACCCGGTCGACCACCAGGTGCTTCCGGTCGACCACAACTCCCGTCGAGCTACCCCGTGGTCGACGGACCCCTTCCGTCGACCAGAACCATCAGCAATTGTCGCCGAGCTCCCCTCATCGACCGCTGCTCACTTGTCAGGTCGACGGACTGCTCCGTCGACCTCCCGGTCGAGCTGTAGGTCCTGGTAGACGTTCCACCCGTCGCCCAGACCTGTCAGTTGCAGGTGTCGAGCTCCCTGGTCGATAGCAACACCACAGCAGTCCCCCGCAGCTTGACGAAGCCTATCGAGCAGCTCTCCCACTGTGAACGGTCGGCTGCTATTCCCGTACATCCGACCAAGTCGTCGGCGTTGCCCAAGCGAGGGCGGGGCCAACACTCCATTCCTGTTAACACTCCCCTGCCGCGCTCACGCTTAGGCCTCCAGCCCACACGACAGTACTCCATGGAGAAAACTCGTCCTCGGCGTGCACCCCACACACAGCACGCCGTCTCCGCACCAGACGTGCAGAAGGGCACGGCACCTACTGTTGCACCTCGTCGTTGCCGTCGCCAACGTCGGCCAGACGAACTTGGCCGATGGCGACCGAGCACCAGTTCAAAGTTGGAAAATGCAGCGCCTTTGTCAGAAATTCCGCCGGCTGCTCAGTGGATGGGATGTACTTCAGCACAAATTTCCCGCGCCTCACCATGTGCTGTAGCCAGGCGTAGCGTCGCTCCATGTGCTTGAGGTTGCCCGTCAACCCCAAGCCCTCAGCGATCGTGATTGCCGACTTGTTGTCGACGCGGAGGATGGTCGGCTTCCCAGCGTCGAGCAGCTTGAATTCTGCAAGGAGGAAGCGAATTCGACGACCCTCATTGCCGGCATCCGTGGTCGCCACATACTCCGACTCGGTCGATGACAATGTCGCGCACTTGATGCGCGAGCTCGGCCAGGAGACGGCGGCCCCTCCATCCATGAACACGTAGCCTTCCGTGCTCGTTTGGTTTTGCTTGTCGCCCGCGTCGTCGGCATCGACGTAGCCGATCAGCTCCAACAAGTCTGATCCACCGCCGAACTCTAGGGCGGTGTCGCGGGTGTCGGCGAGGTAGGCGAGGCAGCGGTCGACCTCGCGCCAATGCTGGTCGCTCCTCACCGGGAGACCGTTCCCCAGCTTGCTGCATGCGAACGCAATGTCCGGCCTCGTCGTCGTCGCCGCGAATTGCAACGAGCCGACCTTCTGCCGGTACTCCTCCTCCTCCCGCTCCTGAGCCTCCTCGTCGTCGAATGTCAGCTGAGCGTAGGCGTCGACCGAGACCGGCGTCTTCGGAACTTGACCGCCCTGCTCCTCGTCGATGAAGCGCTTGCGCAACTTGTCGGCGTAGCCCTGCTGGTGCAGCCACAGCTTCCTAGCCGGCCTGTCGCGCACGATCTCCAGCCCAAGGTACTTCACCACCGGCGAGATCTCACGCAGCTCGAAGGCAGCCTCCAGCAGCTCCTTCAGCATCGCGGTGCTGCAGCTGGCGGCAAGCAGGTCGTCGACGTAGACCAGCACCCAGTAGGTCACTCCGTCGTCGCCGGCCTTGAAGTAGAGCGCCTCGTCGACCTGCCTCTTCTTCCAGCCAGCGCTCAGCAACACACTGTCGAGAGCCCTGTACCACAGCAGCGGCGACTGCTTCAGCCCGTAGAGGCTCTTCAACAGCTTGCACACCCGGCCGGTCCCGTCGTCAAAGTAGTCCGGCTGGTACATGTAGAGCACCCTGTCGAGCTTGCTCTGCAAGAAAGCGTTCTTCATGTCGAGCTGCATCAAATGGAGGTCGAGGACGGCGAAGATGCTGAAGAAGATCCTCAGCGTGACGTATCTGCTCACCGGCGAGTACGTCTCGTCGTAGTCGGCACCGTACACCTGCGTGAAGCCCTTCGCGACCAGCCTCGCCTTCTCGCGCTCGACGGTGTCCTCAATGCGGTACTTGGTCGTCAGCACCCACCGGTTCTTCATGATGTTCACCTCACGTGGGCGTTCGACCAGCTCCCAAGTGCCCATGCCGATGAGGCTACGAATCTCTTCTTCCATGGCGGCCTTCACCGCCTTGCCCTTCCAGCTCCACAGCGCCTCCTTCACCGTCATCGTGGCGATGTCCCAGCGGTGTTCGGGGTCGGCATGCATGTCGGGGTCGAGCTCCGGCAGGTCTTCATCCTCCTCGGCGTCGTCGTACAACAGGTCGTCGTCGACCTCGTTGAACACCGTGGTGAAGGTTGCTCGCGGTAGGCAGGCGTGGAAGCTCAGCCGCTCCGGTGGCCGTCGAGCTCAACCTGTGCGTTGCAGCTCAGACTTCGTGATCGGCACTTCCACCACGTCGCTTTCGGTGGACTCCTCACCCGCCGACTGCTCCCCTTCCTTGTCAACGTCCTCGTCGTCGACCAGCTGCTTCGACCCGTCGATCGGCTGCTCGTCTGCTGGTGACTTCGACAGCTCCCCTGTCGACTGCCCCGGCTGCTGCTCCCCTGTCGGCTGCACCGCTGCTGTTGCCTCTTGTTCGACCGGCTCCCCTGTCTGCTGCTCCCGTGTCGCCGACGGCTTCCCATCCTGGTCAACGAGCTTGGCGCCTTGTCGACCGCCGGCGATGCCATGGGCCGGCGCCACACGCGACGCCTCAAGGCTCCCCTCATCGTCGGTGGTCGACACAGGTGCCGAACCAGGCCAATCTGCGACGGGGAACGGAGGAGCAAGGACAGGGGGAGGGGGAAGAACCTCCATAACATCCTCAACAGCAGGCTTGTCGACTTCGGCAAGCAACGGAATCGTCGCCGTCGAGGTGTCCGTCGGCGGGTGCGCCTGCCTCCGCTCCGACGCCGGCCCATACTTTGCCTTCCACACCTCAAGCGACAGCGTCTCGTAGAAGATCACCTCGACCGACGTGACCACCTTGTTGTCGGTCAGGTCGAGCACCTCCCAGCCCTTGCTCTCCGGCAACACACCCAGGTGAAGCCCCCAGCGAGCCTTTGGCGCCAGCTTCCCACCGCGCTGCTGCTCAGGAACCATAAACTGCACCATGCAGCCCCACACCCGCGCCAGCGTGAGGTCGGGCTTCGTCCCGGTTTGCAACTGGTACGGAGTCGTCCCCGGCGGCGTCGTCGACCGCTCCAAGTAGTTGCGCACCCAGACCGCCTGTCGAAGAGCAAGGTGCCACCAGTGATGCTGCACGCCCATGTGTAGCAGCATCGTCCGCACGTACTCGACGGTCGTGCGCATCTCCCGCTCAGCCATCCCATTCTGCTGCGGAGTGTAGGGGCACGTCAGGTCATGGACGATGCCCTTCCCGTCGACGAAGTCGGTGAACGCCTTGCCGAGGAACTCCCCTCCTTGATCGGAGCGAAGCGACAGCACCGACTTCTTCGTCTGTCGTTCCACAAGCACCAGCCACTTCTAGAACTCCCACAGCACGTCGCTCTTCTTAGCGACAGGCATTGCCCTCACGAACCGAGTATGGCGATCCTTCAGCAGTAGGAAGTACAAGCTGCCATCCTTGGCAGCCACATGAACTGGCCCGCACAAGTCAATGTGCATGACAGCCAATGCTTCCTCGGCGTCCGAGCCCTTGTCGGGGAAGGTGTGCCGCGCCAGCTTCCCTCCGACGCACGAGACACACGACGGATCTGCTCCGTTCGACGGCGTGATGTCGAGCCCAACAGCAACTTCATGCTTCGCCGAGCTCTTGATCGTATCGACGCCGATGTGCGCGAGCCTCGCATGCAACAGGGCAGTGGTCGTCTTTATCGCCCAGACGATCGTCCACAGAGCCACCACCTCGGTCGACGGCGAATGCGTCGAGCAAAAGCAAAGGTCGATGCAGAGAACACATCCGGTGTAGCGTGCTCGACCGAGCACCTCCCCGGTCGCAGTGACGAGCAGCATTTCGTCGCCGTCGCCCTGCAGCTGCACTCCGCTCTCCTTCAGTTGGCCGACTGACAGCAGGTTCACCTGAACGCCCGGAACGTAGAGCACATCGGGGATGAGGACCCACTTCCCGGCCTCCCCCTATAGAGCGACGGTTCCGCGACCCTTGACAGGCTGCAGTGCCCCGTTGAATCCACGCACATGCTTCACACCATCGCTTGGCCCCATGTCGATGAAGACTGCCTTCGTCCCCATCAGGTGGTGGGAGCATCCGCTATCAAGCAGCACCACCATCGGGTTGGCCTGCACAGCTGCCGCCACCGCCTGGAAGTCCTCGCCAGCCTCCGGTGCTAGCGAGACCGTCGGCTCCACCACGCCGACCATCGAGCACGATGCCTCCCCGTCGCCTCGGCTCTTGCCCCTGGAGCTGTCGACGTCCTTCGTCGACGGCGTCTTCTTCGACGCTTGCTTCTCCTTGCGCGGCTTCTCATCTCGACGTGGGCGACGACTGGCCGATCGCCCACGGCCTCCCTTGTTGTCGTCCTCATCGCTGTCATCGCGGTCGGGGCACTCGAAGGAGAGATGGTCGGGGTCGCCGCAGATCCAGCACTCTCGCCGTCGACCACCACCACCTCGTCGACCCTTGTCCCGCGTCGACCGCTTCTCGTCGACGTCCTTCGTCGACCGCCCACCTCCGCTACCACTTCCGCCCGGCTTCCCGCGCTGCCCTTGCTGTTGATTCAGCTTCGTCGATGCAGCGTAGTTTGCCTGCGGAAGGAGCTCTGTGGGCTGTTCGGCCTCCTGCATCGCCTCATCTTGAAGAATGTAGTTGGTGATGGAGTCCTCGTCGAGGGACTCGCGCGTGCCGGGTACCATCATCATCCTCTTCATGAGATTGTAGCTGCGCAACAAACCCTTGACGATGTGGGTGATGTAGGACGCCGTCGAGTACTCAGCGCCCGCCATCCGCATCTCAGCCAGGATCCGTCTAGCACGGTTGCAATAATCCGTCGCCGACTCCTGCTCGCCCATCCGAATGTGAGTCATCTTCTCCTCCAGCTGCCCGATGTACAGGTCGTCCCTGACCTGGTACGTCGACATGATGAAGTGCCATGCCTGGTGACCAGCATCGAGTCGCTCTCGACAGCTCGTGAGCGCCAGCTGCACCACCGGCGAGCAGCACCTCGAGATGACCATGAAGGTGAACAAGTGAGCCGCTCGAAACTCCCCGCGCAGCTCGACATCGTCCACGGGCAGAATTGGCACTGTGCCGTCGGCGAAGCCCTTCAGCCCGGCGACCTCCAGCTGAGGTTCGATTGACTCCCTCCAGGTGATGAGGTCCCGTCAACCTTGCAGCGGTGCGACGGTGATCCAGTCCGGCGAGAACTTGAATTAGCCATACGCCGGTGCAATCCCGCCTACCGTCACATGCGTCGTCGCCGAGAGCCCCCCACCGCTTTGTAGAGGAGAGCGACGTCGAAAATCGACGTCGGCACGCGAGCTGCCTGCAGCCGCCGTCGACCGTTGCACTCGCGCCTGGATTCCGTCGATACCACCGTCGACCTTGATCACCCCTCTCTGCCTCGTGCCTTCGTTGCCGCTGACTCGTGCACCACCGTCGACCTCGTCGTTGACGCCACGTGCGTTGCGCACCGGTCGAAGAGAAGCAGGACGGGAAGGGTGTTCCGTCGCCCACTGCGACCGGATGCCCAACTTGGCGATCACCAAGGGGATCGTCCCGTACTCGCCATTCGCGTGGCGTCTCCTCACATCAGCCAAACGTGCCTCCAAGGTGTCCGCTACACCCGCATCAATTACGGGGTCGACCATGGCGACTAACGCTGCTGCCGGCCTACGAACGACTTAGTAGGTGCAAAATTCGGCTCCTATCTGAAGGTAATCCGCGGGGCCGTCCACGCTCACCGCACCATGCGGAGAGTCACTCTACAACGGTAGTGAGCTAGGCTACAGGGTTGGCACGAACTACTAGAGGTGATCGTAGCTTTGCTTAGTTCCTTAGTGCTTGCGCATTCACGGGAGTAATCGGCAAGAGTTTCCACTAGGCAAAGTCAAGATTACAGAATGATTCAACAAGCAATGACAACAATGACTACATCAGGCACCTAGCAACCTTGCTGCTAGCCTGGTCGACCGCCAGCGCAACTCGGTCGATCGCCTGCCAGCGTTACGTAGAGGAGCCGCGCCAACACTGCAGAAGGGCGACCTGCCAACAGAGCAGGTCGACGGCGTGCCAACGCTGCAGCGGAGCGGCTGTACAGCGTTGCCCCGTAGAACACAGCAGTGCGCACGCTCACAGATGCGCGCAGACGATTGGCCCGACTTGCCTCGTTGGGCATCCGTCGGCTGTTGTCTGTGCCTGACGAGCCACATCGACTCTGGGATACCAGCCCGCAGTCGCCTGCGCCATCGCATCCTCGACGACGTTCGCGTGCCTCCGCAGAACTCGTCAAGCAGGTTACCCGGTCGACCCGGTCGACCACCAGGTGCTTCCGGTTGACCAGAACTCCCGTCGAGCTACCCCCTGGTCGACGGACCCCTTCCGTCGACCAGAACCATCAGCAATTGTCGCCGAGCTCCCCTCGCCGACCGCTGCTCACTTGTCAGGTCGACGGACTGCTCCGTCGACCTCCCGGTCGAACTACAGGTCGACGGGATGCTCTGAAGACCTCCCGGTCGAGCTGTAGGTCTTGGTCGACGTCCCACCCATCGCCCAGACCAGTCAGTTGCAGCTGTCGAGCTCAATGGTCGACAGCAACACCACAGCGGTTGCCTGCAGCTCGACGAAGCCTGCCGAGCAGCTCTCCCACTGTGAACGGTCGGCTGCTACTCCCGTACATCCGACCAAGTCGTCGGCGTTGCCCAAGCGAGGGCGGGGCCAACACTCCATTCCTGTTAACAAGTAATTCCCGTGGCAGTGTGTACCTTGGTACCCAGATGCGGTTGGTCCCGGCTTTTACGTAATAAACTCCTTTTGCTGCTGCAAACTACTGTGAGTTTCCTTCTGTGAAGAGTGGATCCGTTTGGTACCCGTGGGTAAAATAGGTCTCGTGTACGTCGACGACTTGGTCTTTGCCTGTCAGTAGTGGGCTGGTCTGGGTGAGTGGTATTGCATGGATCTGGGCAGTGGGGCGGGTTAGTGCGTCGGCGAGGTTCGATGCCCCTTTTTTGTAGGTGACTGTGTAATGGAAATTGGACTCGAGGAAATCGAGCCAGCGGATCTGTCGTAGGTTGAGGTGTGGCTGTGCGCGGAGGTACTGTATCGATTTATGGTCTGTCCGTACTGTCCCGTCTGTGCCGGTCAAGAAACAGCGCCATACATACAGTGTCCGTACTGTATCAATTTATGGTCTGTCACGTCTGCGTGCACGATCGCGAGCACTTCGCGGTCGTGTATCGAGCAATTTTTCTCAGGCGGGTGCAGTTTTCGTGACTCGTATGCGATGGGCTGTAGGCCGTCGCCGAAGTCTTGTAGCAGTACGGCTCTGATGGTGATGTCGCTGGCGTCTGTAACTACTTCGAATGGGCGGTGTGGGTCAGCAATGCGCAGTACAGGCGGTGAACAGAGAACAGTTTTCAGGGCAGAGAAGGCAGCATGCTCTTTCTCCCCCCACGTAAAAACGACCCCCTTGCGCAGTAAGTCCGTAAGTGGTGCTGTTAAGCGTGCCATGTCGGGGACGAACCGACGCACATAATTTACGAACCCCAAAAAACCCTGCAGCTCCGTGATGTTCGTCGGGGGGTGCCACGCTTTTACCATGTCCAACTTCTTCGGGTCGATTTCGACCCCAGCCTCCGAAATAACGTGCCCCAAAAACTCTAGACTGTCCTGAAAAAACTCGCACTTGGAACCCTTTGTAAGTGGCCGATGCTCGTCTAAAAAAAAAAAAAACTGCTTCCAGATCTGCTAAGTGCTGCTGCTTGTCGCGACTGTAGACGAGGATGTCGTCAAGGTAAAATATCATGCATTTATCTAAAAGTGGCATAAACACCTCGTTCATGATCATCTGAAATGTCGCCGGTGTGTTGGTCAGCCCGAAGGGCATCACGGTGTACTCGAATGACCCGTACCTAGTCCGAAAAGCTGTTTTGGCGCAGTCCGATGGTTCGACTGTAATTTGATGGTAACCTCCGTGTAAATCTATTTTCGAAAAAACCATGTCAGAATCCCAACCACTAGACCATTGGGATAAAAGCGCTTGTTAAGTAGCAAGTCAGTGCACCCATAACCCCCCAGGACAAGTAGCCTGTAACCCTTCCCCAGTGGACCTCTGACACCCCCCCGCACTGGGATGCCCGAAGTGCACACACTGGGATTCGAACCCGAGACCTTTGCTCTGATACCATGTCAGAATCCCAACCACTAGACCATTGGGATAAAAGGGCTTGTTAAGTAGCGGGTCAGTGCGCCCATAACCCTCCAGGACAAGTAGCCTGTAACCCTTCCCTATGATCAATCGGGGATCACCAGTGGACCTCTGACAAACCCGTGCTATTCGCATTTGGTCTATCCGTTTGTCAGCGTGGGGAATGGGGTATCGCGACTTGACTATTACCCTATTCAATGCTCTGTAATCGATGTATATGCGAATCCCTCCGTCTTTTTTCGGTGTGAACAGTATCGGTGCGGCGAACGGTGATGAACTCGGTCGGATGAATTTCTTCTCTAACAGGTAATCTAACTACTTCCTCAATTCGTCGAGCTCGGGTTGTGTCAGTCTGAACTGGCGTTGTACGGTTGGCTGTGCCCCCGATTCTAGTTCTATACGGTGGTTGTGTGCTCGCTGAGGTGGCAGTCCCTTCGGTAAGTCATCGGGAAGAATCCTCGGGTACCGTTTCAACAGATCCCGTAGTTCGGGCGGTACCGTTGCCAGCAGTTTCTTGAAATCACTCGGCTGTTCTGCTTCCTCTACCACTGCAATATCTACTGCGTACATGTCAGCTCCAACGGCGATAGCTCGTTTCATGGTGACGGCGTTGACGTGTTGTCAAACATTCATGCTATAGTCTTTCTAGGCTGTAGTGGGGTAGACAGTATGAGGTACAATTTCCTAGGGTTACATATTTGTACCCAACTCATTTCCTAGTCAAATCATTCCTCGTTATTTCACATGGTATAGAGCAGGTTCCCTAGTGAGAACGTTTCCTAGGGCCCACCACTGAAACGATTTTTTTTTTTTTTTACCTGCCCGGAGCGCGCTTCGCGTCTGCCCTAGTCGCGCCCCGTGCGCCTGCCCTCCCTTCACGTCCCCTGCCCTTAGTCGCCCATCGCGCCCTCTTAAGGCCCCTTCGCGGCCCCTCTCACGGCCCTTCGCGGCCCCTTCGCGGCCCCTTCGCAGCCCTTCGTGGCCCCTCTCACGGCCCTTCGCGGCCCCTTTGCGGCCCCTTGCGGCCCCTCCGCGGCCCCTTCGCGGCTCGTCGCGGCCCTTTAGCGGCCCCTCCCCGGCTCTTCACGGCCCTGCCGCCCCGTCGTCGCCGCCCCAGCAGCTGCCATCACGCCTGCTCCCGCTGCTGCTTCCTCCACGGCCCCTCCACGACCGGTCGCCGCCGCCGCTGCTGTCGTGACAGCCGCCACCGCTCCTGCTGAGACAACCGCCGCTGCCACTGCTGTGACAGCCGCCGTCGCCATCCCGGCCCTACCCTGCAGCCGAGGCGCGGCCCTCCTCTTCCTCCGGGGCCTGCCCCTACCTGCGTTCCCAACGTCGAGGGGCGGCAGCGCTCCGCTCCTCACTCCTCCAAGTTTCCTCCGACAGAGGCTCCACTGCAGACGCTTCACCTGGACGTGTGGGGCCCCGCCCGCGTCCGTGGACAGGGTCACGAGCGTTACTTCCTGCTGGTGGTTGACGACTACTCGCGTTACACCACAGTCTTCCCCTTGCGCAGCAAGGGTGAGGTCACTGAGGTGTTGATCGACTGGATCCGCGCAGCTCGTCTCCAGCTCAGAGAGAGTTTCGGCTCAAACTTTCCTGTTCTGCGTCTGCACTCCGACAGAGGCGGAGAGTTTTCCTCTGACCTTCTGCGGGCCTTCTGTCGTGCACAGGGCATCCGCCAGACGTTCACGCTTCCGGCCTCTCCACAGCAAAATGGGATTGCTGAGCGTCACATTGGCATGGTTATGGACGTCGCTCGTACGTCCATGATCCATGCGGCTGCTCCCCATTTTCTGTGGCCGTTCGCGGTTCAGTACGCGGCGCATCAGATCAACCTTCAGCCCCGGGTCTCCTTGCCGAAGACCTCCCCTACTCTGCGGTGGACGGGGAAGGTTGGCGATGCGTCTGTGTTCCGTGTCTGGGGATCTCGGGCTTTTGTCCGCGACTTGTCTGCGGACAAGCTGTCCCCCCGCGCTGTTCCCTGCGTCTTCCTTGGCTTCCCCCCTGACGCGTCTAGTTGGCAGTTTTACCACCCCACCTCGCGCTGTGTTCTGTCCTCCCAGGACGTCACGTTTGACGAGTCGGTTCCCTACTACCGTCTCTTCCCCTACCGCACTACCCCCCTTCCCCCCCGCCACTCTTCCTCGCGCCAGGTCCTCCCCCGGTAGACCCCCTTCTCCCTCAGGGTCTTGTCCCCTCAGGTGTGTCCCAGGTAGACGCAGTTGAGCCTGTCGAGGTAGCTGTTGACTCTGGTGCTGCTGGGGGTGCTGAGCCTGCGGCTGCGGAGTCTGGGGGTGCTGAGCCTGGGGGTGCTGGGTCTGGGGGTGCTAAGCCTGGGGGTGCTGAGTCTGGGGGTGCTGAGCCTAGGGGTGGTGCGACTGGGGGTGCGGAGCCTGCGGGTGCTGGGCCTACTTGTGTGGAGTCTGGCGGTACTGGGTCTGGAGGTCCTTCGGGTGGTTCGTCCCAGCGGGTGCTACCCTCTCCACAGGAGCTGCGCGAGTGGTTTTCTCGGCGCTGGAGTCGTGCTGCAGGAGCTGGAGGTGCCGCTGGAGCTGGAGGTTTTACTAGTGCTGAGGGTGCTGACGCCACGGGTCCCGGAGGTGCTTGTACTGGAGGTACGGGAGCTGCTAGACATGGGGGTGCTCGTGGTGCTGGACCTGCTGGCGGTGCTGGAGCTGGCAGTGTTGCTGGAGTAGGTGCTACTGGAGGTGCTGGAGCTGGGGCTGTTAGGTCTTCCGGTGTTCCTGCTGGATCTGGAGCTACTGGAGGTGCTGGAGCTGGAGGTGCTGCTGTTGCCGCTGCTCCCGTGGGTGCTGGAGTAGCTGCTCCTGGAGCTGGTGGAGCTGCTGGAGTCGTGGTCGGCCCTGGGGGTACTGGTCCGGTGCCTGCTAGTTGTGGAGGTGCTGCGCGGCCACGGCCGTACTTCGTTCCGCTCCTTGAGCAGGTTCTTGGTCTTCCGCCCTCTACTGGTCCTACTCCTTCCTTAGAGTGTCCAGTGCCTGTCCAGTCCGAATCACAGTTACAGCCCGCCTCCCCACTGCTTGCTCCTCCTCCCTTCACTGGTCCTACTAGAGGTCTTGCTGAGCGTCGTGAGCCTGCGTCTCGTCCTGCGTCACCTGTTCGTGCTGCTCGCCCTAGTCGTCGTGTTCCGCGTCAACGTCCTCCTGCGGTCCCGGGCACACACCAGATGGCACTGCGTCCTTCCACTCCTCCACTACGTGTCCCTTTGCCGTCTCCCCTAGAGTCCTCTCTTCCTGCTCTTGCTGACCCGGAGTCTGACTCTCTTCGTGCTGCCAGTCCTACTGTCACGCGTCTCCTGGCTACTGTTGTCACTAACCCTTCCTTTGAGTCCACTGCTGCGTCTGCCTCAGTTGCTGAGCTTGTCGACTTCGTTGCTCGCTGTCGTCTAGACTACGCCGCTAGTCTTGTTGCTGAGTCTGAGTCTGTGTATCCTCCGTCCGTCGGGGGCGAGTGTGCTCTTAGCACGGACGTCCTTAAGGACAGGCAGGAGGAGTTCCAGTGTTTTGCTGCTGCTTTGCCTCATCTGGTGTCCAAGCTGATTGCCCCTGAGGGAGACCCGGATGCACCAGACATCCCGACTCCATGCTCTTAAGCAGAGGCGATAGAGAGTCCCTACTCCTCTCAATGGCAGTCAGCTATGGACACAGAGATAGCCATGGACGCAGAGATGGCTTCCTGGAAGTCCACAGGCACCTACGTCGACGAGGTTCCCTCACCTGGGCCGAACATCGTCAGCGGCATGTGGATTTTCAGGGTGAAGCGGCCGCCGGGTTCTCCGCCTCTCTTCAAGGCATGTTACGTGGCTCGAGGCTTCAATCAGCGGCAGGGAGTTGACTACTTTCAGACCTTCTCTCCCACCCCGAAGATGACCACTCTTCGGGTGCTACTGCATATAGCCGCTCAGCGCGACTACGAGCTTCAATCTCTTGACTTTGGCACTGCTTTCCTACAGGGCAGCCTGCACGAGGAGATCTGGCTACGCCGCCCACCTGGCTTCACTGGGTCGTTTCCTCCTGGTACCCAGTGGAGCCTCCGGCGGCCAGTCTACGGTCTCCGCCAGGCGCCCCGTGAGTGGCACGACACACTGAGGACTACACTTGCGGCTCTTGGGTTTGCTCTTTCTACTGCCGACCCGTCGCTGTTTCTACGCAACGACACTTCTTTGTCGCCGTTCTACATCCTCGTGTACGTCGACGACTTGGTCTTTGCTACTGCTTACACTGCTGGACTCGCCCACGTGAAGTCCGAGCTGCAGAAGAGACACACGTGCACAGACCTGGGTGAATTGCGCAGCTACCTTGGCTTGCAGATCACCCGGGACAGAGCACGGCGCACCTTTGACTCAGTCACACATGGTGCAGTAGGTCCTTCAGCGCTTCGACTTTACGTACTCCTCGCCTCAGGCCACTCCTCTGTCTACTCGCTACTCGCTCTCAGCTCTGCATTCGGATGAGTCCGTAGAGCCGAGTGGCCCGTACCCAGAGCTTGTTGGCTGCCTCATGTACCTGATGACCTGCACTCGACCTAACCTTGCATACCCTCTTAGCATCTTGGCACGCTATGTTGCTCCTGGGAGACACTGACCAGAGCACATGGCTGCAGCGAAGAGGGTGTTGCGCTACTTGTGCAGTACGTTGGGCATGGGGCTCGTGCTTGGAGGGCGGGGTCCTGTGGTCCTCACAGGTCACGCAGACGCTTCTTGGGCTGACGACCAGGCTACGCAGCGGTCGTCACAGGTTTACACCTTCAGCCTTGGCTCCGGCTTTGTTTCGTGGCGGTCTACCCGCTCGTCTTCTGTTCTCGGCTCCAGCTGTGAGGCTGAGATCTACGCAGGGGCCATGGCTGCACAGGAGCTACGCTGGCTCACCTACCTGCTGACTGACCTAGGAGAGCCGCCTCGTTCTCCTCTAGTTCTGTACGTAGACAACAAGGCCATGCTGGCCTTGTGTCGGGAGCACAGACCGGAGCACAGAACGAAGCACATTGCTCTTCGCTACTTCCTTGCTCGTGAGCTGCTGCAGCGTGGTCAGCTGCGACTTGCTTACGTGGCCTCTCGGGCCAACAGTGCTGATATCTTTACCAAGGCACTTCAGCCTTGTGATCATCAGCGCTTTTGTACGATGCTAGGTCTTGTGCCTACTTGGCCTCACTTGCTCACTTCTTGACCTTGCTTGTACTGTGATCTATCTATATCTGCACTTGCTTGTTTACCTTTATATATAATCTTGCATGTGAACTGGCCTTGAGGCCTTGAACTTGTGCTCGGAATGTGTGGTGACATTGTGATCCACCCTGAGCTTGCTGTGCTTTTCTTGACTGGTCTTGTGACCCCTTGTTCTCCCCCACTTTGCCTATGGGGGTGTGTCAAACATTCATGCTTTAGTCTTTCTAGGCTGTAGTGGGGTAGACAGTTTGGGGTACAGTTTCCTATGGTTACATATTTGTACCCAACTCATCTCCTAGTCAAATCATTCCTCGTTATTTCACACGTGTACCGTTGAAGACTCAGGCGGCTGCCAGCGAGGTAGTTCGACCCTATTACCGCTACTTCGCATAGTGCAGCTACCCGTTGTCCAGTCAATTCGCGTGTTGTACCGTCGCAGCCAATCACGTCCCAATAAAATGTCGTGCCTATCCAGTGTCCTCACGAGCATTTCCTGTGTCAACCCGAAACTTCCCCCGCAGCGGACTTTGACTCTCTCCACCTTTTCCTGTATGGCCAGTGGCGTGCCGTCAACTAAGCGTGCATCTATCTCCGGTAAACACCGGCTAAGTGTCAGTTGCAATTTCCATGCGGTTGCGGTATTAACTAAACTGTGACTTGCTGCTCCGTATATAAAAGTCTTCACTGCTGCTCCCTGTATTTTCCCGTGGATCAGTACTGGACAATCCGTCGATGTACCCTCCTTATTCGTCCGAGGTCGATCGATGGCATGAATCGGTACTGTGACTCGGTGAGGGTTTATGGGGTTGGGCGAGCATGCAGTCTCATCAGTAGTTGGCCGGATTCCTACTGACTGCTGGCGTTTCCCTGCCTTGGAGACTCCCTCCCCTGCTCTGCTCCGCGGCGCCTCAGCTCCTCTAAGCACTCACTCTTGCGATGGCCCGGCCTATTGCAAGCAAAGCAGCGCCCCTTAAACGGCGCGGCAGCTGGATTTGTCGCAACGGCATGTACAGTGGCGTGCTCGGTCGGACCCCGAGGGCGATGTCCAGGACCCCGGTCTCGGACGGCGCAAAATGTCGATTTTCTCGGCGAGCGCGAGAATCTCGTTGAAATTCGAGAGTCCACGTAGCATGATTTCGTGCGAGATGTCCGACTTCAGCCCTCCGACGTAACGGTCCACTCGCTCCGCTTCGTGCATGTAGCCGACTCGCTCGCATAATGCGAGAAAACCGCTCGTATATTCTTGAACCGACCCGAGCTGCCGCCAAGTAAGCAGTCTCTGACGCGCCGGAATAGAAGCCGCCATTGGCTCGAAGCACGCCCGAAGCCCTGCGCACCACGCATCCCACGTGCTGTACTGAGCGTTTTTGTTGAATGAACTCCAAGTGACGGCTGGAGCCGTGGGCCCTTCCTCTTGCGACAGTGGCTCGTAGGCACGTGGCGACGTCACGATGACTCACCACCAGTCCATGGCGGGGCCCCTCAGCAGCGAGACGGCGTATCTGATCTTCGCTGCGTCCGACTCAACGTAGTTTGCGAACCGTTCATCGTGAAGACCTGCGACTGAATCGTCGGACCTCCACGCAGGCTTGGGTCGAAACAGGGCGGACGCTGCAGCTTGAGTGGCATTGGCGCCATGATGGCGTGGTCGCCACTTGTCGCCGCAAATTCCACGTGCCGACGGGCTTCGCGCGGCTTCCACGGGCTTGGCGCGACCCTGTTCCTCTCCATGCCAAGCATTAAGTGAGCGGCGCCATCACTGGCTGCGCCTGAGCGCTGTCCCACGCTGTCATTCTGTGTCGGTGTGCCTGATGAGATGATGATCGGCTCCTCCGATTGTGCAGGTGCATTTGTAGGTGCGTGTGGTAGCGCCGGAGTATTCACCGTGGATTGCTGACGCGCGGAGTCACGTTCCGCCGTGAGCGTCGCAATTTCGAGCGCCGATTCCTCAATCTGGGGCATAAGACGTGTCAGATATATATGACATAGCTATTGTAGGCTATAGTGGGGTAGCACATATGGGGTACAGCTTTCTAGGGTTTGTATTTGTACCCAACTTTCACTTGTTCATTCCCATTCTCGTTCAACTTCTCTCATGGTATCGAGCAGGTTCCCCTGTGGGAACTGCGCCTAGGGCCCACCACTTCGACTTTTTTTTTACTGCTCGAAGCGCACTCATCCCGAGTCGCGCCTCGGGCTGTTAACTCGACGAGCCGCCCTAGCGGCCTTCCCTCCCCTAGCGGCCCTGCCGCCCTACTGTCGCGGCCCCTCCGCCCCTGATTCGCGGCCTCGCCGCCCTGCTTTACCGGCCCCGCCGCCCTGCTTTAGCGGCCCCGCCGCCCTACACCTAGCGGCCCCGCCGCCCTACACTTCGCGGCCCCGCCGCCCTGCTTTAGCGGCCCCGCCGCCCTACACCTCACGGCCCCGCCGCCCTGCTTTAGCGGCCCCGCCGCCCTACACCTCGCGGCTCCGCCGCCCTGCTTTCTCGGCCCCGCCGCCCTTCATTTCGCGGCCCCGCCGCCCTGCTTTAGCGGCCTCGCCGCCCTTCCTTAGCGGCCCCGTCGCCCTGCTTTAGCGGCCCCGCCGCCCTGCTTCAGTAGCCCCGCCGCCCTACACTTCGCGGCCCCGCCGCCCTGCTTTAGCGGCCCCGCCGCCCTACACCTCGCGGCGCCACCGCCCTTCATTTCGCGGCCCCGCCGCCCTGATTTAGTGGCCCCGCCGCACTACACCTCGCGGCCCCGCCGCCCTGCTTTCGCAACCCCGCCGCCCGACTCTACCGGCCCCGCCGCCCTTCTGCTGCGGCCCCGCCGCCCTGCACCTGGGGCCCCGCCGCCCGTCTGCTGCGGCCCTGCCACTCTCCTCTCCTGCCCGCCAACCGAGCCGCCGACCGCAGCACCACCCTGCAGCGTGCACCCGAGCAACCGACCGCCGCGCCGCCGAGTACCGGAGGAGCCGGGCCGCCCAGCTGCAGAGCCGCCCGGCCGCCCACCAGCCGAGCCGCCGTTCAGCCGAGCCGCCCAGCAGCCGAGCCGCTGTGCAGCCGAGCCGCCCAGCAGCCGAGCGCCGAACCGCCGAGCCGCCCGGCCGCCGAGCCGCTGTGCAGCCGAGCCGCCCAGCAGCCGAGCGCCGAGCCGCCGAGCCGCCCAGCCGCCCAGCCGCCCAGCAGCCGAGCCGCCCTACTACCGAGCCGCCCGACCTGCCCTGTCCGGTGAGCGCAGCCTCACTGTCACTGCGTGCCCTTCCCCTACTGCTTGCACTGCTAGTCTATCGTCGTCATGGCTACCCCTAGTGTCCTCACTTTTGACGCTGAGGGTCGAGCCATTGACTTTGAGGTCTAGGTCGACGACCTGCAGCTGTTTTTACAGTGCGATAGGGCGGACGTTCTTTCTCTCTTTGACCTCACCTCTGGCGCCTCTCCTGCCCATGCTACTGACGCTGACCCCACTGTTCGCTCTCAGTGGGCCACCCGCGATGCTGCTGCACGTCTTGCTGTGCGTCGCCACCTGCCTACCACTGAGCGCGCGCACTTTAGTCAGTACAAGAGTGCTCAGACCTTGTACGACGCTGTAGTTGCGCGCTACTCTTCTCCTGCCACTGCTGCACTGAGCCGCCTCATGCTACCGTACCTCTTTCCTGACCTTGCTGCCTTTCCCACGGTCGCCGACCTCATTACGCACCTCCGCACTAGTGACACTCGCTACCGCGCCGCACTTCCTGCTGAGTTCTGCGCCAAGAACCCTCCCCCCATGTACATCACTCTCTATTACATAGTCACACGCCTCCCTCACTCCCTTCGTGTAGTCAGGGACCACTTTCTCTCAGTCTGTCCCACTACTCTCACTGTTGACCTCCTCGAGAAGGCCCTCCTGGCGGTGGAGAAGAGCATCGTCGCTGTAGGAGCCTCTCGGGGTGACCCTCGCACCCCCATCTTTGAGGGGTGTTCTCCTTCCCCCCTGCTGCCCTCTGTTGCCTCTGCTGCTGCTGCCGACCTGCTTGGTCTTGAGTCGGTCAGCGCGGCGTCTGCCCCTAGCGGGAGACGCCGACCTGGCAAGGGCAAGGGGGGCAAGGGCGCGGGTTGAGCTGGCGGGGGCGGTAAAGGTGGCGGTGGAGGCGGCGGAGGGAGTGGGGGTGGCGGTGGGAGTGGTGGCAGGGGTGGTGATGGTGGTGGCGGCAGCGGAGGCGGAGGCGGTGGCGGCGGCAGCGGTGGGAGCGGAGGCGGCGGTGGTGGCGGAGGTGGAGGCGGCGATGGCGGAGGGGGTGGAGCTGGTCGGGGTGGTGCCCTGCAGCGGAGCGGCTCTGGTGGTGGTCAGCGCCAGCAGCAGCAGCAGCAGCAGCAGCAGCAGCAGCGTTCTCGGGACATCCCCCCGCCTCAGCAGCTCCGTGAGTGGTACGCGCAGCGTCAGCGTGGTGGGGGTTTTGGTCCGTGCACCTACGTCCTTCGTTCCAACGACCGCGCGGGTGAGCAGTGTGGGGTGCCCACCCCACCCAGCGCTGCTTTGGCCGCCTGACGGACGCTTGGCGTCAGCAGTTCCCCGAGGCTAGTGAGATTCCCCGCTGGAGAGAGCTGTCTAGGGCTAGTGTAGCTATCTTTGATCTTGACTTTGATGCTATCCTTGCTGCCATGTATGCTGTGACTATTAGTGATGAGGGTGACTGATACCGGTGTTTCCCGCCCGACCCGGGCATTGGTACTGCTGCGCTAGGTGCTTGTGAGGCTGCTGCTCTAGGTGCCAGTGCGTTTACGCTCTCAGGTACTGGTGAGGCTGCGTTCTCAGGTACTGCGTCGGCTTCGGCCTCCCTCACCTTCACACTTGACTCAGGGGCTTCTCGCTCCTTCTTTCGAGACCGCACCACACTCACGCCGCTTGGTCGGCCGGTTGCAGTCTCCCTGGCTGACCCCTCTGGGGGCCCTGTCCTCTCTCACTTCTCCACTGTCCTCCCGTGTCCGGCTGCCCCCTCGGGCACCCTGCCTGGTCTGTACCTCCCCTCGTTCTTGACGAACTTGGTGAGTGGTGCTGACCTACAGGATGGGGGGGTTCACCAGTTTACTCCTGCGAGTCAGCGGGTGACCCACTGCTCGGACGCCCGCACAGGCCGACACCTGGCCACGTTTTCGCGTCGGCCGGGGTCGAGTCTCTACACCCTGACCACTGAGTCTCCTCCTGTCCCTGCGTCTGGCCAGTTAGCTGCGTCGGGTCAGGTGTTTGCTGCTGCGTCCAGGTCTGGTCCTGAGTCTGCCCCCTGCTCGTGTCGCCTCCTGTCTCACGAGACTCTCCTGTGGCACCACCGTCTTGGCCACCCCTCCTTGCCTCGTCTTCGGGGCATGGCTTCCCGTGTCCTTGTCTCTGGTCTCCCCCGGTCTCTCCCTCCCCTTCCTTCGGGGCCAGGACAATCCTGTGTCCCCTGTGTCGAGGGGCGGCTCCGGGCTGCCCCTCACTCCTCCCAGTTTCCCCCGACAGAGGCTCCTCTACAGACGCTTCACATGGACGTGTGGGGCCCGGCCCGCGTCCGTGGACAGGGTCACGAGCGCTACTTCCTGCTGGTGGTTGACGACTACTCACGTTACACCACAGTCTTCCCCTTGCGCAGCAAGGGTGATGTCACTGAGGTGTTGATTGACTGGATCCGCGCAGCTCGTCTCCAACTCAGGAGGAGCTTCGGCTCGGACTTTCCTGTCCTGCGTCTGCACTCTGACCGAGGTGGAGAGTTCTCCTCTGGCCTTCTGCGAGCCTACTGTCGTGCACGAGGCATCCGCCAGACCTTTACGCTTCCGGACTCTCCACAGCAAAATGGGATTGCTGAGTGTCGCATTGGCATGGTCATGGACGTCGCTCGTACGTCCATGATGCATGCGGCTGCCCCCCATTTTCTGTGGCCGTTTGCGGTTCGGTACGCGGCGCATCAGATCAACCTTCACCCCAAGGTCTCTCGGCCGGAGACCTCCCCAGCTCTGCTGTGGACGGGGAAGGTCGGCGATGCGTCTGCGTTCCGTGTCTGGGGATCTCGGGCGTTTGTCCGCGACTTGTCGGCGAACAAGCTGTCCCCTCGTGCTGCTCCCTGTGTCTTCCTAGGCTTCCCCCCTAACGCCCCAGGGTGGCAGTTCTACCACCCCTCCTCTCGTCGTGTTCTGTCCTCCCAGGACATCACGTTCGACGAGTCAGTCCCCTTCTACCGCCTCTTCCCCTACCGCACTCCTTCCCTCCCCCCGCCACCGCACTTCCTTGTGCCAGGTCCCCCCCTGGTATACCCCCTTCCCCCTCAGGGTCCTGCCCCTTCAGGTGTGTCCCAGGTAGATGCAGTCGAGCCGGTCGAGGTTGCTGGTGACTCTGGTACTGCTGCGGGTGCTGAGCCTGGGGGTGCAGACTCTGGGGGTGCTGCGCGCGTGGGTGCTGAGCCTGGGGGTACTGCGTTTGGGGGTGCTGAGCCTGGGGGTGCTGAGCCTGGGAGTGCTGAGTCTGGGGGTGCTGAGCCTGGGGGTGCTGCGACTGGGGGTGCTGAGTTTGGGGGTGCTACGTCAGGAGCTGCTGAGCCAGGGGGTGCTGCTGAGCCTGGAGTTGCGGAGCCTGCGGCCACTGGACCTCCCCTTCTGGCGTCTGGCGGTGCGGGGCCTGGAGGCTCTCCGGGTGCTTCGTCTCGGCGGGAGCCACTCTCTCCACAGGAGCTGCGCGAGTGGTTTGCTCGCCGCTGGAGGCGTGCTGCTGGAGCTGGAGCTTCTTCGGCCGCTGAGGGTATTTGTGCCGCCGGTCCCGGGGCTCCTGGGCCTTCGGGTCCGCCTGGCGCTGGAGCTACTGAGGGTGTTGGTGCTAAGACTGTTGCTGTCCTTCCTGGCGGTGGTCCTGCTGCGGGTGCTGCTGGTGCTGCTGGAGGTCCTGCAGCTGGAGGTGCTGTTGGCGCTGGTGCTGCCGCTGAGGGTGCTGGTGCTGTCCCTGCTGTGTCTGGAGTTGCCGCGCGGCCTCGGCCGTACTTCGTTCCGCTCTTGCAGCAGGTTCTTGGTCTTTCTCCTCCTGTAGAGTGTCCACCGCCTGTCCAGTCACAGTCACAGGTAGAGCCCGCCTCCCCACTTCCTGCTCCCTCTCCTTACACTGGTCCTACTGGAGGTCTTGCTGAGCGTCGTGAGCCTGCGTCTCGTCCCGCGTCGCCTGTTCGTGCTGCTCGCGCTAGTGGTCGCGGTTCGCGTCAGCGTCCTCCTCCTGTCCCTGGCACCCACCGGATGTCTCTGCGTCCGTCCACTGCTCCTCTGCGTGCCCCTTTGCCTTCTCATCCTGAGTCCTCTCTTCCTGCACTTGCCGACCCAGAGTCAGACTCTCTCCGTACTGCCAATCCTACTGTCACGCGTCTCCTTGCTACTGTCGTCACTGACCCCTCTTTTGAGTCCACTGCTGCGTCTGCGCTTGTTGCTGAGCTCGTCGACTTTGCTGCTCGCTGTCGTCTAGACTACGCTGCCAGTCTTGTTGCTGAGTCTGCGTCTGTCTGTCCTCCGTTCGTCGGAGGTGAGTGTGCTCTTGGCACGGACGTCCTTGAGGACAGGCAGGAGGAGTTCCAGTGTCTGGCTGCTGCTTCACCTCATCTCGCGTCCGTACTACTTGCCCCTGAGGGAGACCCGGATGCACTAGACATCCCGACTCCGCGCTCTTACGCGGAGGCCGTAGAGGGTCCCTACTCCTCTCAGTGGCAGGCAGCTATGGATGCAGAGATGGCTTCCTGGAAGTCCACAGGCACCTACGTTGACGCGGTTCCCCCTCCTGGGGCGAACATCGTCAGTGGCATGTGGATCTTCAGGGTGAAGCGGCCGCCGGGCTCTCCACCTGTCTTCAAGGCGCGGTATGTGGCTCGTGGCTTCAGTCAGCGGTAGGGAGTTGACTACTTTCAGACCTTCTCTCCCACCCCGAAGATGACCACTCTTCGGGTGCTGCTGCACATAGCCGCTCAGCGCGACTACGAGCTCCACTCTCTTGACTTCAGCACTGCTTTCTTGCAGGGTAGCCTGCACGAGGAGATCTGGCTGCGCCGTCCACCTGGCTTCACTGGGACTTTCCCTCCTGGCACCCAGTGGAGCCTCCGACGGCCAGTCTACGGTCTCCGCCAGGCACCGCGTAAGTGGCACGACACACTGAGGACCACGCTTGCGGCTCTTGGGTTTGCTCCCTCTACTGCTGACCCGTCGTTGTTTCTGCGCACCGACACTTCTCTGCCGCCGTTCTACATCCTCGTGTACGTTGACGACTTGGTCTTTGCCACAGCGGACACTGCTGGACTCGCCTACGTGAAGTCCGAGCTGCAGAAGAGACACACGTGCACAGACCTGGGTGAACTGCGCAGCTACCTTGGCTTGCAGATCACTCGGGACAGAGCACGATGCACCATTACCTTGACTCAGTCACACATGGTGCAGCAGGTCCTTCAGCGCTTCGGCTTCACGTACTCCTCGCCTCAGGCCACTCCTCTGTCTACTCGCCACTCGCTCTCAGCTCTGCCTTCGGATGAGTCCGTAGAGTCGAGTGGCCCGTACCCAGAGCTTGTTGGCTGCCTCATGTACCTGATGACCTGCACACGACCTGACCTTGCATACCCTCTTAGCATTCTTGCACGCTATGTTGCTCCTGGGAGACACCGACCAGAGCACATGGCTGCAGCGAAGAGGGTGTTGCGCTACTTGTGCAGTACGTCGGGCATGGGGCTAGTGCTTGGAGGGCGGAGTCCAGTGGTCCTCACTGGGCACGCGGACGCTTCTTGGGCTGACGACCAGGCTACTCAGCGGTCGTCACAGGGTTACACCTTCAACCTTGGTTCCGGCTCTATTTCGTGGCGGGCTACTCGCTTGTCTTCTGTTCTCGGCTCCAGTTGTGAGGCTGAGATCTACGCCGGGGCCATGGCTGCTCAGGAGCTTCGCTGGCTCACCTACCTGCTGACTGACCTTGGAGAGCCGCCTCGTTCTCCTCCATTGCTGTACGTAGACAACAAGGCCATGCTGGCCTTGTGTCGAGAGCAGCGCCTGGAGCACAGAACGAAGCACATTGCTCTCCGCTACTTTCTTGCTCGTGAGCTGCAGTAGCGTGGTCGGTTGCGACTTGCATACGTGGTATCTGAGGCCAACACTGCTGATGTTTTCACCAAGGCACTTCCGCCTTGTGATCATCAGCGCTTCTGCACTCAGCTGGGACTTGTACCTGTCTTACCTCACTTGCTCACCTCTTGATCTTACTTGTACTCTTGCATATATATATACCTGCTCTTGCTTGTTTAGTGTTATATATATATATATGTGCACTCCTGCATGTGAACTGGCCTTGTGGCCTTGACCTTGTGCTCGGACTGTGTGGTGACTTTGTGATCCACCCTGAGCTTGCTTTGCTTTGCTTTGCTTGACTGGTCTTGTGACCCCTTGTTCTCCCCCACTTTGCCTATGGGGGTGTGTCAGATATATATGACATAGCTATTGTAGGCTATAGTGGGGTAGCACATATGGGGTACAGCTTTCTAGGGTTTGTATTTGTACCCAACTTTCACTTAGTCATTCCCATTCTCGTTCAACTTCTCTCAAGACGGTCGAGTTGCTCCTGCGTTAGTATCAGAGAGTGAATTCGGCCATGGCGGGGGGGTCAGGCAAGCTCAGCGAGAGCCTCTGTCGTGGACGTGCGTGCTTACGAGAGAGCACTACGAGCGGCGGTGCTGTGTCGCTGAGAGACGTCTACCCCCTTCAAAAATTGTGATAGTGGGGAAGCGAAGGTGTGGGTGCGGTCTGAGAAAAGATCGTAGGCTCTGAATACCAATTGAGTGATCGAGCGAGAATTGCACTATCGAAGCAAGAGTACAATGAGCGAAGGCATGAGCGAAGAATATATAGCGAAACTACAGTGGTAACGGTAATGCTTGAAAATGGGGTGCGCGACGGGCCTGGCGCCGAAGTTGGGAAATGCTGAGGCGGAGGTCCGGAGCGCGGGTTACCAACCGAGCCGTGAGGTTGGGTCACGTCGTGAACAGCGGCGGGAACAGTGTCGAGGCGAATGTCGCGAGTGGTAACGGTTTACTGTTGGGTGCTGTTGGCAGGAACAGTAGTGTACGCGCTTAGAAGGTGTTGGGCTGAGAAGCCCTAGGATCTTTGTAGAGTTTAAGGACTGAGTAGGATTGTAATAGCGGAAGCGTTGAATAAAAGAGTGGTTGAACCACCTTGCACTAGTATGTGAGAGCAAAGTAAGTTGGATTAAACAAGCAAATACAAGGTTTATATAAGAGTACAAGGAATACGAATAGATAGATTTAAACCGTTTTACTGTTGCGATTCGATACAGTGCGACTCGGGCAACTGCTCAATGTCGAGTCAGTTGTGTGTCCTTGCTGTCGCGCTGTATTGGTCAAGTCAAAGGTCGCTGACCTTTGACCTTCGCGTAACCTCCAGGCGGTTACCCCAACCTCCGAGGGTTGACTCGCGATGCTTCGATTTGGACTGCTTCGCTAGTGCCCTGAGTTTCGACACGACAGAGGCGCCTTAAGACTTATTGTTCCCAACACTCCCCTTCGCTTCTGGAGTGTCGCTGATGGTGACGTGGCCTTGTCCAGTCAGCAGCATGCAGTACTCGAACTTCTGTTTTCCGAGCTTCTTGGTCAAATAGTCGGCTGCCATCTCGGACGTGGGACAGTAGGATAACTCGAGTCTTCCTTTCTCGATCTCGTCTTTCACGAAGAAGTATCGCAGAGCGATATGCTTCGTTCTGTTCGCGAATCCGTTTTTGTTGGCGATGCGAATTGCAGATTGGTTGTCGCAGTGCAGGGTGAAGTTGGGTAACTCAGCTAACTTTGCTTCTTCCAGCAGTTCGCGAAGGTAGAGTCCTTCCTTGGTGGCTGAGCAGAGGGCGATATATTCTGCTTCAGCTGAAGAGAGAGCGATTAGTTCCTGCTTACTCGACTGCCAGGAGATAGGCCCGATAGGCTCGAGACGATAGACGTAGCCGGTACGAGAACGCCTGTTATCAGAATCGCCGGCATGGTCAGCATCGACGTAACCGATTAGTTTCGTCGTCGTAGCTTCGCCCTTGTAGTAAGTTAGGCCGATTGTCGGTGTGCTCACGAAGTAGTGCAGTGCGCGATCGAGCTCTGACATGTGATCTGCTTCAAGCTTCTTGAGGTAGGTAGCGAGTTGACTCGCGGAGTAGGATAGATCCGGGCGACAGGTGACGGCTGCGAAGAGCAGACAGCCCAGTTTTCGCTGGTAGTCGCGTATTCCGGCGATTTTTAGTAGGGTGGAGTTTCCTTGGCCGTTTCCTGCCGTGTAGCGGTATGGCGTGGCGATAGCGGTAGGGGTGAGCGAGAAGCGCTTGGCGATCGTGTCGGCGTATTTCTCGGCGCTTAGATAGATTGCGTTTTCTTCTTCGCGGATGTTGAGCCCGAGATACTGGGTGACGGTGGATGAGACGGTGAGCGTGAGGTCCTTCTGCTGCTCCCCTTCGAACCAGGTGGTGACGTCGTCGGTGGAGCCGATGTAGAGGAGATCGTCGACGTAGACGATGAGTAGGATGTAGTTGGCGCCTTTAGTGAGTCGGTACATGCCCTGGTCATGGGGCAGTTGGCGGAATCCGATGCGGATGAGGCGGGTGTGCAGGTGCTGTTGCCACAGCCGTGGGGCCTGCTTGATTCCGTAGAGGGACTTTAGCAGTTGGCAGACTTGATTGGGTTCCCCGTGGGTACCGTGAGGGAGCTCGACGAAGATGTCGGCGTCGACAGGTCCGTAGAGGAAGGCATTGGCGACATCAATCTGTCGCAGCTTCTTCTTCTTCATGGCGGCGACGGCGAGAAGAATGCGGAGAGAGGTATGTCGACTAACTGGGGCGAAGGTCTCGGTGAAGTCTCGTCCTTGTTCCTGGTCGAATCCACGCACGACCCAGCGTGCTTTGAACTTCTCGATTGTGCCGTCAGCTTTCGTCTTGATGCGGAAGACCCATTTCCCGGTGAGAATGGTCTTGTTCCGTGCCACGCTTGCGGGAACGACCTTCCAGGTGTTGCGTTCCTCCAATGCCTTTAATTCCCTGTCCATGGCTTCACGCCATTTTTCCCTGTGTTCCCCCCCCAGAGCCTGCTGAACTGTCGCAGGCTCTTTAGGAATAGTGTTGCCGGCGGTCCCTGTCAGAACTATATAGCTTATACTATTGTGTAGGCTATAGTGGGGTATCCCATAGGGGGTACAACCCAATTAGGGTTTCCTATTTGTACTCACTTCTTTCATAGTCATTCCATTCTCGTTCTCTCTTTCACATGGTATCAGAGCAGGTCCCCTACTAGGGACTGTTTCTTGGGCCCACCGAAGCGCGCCCCGAGGCGCGCGTCCTTTTTTTTAGCGACCCTTCGTGTCGCCCTCCCTAGCGGCCTGTCGAGCCGCCCTACCTTGCGGCCCCGCCGCCCTATCGCGCGGCCTCGCCGCCCTAAGTCGTGGCCTGCCCGCCGCCCTACTTCGACGGCCCCGCCGCCCTACGTCGTGGCCCGCCGCCCTACTTCGACGGCCCGCCCGCCGCCCTACGTCGCGGCCCCGCCGCCCTGCGTCCCGGCCCGCCCGCCGCCCTACTTCGACGGCCCGCCCGCCGCCCTACGTCGCGGCCCCGCCGCCCTACGTCCCGGCCCGCCCGCCGCCCTACTTCGAAGGCCCGCCCGCCGCCCTACGTCGCGGCCCCGCCGCCCTCAGCTACGCGGCCCCGCCGCCCTCTGCTACGCGGCCCCGCCGCCCTCTCCTACGCGGCACCGCCGCCCTCTGCTCCGCGGCCCCGCCGAGCCGCCCAGCATCAGCCGAGCCGCCCAGCAGCAGCCGAGCCGCCGCCGAGCCGCCGCCGCCTGAGCCGCCGCCCGGGCCGCCGCCGAGCCGCCGCCGCCTGCGCCGCCGAGCCGGAGCCGCCCGAGCCGCCGCCGAGCCGCCCAGCAGCAGCCGAGCCGCCGCCGAGCCGCCGCCGCCCGAGCCGCCGCTGAGCTGCGACCGAGCCGCCGCCCGAGCCGCCCGAACCGCCCGAGCCGCCCGAGCCGCCCGAGCCGCCCGAGCCGCCGTGCTGCTGTTCCTGAGCTGTGTTCTTCTGCTGCTGACCTACCCGACTCTCCCAGCCCGGTGAGACTTCCAGCTGCTGCCATGGCCACCCCCAATGTTCTTACTTTTGACGCTGAGGGGAGGGCCATTGACTTTGCCGTCTGGATTGAAGACCTGCAGCTGTACTTACTGTGTGATGCGATAGATGAGGTCTCTCTTTTTGACTTTGTCTCTGGCGCTGTTCCTGCCCCACCTGCTGATGCTGACTCTGCCGTTCGCTCCAAGTGGGCGACCCGCGATGCTGCTGCACGTCTTGCTGTGCGTCGCCACCTCCCTTCCTCTGAGCGTGCCCACTTTAGTCAGTGCAAGACCGCTCAGGCCTTGTACGACGCTGTAGTTGCACGCTACTCCTCCCCTTCCTCCGCTACCCTTAGCCGCCTCATGCTACCGTTTCTCTTCCCTGACCTCGCTTCCTTTCCCACTGTCGCTGACCTCGTTACCCACCTCCGTGCTAGTGACACCCGCTACCGCGCTGCCCTTCCTGCTGAGTTCCGCGCTGCGAACCCTCCTCCCATGTACATCACCCTCTACTTTCTCGTCACCCGTCTCCCTGAGTCCCTTCGTGTCGTTAGGGACCAGTTTCTCTCTGTCTGTCCCACCACTCTCACTGTCGACCTCCTTGAGGAGTCCCTGCTAGCGGCTGAGAAGAGTATTGTCGCTGTAGGGGCCTCTCGGGGTGACCCTCGCACCCCCATCTTTGAGGGGTGTGGTCCTTCCCCCCCTGCTGCCCTCTGTCGCCTCTGCCGCTGCGGCCGACCTCACTGGTTTTGAGTCGGTCGGCGCGGCGTCTGCCCCCAGCGGCAGACGCCGCTCTGGCAAGAGCAAGGGGGGCAAGGGAGCGGGTGGAGCTCGAGGGGGCGGTGGAGGAGGCGGTGGGGGTGGCGGGGGGAGTGGGGGTGGCGGTGGGGGTGGTGGCGGGAGTGGAGGTACTGGTGGCGGCGGTGGAGGCGGAGGTGGCGGCGGAGGTGGTAGCGGAGGAGGCGGTGGGAGCGGTGGGAGCGACGGTCCTGGTGGGGGAGGTGGCGGTGGAGACGGGGGTGGCGGTGGAGGCGGGGGTGGCGGTGGAGGCGGGGGTCGGAGTGGCTCGTCCCAGCGGAGCAGCTCTGGGGGTGGTCAGCGCCAGCAGCAGCAGCAGCAACAGCAGCAGCCGCAGCAGCAGCCACAGCAGCAGCAGCGCTCTCGCACCGTCCCCGGCCCTCAGCAGCTCCGTGAGTGGTACTTGCAGCGTCAGCGTGGTGGTGCGCTTGGTCCCTGCCCCTACGTTCTTCGCACCGGTGACCGTGCAGGGGAGAGGTGTGGAGGCGCCCACACAGCCCGCCGCTGCTTTGGCCGCCTGACCGACGCCTGGCGTCAGCAGTTTCCGGAGGCCGCTGAGATACCCCGCTGGGGAGAGCTGTCTAGGGCTGGTGTAGCTATTTATGATCTTGATTTTGATGCTATTCTCTCTGCTATGTATGCTGTGACTGGTAGTGATGAGGATGACTGTTACCGGTGTTTCCCGCCCGACCCGGGCATTGGTACTGCCGCGTCAGGTACTAGTGAGGCTGCTGCTCTAGGTGCCAGTGCGTCTGTGCTCTCAGGTGCTGGTGAGTCTGCCCTCTCAGGTACTGTGTCGGCTTCGGCCTCTCACACCTTCACCCTTGACTCTGGAGCGTCTCGCTCCTTCTTTAGGGACCGCACCACTCTCACGCCGCTGAGTCGGCCGGTTGCGGTGTCCCTGGCTGACCCCTCTGGGGGGCCTGTCCTGTCTCGCTTCTCCACTGTCCTCCCGTGTCCGGCGGCCCCCTCTGGCACCCTGACTGGTCTCTACCTCCCCTCGTTCTCGACGAACTTGGTGAGTGGTGCTGACCTCCAGGATGCGGGTGTCCACCAGTTCACCCCTGCTCGTCAGCGGGTGACCCACTGCACGGAGGCGGATACAGGTCGCCACCTGGCTACGTTTACACGTCGGCCAGGGTCGAGCCTGTACACACTGACCACTGCTTCTCCTCCAGGTGCTGAGTCTGGTAGGGTCCCTTCGTCTGGTCAGGTGTTTGCTGCAGCGTCCAGGTCTGGTCCTGAGTCTGCCCCCTGCTCGTGTCGTCGTCTGTCTCACGAGACCCTCCTCTGGCACCACCGCCTTGGCCACCCCTCTCTGCTTCGGCTCAGAGGCATGGCCTCGCGAGTCCTTGTGTCTGGTCTTCCCCGGTCTCTCCCTCCCCTTCCTCCGGGCCCTGGCCCTACCTGTGTCCCCTGTGTCGAGGGGCGCCAGCGGGCTGCCCCTCACTCCTCCCAGTTTCCTCCGACAGAGGCCCCGTTGCAGACGCTTCACATGGACGTGTGGGGCCCAGCCCGCGTCCGTGGACACGGTCAGGAGCGCTACTTCCTGCTGGTGGTTGACGACTACTCGCGTTACACCACAGTCTTCCCCTTGCGCAGCAAGGGTGAGGTCACTGCGGTGTTGATCGACTGGATCCGCGCAGCTCGTCTCCAGCTTAGGAGGGGCTTTGGCTCTGACTTCCCTGTTTTGCGTCTGCACTCGGACAGAGGCGGAGAGTTCTCCTCTGGCTTCCTGAGTGCCTACTGTCGTGCACGAGGCATCCGTCAGACCTTCACGCTTCCGGACTCACCACAGCAGAATGGGATTGCTGAGCGCCGCATTGGCATGGTCATGGACGTCGCTCGTACGTCCATGATGCATGCGGCTGCTCCCCATTTTCTGTGGCCGTTTGCGGTCAGGTACGCTGCGCACCAGATCAACCTCCACCCCAGGGTCTCTCGACCGGAGACCTCCCCAGCCCTGCTGTGGACGGGGAAGGTTGGCGATGCGTCGGTGTTCCGGGTCTGGGGATCTCGGGCGTTTGTTCGCGACGTGTCTGCGGACAAGCTGTCCCCTCGTGCTTCTCCCTGCGTCTTCCTGGGGTTCCCCCCCGACGCCCCTGGGTGGCAGTTTTACCACCCCACCTCTCGACGTGTTCTGTCCTCCCAGGACGTCACGTTCGACGAGTCGGTACCCTACTACCGCCTCTTCCCCTACCGCACTCCGTCCCTCCCCCCACCCCCGCTCTTCCTGGTACCAGGTCCCCCCTCGGTAGTCCCCCTCCCCCCTCAGGGTCCTGCCCCTTCGGGTGTGTCCCAGGTAGACGCGGTCGAGCCTGTCGAGGTCACTGGTGACTCTGGTGCTGCTGCGGGAGCTGAGCCTGGGGGTGCGGAGTCTGGGGGTGCTGAGCCTGGGGGTGCTGAGCCTGGGGGTGCTGAGCCTGGGGGTGCTGAGCCTGGGGGTGCTGTGCCTAGGGGTGCTGAGCCTGGGGGTGCTGCGTCTGGGGGTGCTGAGCCTGGAGGTGCCGAGCCTGGGGGTGCTGTGCCTGGGGGTGCTGAGCCTGGGGGTGCTGTGCCTGGGGGTGCTTCGTCTCGCCGGGAGCCACTCTCCCCGCAGGAGCTGCGTGAGTGGTTTGCCAGGCGCTGGAGGTGTGCTGCTGGTGCTGGTGGTTCTTCGGCTGCTGAGGGTACTGCTGCCTCGCGTCCCGCCGGTGCTCGTACTGTGGGTGCTGGAGCTGCTGGGTCTGAGAGTTCTCCTGGAGCTGGTGCTACTGAGGGTGTTGGCGCTGAGCCTGCCGTTGGCGGTCCGACTGACAGTGCTCCTGGTGCTGCTGCTGGAGGTTCTGGAGCTTCTGGTGGTGCTGCTGGAGGTGCTGCTGGAGTGGGTACTCCTGCCGGGGCTGCTGGTACTGTTCCTGCTGTTTCTGGTGTCGCCGCGCGGCCCCGACCTTACTTCGTTCCGCTCCTGCAGCAGGTTCTTGGTCTTCCGCCTCCTCCTCCTCCTCCCTTAGAGGGTCCGCAGCCTGTCCGGTCACAGTCACAGCTACAGCCTGCCTCCCCTTTGCCTGCTCCGTCTCCCTACACTGGTCCGACTGGAGGTCTTACTGAGCGTCGTGAGCCTGCGTCTCGTCCTGTGTCGCCTGTTCGTACTGAGCGCGCTAGTGGTCGCGGGTCGCGTCAGCGTCCTCCTCCTGTCCCTGGCACGCACCGGATGTCACTGCGTCCGTCCACTGCTCCTCTGCGTGCCCCTTTGCCTTCTCCTCCTGCTTCCTCTCTTCCTGCTCTTGCCGACCCAGAGTCGGACTCCCTTCGTGCTGCCAGTCCTACTGTCACGCGTCTCCTTGCTACGGCTGTCACTGACCCTTCCTTCGAGTCGTCTGCTGCGTCTGCCCTTGTCACTGAGCTTGTCGACTTTGCTGCGCGCTGTCGTCTAGACTACGCTGCCCGTCTTGTCACTGAGTCTGAGTCCGCCTGTCCTCCGTCCGTCGGGGGTGAGTGTGCCCTTGGCACGGACGTCCTTGAGGACAGGCAGGAGGAGTTCCAGTGTCTGGCCGCCGCTTCACCTCGTCTCGCGTCTGTACTGCTAGCCCCTGAGGGAGACCCGGATGCACCAGACATCCCGACTCCGCGCTCTTACGCGGAGGCGATAGAGGGTCCCTACTCCTCTCAGTGGCAGGCAGCTATGGATGCAGAGATGGCTTCCTGGAAGTCCACAGGCACCTACGTTGACGCTGTTCCCCCCCCTGGGGCGAACATCGTCAGTGGCATGTGGATTTTCAGGGTGAAGCGGCCGCCGGGTTCTCCGCCTGTCTTCAAGGCGCGTTACGTGGCTCGTGGCTTCAGTCAGCGGCAGGGGGTTGACTACTTTCAGACCTTCTCCCCCACCCCGAAGATGACCACTCTTCGGGTCCTGCTGCACGTTGCTGCTCACCGTGACTACGAGCTGCACTCTCTCGACTTCAGCACAGCTTTCTTGCAGGGCAGCCTGCACGAGGAGATCTGGCTGCGTCGCCCACCTGGCTTCACTGGGTCTTTCCCTCCTGGCACCCAGTGGAGTCTCCGGCGTCCAGTCTACGGTCTCCGCCAGGCGCCACGTGAGTGGCACGACACACTGAGGACTACGCTCGCGGCACTTGGGTTTGCTCCTTCTACTGCCGACCCGTCGCTGTTTCTGCGCACCGACACCTCTCTGCCGCCGTTCTACATCCTCGTGTACGTCGACGACTTGGTCTTTGCCACAGCTGACACTGCTGGACTCGCCTACGTGAAGTCCGAGCTGCAGAAGAGACACACGTGCACTGACCTGGGTGAACTGCGCAGCTATCTTGGCTTGCAGATCACCCGGGACAGAGCACGCCGCACCATTACCCTGACTCAGTCACACATGGTGCAGCAGGTCCTTCAGCGCTTCGGCTTCACGTACTCCTCGCCTCAGGCCACTCCTCTGCCTACTCGCCACTCGCTCTCAGCTCTGCCTTCGGATGAGTCCGTAGAGTCGAGTGGCCCGTATGCAGAGCTTGTTGGCTGCCTCATGTACCTGATGACCTGCACACGACCTGACCTTGCATACCCTCTTAGCATTCTCGCACGCTATGTTGCTCCTGGGAGACACCGACCAGAGCACATGGCTGCAGCGAAGAGGGTGTTGCGCTACTTGTGCAGTACGTCGGGCATGGGGCTAGTGCTTGGAGGGCGCAGTCCAGTGGTCCTCACTGGGCACGCGGACGCTTCTTGGGCTGACGACCAGGCTACGCAGCGGTCGTCACAGGGTTACACCTTCAGCCTTGGTTCCGGCTCTGTTTCGTGGCGGGCTACCCGCTCGTCTTCTGTTCTCGGCTCCAGTTGTGAGGCTGAGATCTACGCCGGGGCTATGGCTGCACAGGAGTTACGCTGGCTCACCTACCTGTTGACCGACCTTGGAGAGCAGCCTCGTTCTCCTCCAGTCCTGTACGTAGACAACAAGGCCATGCTGGCCTTGTGTCGAGAGCAGAGACTGGAGCACAGAACGAAGCACATTGCTCTCCGCTACTTTCTTGCTCGTGAGCTACAGCAGCGTGGACAGTTGCGACTTGCGTACGTGGCCTCTGAGGCCAACACTGCTGATGTCTTCACCAAGGCACTTGCGCCTTGTGATCATCAGCGTTGTTGCACGCAGTTGGGTCTTGTGCCTGTCTTGCCTCACTTGCTCTCCTCTTGACCTTGCTTGTACCTTCGCCTATATATACTCTTGCTCTTGCTTACTTGACTCTTGTATATCTCTATATATGATCTTGCATGTGAACTGGCCATGTGGCCTTGAACTTGTGCTCAGAATGTGTGGTGACTTTGTGATCCACCCTGAGCTTTGCTTTGCTTTGCTTGACTGGTCTTGTGACCCTTTGTTCTCCCCCACTTTGCCTATGGGGGTGTGTCAGAACTATATAGCTTATACTATTGTGTAGGCTATAGTGGGGTATCCCATAGGGGGTACAACCCAATTAGGGTTTCCTATTTGTACTCACTTCTTTCATAGTCATTCCATTCTCGTTCTCTCTTTCACAGTCCCGTGGACTGCGGTGACGAGGCCAAGGATTTGTAGCCCAGTCTGTGAGTATCGAGGGAGTTTTGGGTCCTCGGGATAAGCTGCTTCGTCTCCCGCTTCTGGGTCGGGGATGAAATTTGGCCCTATCCTTTCTGCTTCGTTGGTGTTGACTGTCGCAGGTGTTACGTAACCGTTGTCGGCGAAGTGGTAGAAGACTTCGGCGTTGTTACTGTCGCGGGGATTATCTTCATCCATGGGCACATCGACGGAGCAGTACGGGAGAGATCCGGCTTCCTCCGATGCGTTGTCGACGTTTTGTTCATCCCAGTCTGCTTCGTCCGCTGCTGAGGCGAAGGCTCGGTCACCACGAAAGCCACCTGTGGGGTCCCGATTCTCGTGCAAGTTGGCGAGGTACGTCTGAAGGGTGAGTCATTCGTAGAAGATCACATCACGTGCTGCTACTGTTTCTTTTGTGTGGACGTCGAAGATTCTCCACGCGTTGTAATTTTTCTCGATGCCGAGGTGTAGTCCCCACTGTGCCCGTTGCGAAAATCTTCCCGCTCGTGCTTCTGGGGGTCGGTACTGTACCATGCACCCAAATACTCGTAACATTTTTGTGCTGCCCTGCTTTCCTGTCCACAGCAGATGCGGTGATGCGTTGTTCGGGAGTGACGACGACAAAAGCAAGTTGTGCAGCATGACAGCATGGTCCATTGCTGCTGGCCACTGGTGGTTGGGTAGCCGCATGCCACGTAGCAGTTTGCGCATGCTGTTCTGCAGGGTCCTGTTCATTCTTTCTGCAACACCCTGCTGCTGATGTGCGTAGGGAAGGGAGAGGAGTTGCTTGATCTTCCTTTCCGCCAGGTACTGCTTGAAGCGCTGAGAGGTGTATTCGCCACCTCCGTCTGACTGGAAGCTTTTCAGCTGCGTTCCTGATTCCCTTTCTGCTACCGGTAGCCAAGCGGCGAATGCTGCGAGTGCCATGTCGCGGCTGGGTAGGTTGCGATGCCAGACGTATCGAGTGGCGGCGTCGATGAAGGTAATCGTGTAATTATAGGTTACTTGGCCTGGTTCTCGATTGTAGAGGATGTCGCTGTAGACTTTTTCGAGTGGTGCGTATGCAGGTGCGCTCGGGTTGTGGTGAGAAGAAAAAGGTCGATGTGGTAAGTCGGCCTCGGGGCAGATGAGGCAAGTCCCCCGTGCACGTTGAAGTTCTCTGCCGTCGAGTAGTAGTAGTGAGTCTTTGTCTAGTACTCCTGCTCGTATCGTATTATTTAACACCGTGTTACTTGGATGTCCTGTGCGTGCGTGCAAGATGTCTTCGGAGGCGCGGTGTCCGGGTGAACATTGATATGCGTCGGAGTTGGAGTAGAAGCTGGCGATGAAGTTGGCGCTGCGGTGGACTTCTCGTTGAGTCGGGTTCAACTGTTGTGTGGGTGTTGGTGGTGTTTCGTCGACGATGACTGGTGTTGTTGTTCCTGCTGCTGCCGATGTTGTTGCTGCTGCCGATGTTGTCTCTGCTGCTGCCGATGTTGTCTCTGCTGCTGCCGATGTTGTCTCTGCTGCTGCCGATGTTGTCTCTGCTGCTGCCGATGTTGTCTCTGCTGCTGCCGATGTTGTCTCTGCTGCTGTCGATTGTTGAATTGTTGCTAATGCTCGTGTTCGCTCTGCTTCAGGGATGGTGTGTGAGTACCAGAAGCCTCCTGGACTGAAATCAGGATCGAGGTCCGGAGGGTGTGTCCAGTCGGTAAAGTTGACGATGGCGTCGCTGTCTGCAGTGCCCAGGTCGGGGACGAAGTCAAGAACGAAGACGTTATTCTTCAACACTGCTTTCCCGATGTAGAGGCCGCCCCTCCCGTGGTATGACTTAAATTCTTGGGTGGTGCTGTCGGCTTCCAAGTGAATCCCCTTCGCCATCAGCTGGCTAACACTCAGTAAGTTGTAACCGAGTCCTTCTGCGATGAGTACTTTTGACATGTGTAGTATAACGTTGGTCTCTCTTGATCGAAGCTGAACGACTCCTTGTCGCCTTGTGCGCAGGTTCTGGTTGTTGGCGACCGTGATGACTACTTCTCGCTGGAGTCGATGTTCGCGTTGTACGAAGCGCCCGGAGGAACACATGTGTTGTCCGTAGCAACTATCCAAGAACCAAGTGTCTTGGCCGGACGGTTCGCTTTGAGCGATGGCGGCGTACGTCGGATTCGGCTGGAGTGATTCGCGGCGAGGCGTCCTGTTGTCGAGCTCCTCTTCTGGTGAGTAGTAGGGTGGCGACTTTGTAATGCAGGAATCGTTTATCTTTACCATGCAGTTGACGATGCTTCTTGCTCCTTGTGCAGGTTGTCCAGTTGAAGCCGTTGAAGCTTGGATCGTGGTTGTCGGACTTGCTTGCGTTGAAGCAACTTGGGAGCTTGAAGGCCGCAGTTGTCGCTGTGGTGTCGTCTCACGAGACGGGCAATGCGTGCGAGGATGGCCCGAGGTTTTGCAGATGTGGCAGAACGGAGGTACCGTTTTCACTTGCTGTTGTCGATTGTTGTTGCCGTTGTGTCGTCGCTGAGTGTGAAAAGCAAATTCTGGTGCTAAAGCTTTCTTCTTGTGTCTTTCTTCTTGCAGGTCCATGTCCTGCTGCTCAGCATGAATTTCGGCGCAGAGTGCCGCTTCGGAGATCCTCCCGTGTGCTCGTAATATGGCGCGAGTGGAGCGCCAGTGGGGGCCGAGACCGCCGATGACCACCGTGACAAAGGCGTCTTCTGAAATTGACCCGCCGCATCGAAGGAGCTTGTCGCGCAGTTCGCGGCAGCGGCTGATATAAGCCATGCCTTTCTCGCCTGGTTTCATTTCAATCGTTGTCAACTGCGCCATTAACCTGCTTTGGTTTACGCTGTCTGTTGCTTGATACAGGTTCTTCAGGTGGTTGTACGCGAGCTCCGCGGAGTTGCCGTAGCCTCGGTAAGTCCTGATGTTCTGCTGCTGGGTTGGGGTGATGTTCCTCAGCAGAATCGTGTACGCCATCATCGATTGATATGTATACTGCTGCTTCTCATATTGTGTCCCGTTTGTCGGATATGGCAGGGACCCGTCGAAGAAGCCAAGAATCTGTGCTCCTTCCATCATCAGTTCAAACTCGAACGACCAGGTAAAGAAATCTTTGTCGTCGAAAGGCTTTGTCGTTTGTAGTTTTAGGACGTGCGCGAATTGCGATTGGACTTGTAACGCGTCCAACGTCCTTTCTTGTCCCGATGCAGGTTGCGGTTGCGGCATGAAGCTGACGGAGCCACGTTGGGGCTCATACGGCGCAAAGGTAGGCTGCTGTTGTTGTTGTTGCATCCCGCGTGCATAGGATGAGCCGTCGAGGCTCATCGGAGTAACATTGTTGTTGCTGTTGTTTGACTGCGCAGGCACTCCTTGCTGGTGTTGCTCGTAGAAGGACATGAAGGAGAAAAATTTCTCCATCATGTTTGAATCGAAGCCTGCTGGTGTTTCCGTGGACCCAGCTGCTGGTCTTGCGGTAGTGCCTTCCTCTGTCTGTAGGCCAGAGGTAGGAGGTGGAGTAGGAGTAGTGCCTGGGGAGCCGTTGGAGGAGCTCCTCTCCTTCCTTGCAGACATGTCTTCTTTCTTTGTATTTAAGTATTGAGAGAGAAAATGATCTTAAACTCTAACTGCTCTCATACCATGTTGGGCTGAGAAGCCCTAGGATCTTTGTAGAGTTTAAGGACTGAGTAGGATTGTAATAGCGGAAGCGTTGAATAAAAGAGTGGTTGAACCACCTTGCACTAGTATGTGAGAGCAAAGTAAGTTGGATTAAACAAGCAAATACAAGGTTTATATAAGAGTACAAGGAATACGAATAGATAGATTTAAACCGTTTTACTGTTGCGATTCGATACAGTGCGACTCGGGCAACTGCTCAATGTCGAGTCAGTTGTGTGTCCTTGCTGTCGCGCTGTATTGGTCAAGTCAAAGGTCGCTGACCTTTGACCTTCGCGTAACCTCCAGGCGGTTACCCCAACCTCCGAGGGTTGACTCGCGATGCTTCGATTTGGACTGCTTCGCTAGTGCCCTGAGTTTCGACACGACAGAGGCGCCTTAAGACTTATTGTTCCCAACAGAAGGGACGCGAAGTAAGGAAAAGGAATTTTCCTTACAATGTGGAATGTAGGCTCCAAGTGTATACAAACTCTGAACGGTATTTGGATTTTCAAGCCTTGGCGTGAAGCAGGCATGGAACAGTTTGGCGAAGCTAGAGTCCTAACGGGCAACCAACCAATCACGTGAGTGAGTGTGGGCAAGCCATTCGATTTTGTTCTGATTCTCTTTAGTGCACTCCGAGGAATAGTTTCACTGCTGTTTCGTCGAGCTTCGCTAGAGTGACTGTCTATGAGTGGATGGCGCTTCGCATCTCGGCTCATCCACAAGAAAAGCGCACGACTTGTGTGTAACCAGTCAGTACACTCGCTCAACATTTTCGCACTTCTGTACAGTTATTCGGCTACTCTTGGAATGGGCTGTCGCTATCCAGCACACACTGACAGTAGCGGACTGGTTTCGAGCATTGCGCCGGAAGGCCCCCACACGGCACGCCATAACCCGCACGCCACACCACACCACACCACACCACACCACCACACCACAACACCTGTGTTCTTCTTGGCGCTGTTCTGCAGGCGTTAAATTGCAAGGAACTGGGTCCGCAGAATCTTCCACGATAAGTGGGCATCTGCCTATCAACATTTGGTGATAAGAGCGGTCCGGCCAGACCTGCTTGCGCCAAATTTAACGCTGCAGACTGCAGAACGCCACTTTCTGGGGCACACAAATCTAACGGGGTGAAGTTTCCACGATGTTGCTTCTCCAGGCAAATGTCTGCACAACTTGTGCGGACCCAATTCTGCCTCGAGAGGTAGCATCAGCCAGCGCACAACTTATGTGGGGCAGCAATTTGAGAGATTCGAGAGTTTGACGAGACTTCGTGGCAACGCCGCCCAGCAAATTGAGAAATTTGACATTTGGTGCGGCGAGAAGCTACGGGGAAGGACAGAGACCGTACATTTGATGCGGAGGCAATAACGCCTACAGAACGCGGCCCTTGTGTGCACACATGCAAAATCTCCTGAGCAAGCAACACACAGCAATGCTGTAATTTCTCACTCTATAGAACCAGTTATCCACTGTCATCCTTCCAGCTCTGTTGATCGATGAAACCCTTCCCTATGGCTTCCCAAACTGCGGTTGTTCGCAGTCCAGTACTCTCACCTTCCGATCACCCTCCCGATTTGGACTGGCCACTCGCGAACTCCCCCGCAAACCGCGCTCGCCGCTGCGTGCGAGCTCAATGCCCTGCCGAAACCCGCTCGCTAGACCGCGAGCGCGCTTTGAACACCACAGCCGCTCTCGCGCTAAGCCCGAGGACTCACGTGAGGAGTTATTCTCCAGGCACTTCCCCCCAGTCCGCGGAAGGAACATGGGCGGAAGCTGTCGCGGCCGGAAGGCGGAAACACGGCGAGCACCCGGCGGCCGCGTTGTCCCCCTTGGGATGCGGTTCCGCCTCCGCGCTACATTCCCCGTGCGGCGGCGGCGGCGGCGGAAGCCCCGCGTGGCGCCCCGCCGCGCTGGCGGCGGTACGCAGCCCGCTCGCGCCCGTCGTGCGCCACAGGGCGACCGCGTCGGTCGACATGGAGGAGCTATGGGCGGAAGAAGCTTCCGACGAAACTGGCGGCGCAGCGCGCCGGCCGCGGAGAAATCGGATGATCATCCGACGCGCGCGAAACAAGTCCTCCGACTGCTCCTCGCTCCGCAGCGCGCTGGGAGACGAAAAGCCGCCGCCGGGGAGCGCCGACGCGGGCAGCGACCGTCGCGCCGCGACCGGGTGGGTCCCGGCGGCGCCGTCGTGGGAAGGAGAAGCTCCGGACTCCGCCGAGCCGCAGCCCCTCTCCGCTGAGGGGAGCGACGCTTCCGCGGCCGCGAGACCGTCGATTATCAGCCGACGCCCCGCCGCGACGGCAATCCGCAAGCTGCGCATTTTCTCCAACCGCGGCAGCGGCCGAGATTCTGCGCTTGCCGCCGCAGCGGGAAACGCCGTGGTTCTCGACGGACTCGAGGGCGTTTCCGCGCAGCCGAGTCGCACGCGCAATAGAGTGACCGCGAGTTCCGCGGCCGGCGGCGGCGGCAGCGGCGGCGGGGCTATTCCGAAGTCCCCTCCGCGGCAGCGGGGACGGGCGGGAGTAGGGGCGGCGCGGCAGAGAAGCTTCAGCGGATCCGCGGCGGAGCCTGTGACGGTTGTTCCGTTTGTGCGAAAAGAGCAGGGGGACAAGCAGCGGCAGTCGCCGCAGGAGTCGTCGCAGCCGTCGCACGTCAAGCGGAGTCTTAGCAGCAGCGGAGCTGAGGGTCGGCAGGAAGCGGCAGGACCGCAGGATATAGACGACGTGCTCCGTGCGCCGCCGCTGCCGGGGCGTAGTGGCGAAACGAATCGCAGTGGCGAAACGGATGGCGAACAATCTCGAGGGCAGCAGCAGCGGGCCGAGTCGTATCATGAGGAGCTGGCTCTGGATTTGATGGATTACTTTGGTGACATTGCGCAGTCGTGGAGCGTTGATAGCTCAAGCCGCGAATGCGACTCGGTACAAGACGAAGCGGAGGCTGTTGCTGGTAAGGTTAAAACCCTCTTTGGGGAGGTGGACGGGGGAGAAGGGGAGAGGCGAGCGAAGGGAATGGAGGGGGGAGGACGAGCGGGGGGAATGGAGGGGGACGGACGAGCGGAGTCATGGCGCATGTGCAGTCTAAGTAGTGGCGTGGGGTTTTTGGACGAACAATGACTTGTACACAAGCAGATGCTGGGAAGAGCGAGTGGAGTCATGGCGCATGTGCAGTTCAAGTAGCGGCGTGGGGGTTTTGGAAGGAGATTAATGACTTGTACACAAGCAGATGTCGGGATGGAGGAAGAGGGACGAGCAGTTGAAGTAGCGGCGTGGGGGTTTTGGAAGGAGATCAGTGACTTGTACTGTACACAAGCAGATGTCAGGGGGAAAGTGGAGGAACGGGAGGAAGGTCGGAGCAGGAGGGGCCGCAGCAGCAGTACCAGTCTTGACTGCTTCTGACCCAGCGGGGACGCATTGTATCAGCAAGCGAGAAGAGCAGGTGAAGGGCGAGGAGCGGGACAAAGCAGGGGCGCGGAGTGGAGTTAGGTAGGAGGGGTTGGGTTAGGAGTGTGAATTAGGAGGGGCGAGGAGTGGATTATCAGATGCTGTGCAGGGACTAGATTACGTGAGTTTGACTTGAACTCTGTAACTAATTACTACCACATTGTAATCATCACCTGCCTGCCCTGGTGTTTTCTACCGACGTATCTGGCCTTCATCATGCACCCTACGCCCTCCCTTCCCTCCATCCTTCCTCCATTCTCCCTCCATCTTCCCTAGCCCCTCTGTTCTCTCTTATTCCTTCCATCTTCACTTCCCCCTCCATTCCCCCTTCCCCACATCCCCCTTTTTTTTCCCTCCATCCTCCCCTCCCTCTCCATCCATCCTCCCTTCTCCCTCCATACATCTCCAATACCAATAGGGGGGCACGGTCTACATTCATTTGGAATCCCATAATCAAGTGTGCATGAAGTGCATAGTTTGGGACATTGGGTGTGGAAGAGAGTATAGCAGGATTTTGAGAATTTGGGATCTAGTGGACTGGACAAATGTGAAGGTTGTGATCAGATACATTTTATAATCACTTGTGCATAAACACATAATGGTATATTGCTATGAAGGATACAGCATTCCTGAACATTTTCAATACACTCTGGCTGCTGCTCACGTGTGGCACTGTATGCAGGACATCCATGGTCTTTTTGTCCAGAACCAAACAAGAAAGCCTTGCAAAAACGCCAAATTCCAATGCATCTCGAGGACCCATCAGATTTCAGGGCGGATTCCTGGCTTCGGGACATCCGCTGTTTGACTCATCCCAAATCTTGGGAAGTCCCGAGCTGCAATGCAGCACATCGGGTCATCCCTGTTGGGCTGAAAAAAACCCTTAGGATCTTTGCAGAACTAAATTCTGAGTAGGACAATGTAATAGCGGAAGCGTTTAATGAAAGGTTTGTGAACCACCTTGCGCTGGTATGTGAGGGCAAAGTAGATTGATTAAGACAAAGAGATACACGTTTTTTTATGAGTACAAGGGAATATGAAGGGTTATAACTAATAACGGTTTTGCTGTTCTGTTGCGGTTCGATACAGTGACGACTCGGGCAACTTCTCAATAGCGAGTCAGTTGTTTGTCCTTGCTGTCGCACTGTACTTGTCAGGTCAAAGGTCGCTGACCTTTGACTTCTGCGTAACCTCCGCAGTTGTTCAACCTCCGAGGGTTGACTCGCCAATGCTTCGATATGTTTCGCTTCGCTTCTGACTTGGTGTTTTGACACGACAGAGGCGCTAAATCAATTGTTTCCAACACTCCCCTTCGCTTCTTGAGTGTCGCTGCTGTCAAACTCATATGCTATAGTCTGTGTAGGCTAAAGTGGGGTAGACAATATGGGGTACAACACTTTTAGGTTTTCTTACTTGTACCCACCTGCTTGTTAGTTCATCCATTCCTCATTTCTTGACATGGTATCAGAGCGGTCTCGGGTTCGATTCCCGGTGTATGCACATGTAGGTCGTTGTCGCTGTGCTTAGTCCTGGGCCTTCCAGTGTGGGGGGGTGTCAGTAGATCTGCACTGTGGATGCCCGATTGATCCTGGAGAGGGTTACAAGCGCGTTCGCCTCGTGGGTTATGGGCACACTGACCCGCTACTGAAACAAGCCCTTTTATCCCAATGGTTTAGTGGTTGTGATTCTGACATGGTATAGAGCAGGTTCCCTATGGGAACGCTTTCTAGGGCCCACCACTGAAATCGATTTTTTTTTTTTTTTGACCGGAGCACGAGTCGCCTTTGCCCGAGGCGCGCCCCGTTGGCCGCCCTCTTGTCGAGCCCTCCTAGAGGCCCCTCTCACGGCCCCTCGCGCCACCCCTAGCGGCCCCGTCGCCACTCCTAGCGACCCCGTCGCCGCCCTTCTAGGCCCCCTCGAGGCCCCTTCACGGCCCCGTCGCCGCCCCTAGCGGCCCCGTCGCCGCCCTTCCAGGCCCCTCGCGGCCCCTTCGCGGCCCCGTCGCCGCCCTTCCAGGCCCCTCGCGGCCCCGTCGCTGCCTCTAGCGGCCCCGTCGCCGCCCTTCCAGGCCCCTCGCGGCCCCTTCGCGGCCCCGTCGCCGGCCCTAGCGGCCCCGTCGCCGCCCCACGCGGCCTCGTCGCCGCCCTTTGCGGCCCCGTCGCCGCCCCTACCGGCCCCGTCGCCACCCCTACGCGGCCCCGTCGCCGACCCTACGTGGCCCCGTCGCCGCCCCTAGCGGCCTCGTCGCCGCCCCTTGTGGCCCCGTCGCCGCCCCCTTTCGGCCCCCCTCCCCGGCCCCTTCACGCCCGAGCCGCCGAGCCGCAAGCAGCCGAACAGCCGAGCAGCCGAGCCGCCCAGCAGCCGAGCCGCCAAGCCGCCCAACCGCCGAGCCGCCGAGCCGCCCAGCAGCCGAGCCGCCGAGCCGCCCAACAGCCGAGCCGCCGAGCCGCCGAGGCCGCCGTCGAGCCGCCATTACCGAGCCCCTGCCGAGCCACTGCCACAGCGGTTGCCGCCCTGTTCCTTCCGGCGCGCCCCGGCCCACCCACCCGGACTAGTGAGAGCACTCCCTGCTAGACCACTCCTGTCATGGCTACCCCCAGTGTCCTTACCTTTGATGCGGAGGGTCGTGCTGTTGACTTCGAGGTCCGGGTCGATGACCTACAACTCTTCCTACAATGCGATAGGGCAGACGGACTCTCCCTGGTGCCTCTCCTGCCCCGCCTACTGATGCTGACAGCACTGTTCGCTGAAAATGGGCCACCCGCAATGCTGCTGCACGTCTTGGCGGGCTCCTAGAGGGTCACCACGAGAGGCTCCTACAGCGACTATACTCTTCTCAGCTGCCAAGTGGCGCTCCTCGAGGAGGTCAACGGTCAGTGTGGTGGGGCAAACAGAGAGGAAGTGGTCCTTGACCGAGCGAGGGGAGTCAGGGAGCCGGGTGACTATGTAGTAGAGGGTGATGTACATGGGGGGGGGGGGGGGGGGGGGGTTCTTGGTGTTGAACTCAGCAGGAAGCGAAGCGCGGTAGCGGGTGTCACTAGTGCGAAGGTGCGTAATGAGGTCAGCGACAGTGGCCTCTGGCGGTGCTTCATCGAGGCGCGACTGGTTTGCCCGGCGCAGGAGCCGTGCTGCTGGAGCTGGAGGTGCTACTGTTGCTGCTGGTCCTGGAGGTGCTCGTACTGGTGGTACTGGAGCTGCTGGGACTGGGGGTGGTGCTAGGGCTACTGGAGTTGGTCCTGCTCGAGGTACTGCTAGAGCTACTAACGGTCCTACTGGAGCTGGAGCTGCTGGAGCAGCTGGGGGTGTTGGCGCTGGAGGTGTTGCTAGCGCCGGTGCTTCTGAGGGTGCTGGAGTTGGTGCTGCTGGCGTTGGTGCTGCCGCTGGGGGTATTGGTGCTGTCCCTGCTGGTTTCGGAGGCGCTGCGCGGCCGCGGCCGTACTTCGTTCCGCTCCTTGAGCAGGTTCTTGGTCTCCCGCCCTCTACTGGTCCTGCTCCTTCCTTAGAGTGTCCACAGCCTGTCCAGTCGCGGTCACAGTTACAGCCCGCCTCCCCACTGCCTGCTCCTTCTCCCTACACTGGTCCTACTGGAGGTCTTGCTGAGCGTCGTGAGCCTGCGTCTCGTCCTGCGTCGCCTGTTCGTGCTACTCGCACTCGTAGTCGTGCTCCACATCCGTGTCCTCCTGCCGTCCCGGGCACACACGAGATGGCACTGCGTCCTTCCACTGCTCCTCTGCGTGTCCCGTTGCCGTCTCCTCCAGAGTCCTCTCTTCCTGTCCTTCCTGACCCGGAGTCTCACTCTCTTCGTGCTGCTAGTCCTACTGTCACGCGTCTCCTGGCTACTGTTGTCACTGACCCTTCCTTTGAGTCCACAGCTGCGTCTGCCTTGGTTGCTGAGCTTGTCGACTTTGCTGCTCGGTGTCGTCTAGACTACGCCACTAGTATTGTTGCTGAGTCTGAGTCTGTCTGTCCTCCGTCCGTCGGGGGTGAGTGTGCTCTTAGCACGGACGTCCTTGAGGACAGGCAGGAGGAGTTCCAGTGTTTTGCTGCTGCTTTGCCTCATCTCGTGTCCACGCTGATTGCCCCTGAGAGAGACCCGGATGCACCAGACATCCCGACTCCTCGATCGTACGCTGAGGCGATCGAGGGTCCCTACTCCTCACAGTGGCAGTCAGCCATGGACGTAGAGATGGCTTCCTGGAAGTCCACAGGCACCTACGTCGACGAGGTTCCCCCACCTGCGGCATGTGGATTTTCAGGGTGAAGCGGCCGCCGGGTTCTCCGCGTGTCTTCAAGGCGCGTTACGTGGCTCGAGGCTGTAGTCAGCGGCAGGGAGTTGACTACTTTCAGACCTTCTCTCCCACCCTGAAGATGACCACTCTTCGGGTGCTGCTGCACATAGCCGCTCAGCGCGACTACGAGCTTCACTCTCTTGACTTCAGCACAGCTTTCCTGCAGGGCAGCCTGCACGAGGAGATCTGGCTGCGCCGCCCACCTGGCTTCACTGGGTCGTTTCCTTTTGGTACCCAGTGGAGCCTCCGGCGGCCAGTCTACGGTCTCCACCAGGCACCGCGTGAGTGGCACGACACACTTAGGACTACACTTGCGGCTCTTGGGTTTGCTCCCTCTACTGCCGACCCGTCGCTGTTTCTGCGCACCGACACTTCTTTGCCGCCGTTCTACATCCTCGTGTACGTCGACGACTTGGTCTTTGCCATTGCTGACACTGCTGGACTCGCCCATGTGAAGTCTGAGCTGCAGAAGAGACACACGTGCACTGACCTGGGTGAACTGCGCAGCTACCTTGGCTTGCAGATCACCCGGGACAGAGCACAGCGCACCATTACCCTGACTCAGTCACACATGGTGCAGCAGGTCCTTCAGCGCTTCGACTTCACGTACTCCTCGCCTCAGGCCACTCCTCTGTCTACTCGCCACTCGCTCTCAGCTCTGCCTTCGGATGAGTCCGTAGAGTCGAGTGGCCCGTACCCAGAGCTTGTTGGCTGCCTCATGTACCTGATGACCTGCACACGACCTGACCTAGCATACCCTCTTAGCATCTTGGCACGCTATGTTGCTCCTGGGAGACACTGACCAGAGCACATGGCTGCAGCGAAGAGGGTGTTGCGCTACTTGTGCAGTACTTCGGGCATGGGGCTAGTGCTTGGAGGGCGACGTCGAGTGGTCCTCACAGGTCACGCTGACGCTTCTTGGGCTGACGACCAGGCTACGCAGCGGTCGTCACAGGGTTACACCTTCAGCCTTGGCTCCGGCTCTGTTTCGTGGCGGTCTACCCGCTCGTCTTCTGTTCTGAGCTCCAGCTGTGAGGCTAAGATCTACGCGGGGGCCATGGCTGCACAGGAGCTACGCTGGCTCACCTACCTGCTGAGTGACCTAGGAGAGCCGCCTCGTTCTCCTCCAGTTCTGTACGTAGACAACAAGGCCATGCCGGCCTTGTGTCGGGAGCACAGACTGGAGCACAGAACGAAGCACATTGCTCTTCGCTACTTCCTTGCTCGCGAGCTGCAGCAGCGTGGTCAGCTGCGCCTTGCTTACGTGGCCTCTGAGGCCAACACTGCTGATATCTTTACCAAGGCACTTCCGCCTTGTGATCATCAGCGCTTCTGTACGATGCTAGGTCTTGTGCCTACTTGGCCTCACTTGCTCACTTCTTGACCTTGCTTGTACTGTGATCTTTCTATACCTGCACTTGCTTGTTTACCTTTATATATGATCTTGCATGTGAACTGGCCTTGTGGCCTTGAACTTGTGCTCGGAATGTGTGGTGACATTGTGATCCACCCTGAGCTTGCTTTGCTTTGCTTGACTGGTCTTGTGACCCCTTGTTCTCCCCCACTTTGCCTATGGGGGTGTGTCAAACTCATATGCTATAGTCTATGTAGGCTGTAGTGGGGTAGACAATATGGGGTACAACATTTTTAGGTTTTCCTACTTGTACCCACCTGCTTGCTAGTTCATCCATTCCTCATTTCTTCACAGCTGCTGGTGACGAGCCTTTGTCGAGTCAGCAGCATGCAGTACTCGGACTTCTGCTTCCCGAGCTTCTTGGTCAAGTAATCAGCTGCCATCTTGGACGTGGGACAGTAAGACAGCTCGAGTCTCCCCTTCTCGATCTCGTCCTTTACGAAGAAATATCGCAGGGCGATATGCTTCGTCCTGTTCGCGAATCCATTTTTGTTGGCTATGCGAATCTCTGACTTGTTGTTGCAGAACAGGGAGAAGCTGGGTAACTGAGCTAGCTTCGCCTCGTCCAAAAGTTCGCGAAGGTACAGTCCTTCCTTGGTGGCTGAGCAGAGTGCGATATATTCTGCTTTAGCTGAAGAGAGGGCGATTAACTCCTGCTTGCTTGACTGCCACGAGATGGGTCCGATAGGTTCGAGGCGATAGATGTAGCCGGTGCACGAGCGTCTGTTGTTGGAGTCGCCGGCGTTATCAGCGTCGACGTAGCCGATTAGTTTAGGCGTTGTAGTTCCGTTCTTGTGGTAGGTTAAGACGACGTTCGGGGTGCTGACGAGGTAGTGGAGAGCGCGGCCGAGTTCCGCCATGTGTTCTGCTTCAGGTTTCTTGAGGTAGGTCGCGAGCTGACTTGCGGAGCACGATAGATCCGGGCGGCAGATGACAGCTGCGAAGAGGAGGCAGCCCAGCTTTTTCAGGTAGTCGCGTATGCCTGCGGGCTTGAGCAGAGCGGAACTTTCCTTGTGATTTCCTGCGGTGTAGCGGTAAGGCGTGGAGATGGTGATCGGGGTGAGTCCGAAGCGTTTGGCGATGGTGTCGGCATATTTCGCGGCATTGAGGTAGATCGTGCCTTCTTCTTCTGGATATTGAGGCCGAGATACTGCGTGACGGTAGATGACACTGTGAGAGTGAGGTCCTGCTGCACTTCTCCTTCGAACCAAGTAGTGACGCTGTCAGTCGACCCGATGTAGAGCAGGTCGTCCACGTAGACGATCAGTAGGATATAGTCGTCACCTTTCGTGAGCCGATACATGCCCAGGTCGTGTGGTAGCTGTCGGAATATGATGCGGACGAGTCGAGCGTGTAGATACTGCTGCCACAGTCTTGGGGCCTGTTTAATACCGTATAGGGATTTCCGCAGCTGACAGACTTGGTTAGGCTCTCCGTGGGAGCCGTGTGGAAGTTCGACGAAGATTTCGGCGTCAACATGTGCGTAGAGGAATGCCTTGGCGACGTCAATTTGCCGCAGTTTCTTCTTCTTCATGGCGGCGATCGCGAGGAGAATTCGTAATGAGGTGTGTAAGCTGACCGGGGCGAATGTCTCGGTGAAGTCGCGTCCGTGCTCTTGGTCGAAGCCGCGTACGACCCAGCGCGCCTGAAACTTGTCGATGGTGCCGTCCGCCTTTGTCTTCATACTGAAGACCCATTTCTCGGTAAGTACTGTCTTGTTTTGTGCCATGCCGATGGGAACGACTTTCCAGGTGTTCCGTTCTTCCAGTGCTTTCAGCTCCTTGTCCATGGCTTCGCGCCATTTTTCCTTATGCTACCCCACCAGAGCCTGCTGAACTATGGCAGGCTCCTTAGGAATCTCCGTGCCATGGACCGCGGTAACAAGGCCGAGTATATGGAGGCCACTCTGTGTGTAGTGGGGGAGTGTTGTGTCCTCGGGATAAGCTGCTTCGTCACCTGCTTCTGGGTCAGGTATGAAGTTGGGCCCTATGCGTTCTGCTTTGTTTATGTTGACTTCTGCACGTGTAACGTAACCGTTGTCAGCGAAGTGGTAAAATACTTCGGCGTTGGCGCTTTCGCGAGGATTTTCGTCATCCATTGGGACGTCGACGGAGCAGTAAGGGAGAGGTCCAGCTTCCTCCGAGGCTTCATCCACGTTCTGCTTGTCCCAGTCAGCTTCGTCTGCTGCCGAGGCAAAAGCTTGGTCACCACGGAAGCCACCTATGGGGTCCCGATCTTCTTCCAGGTTGGCGAGGTACGTCGGAAGGGTGAGTCGTTCGTGGAAAATGACATCACGTGCTGCTACTGTTCCTTGGAGTGGACATCGAAAATCTTCCACGCGTTTGAATTTCTTTCGATGCCCAGGTGTAGTCCCCACTGTGCGCGTTGGGAAAATCGGCCGGCTCGTTCAGATGGGGGTCAATACTGTACCATGCAGCCGAAAACTCTTAACATTTTTGTGCTGCCCTGTTTTCCTGTCCACAGCAGGTGCGGTGATGCGTTGTTCGGGAGCGATGATGACGAGAGCAAGTTGTGCAGCATCACACCGTGGTCCATTGCTTCGGGCCACTGGTGGTTGGGCAGTCGCATGCCTCGTAGCAGCTTGCGCATGGTGTTCTGAAGAGTTCTGTTCATCCTTTCTGCTACGCCTTGCTGCTGGTGAGCGTAGGGAAGAGAGATGATGTCAAATGATAATGTTCTGTAGGCTGTAGTGGGGTAGCCCATATGGGGTACACATTTCTAGGGTTGCATATTTGTACCACACTCCATTCCTTAGTGCATCATTCTCGTTTCAGCTTTCTCATGGTATTAAGCAGGTTCCCTCGTGGGAACTGTGCCTAGGGCCCACCAAGTCGAAAGATTTTCCTGCCCGGAGCGCGCTCTGCCCGAGTCGCGCTCCCCTCTCTGACTTCGTCGAGCCGCCCTAGCGGCCAAGTCGCGCCGCCTTAGCGGCCCCTGATTCGTCGCCCTAGCGACCCCGTCGCCCTACCTGCGCCTCGGCCCCGTCGCCCTACATGCGCCCCGGCCCCGTCGCCCTACCTGCGACCCTGGCCCCGTCGCCATACCTACGGCCCCGGCCCTAGCCCCGTCGCCCTACCTGCGCCCCGGCCCCGGCCCCGTCGCCCTGCTTGCGACCCCGGCCCCGTCGCCTTGCTTGCGACCCCGGCCCCTTCGCCCTACCTGCGCCCCGGCCCCGGCCCCGTCGCCCTACCTGCGCCCCGGCCCCGGCCCCGTCGCCCTACCTGCGTACCGGCCCCGTCGCCCTACCTTCGACCCGGCCCCGTCGCCCTACCTACGGCCCTGCCCCGCTGCCCTACCTGCAGCCCAGCCGTCCTACTTGCAGCCCAGCCGCCCTACCTGCGGCCCAGCCGCCCTACCTGCGGCCCACCCGCCCTCACCTGCGGTCCCCGCCGCCCTTACCTGCGGTCCTCGCCGCTCTTACTTGCGGTCCCCGCCGCCCTCACTTGCGGCCCCGCCGCCTTCCCTGCGGCCTCGTCATCTGCTGCAGCGCCGCCCGTGCCGCCTCACCTAGCCGAGCAGCCAACCGCCGCGCCGCCGTACAGCAGCACACCCGAGCCGCCCAGCAGCTGAGAAGCCGGACAGCCGAGCAGCCGAGCCGCCCTACAGCCGAGCCGCCCAGCAGCCGAGCAGCCGAGCCGCCCTGCAGCCGAGCCGCCCAGCAGCCGAGCCGTCCTGCAGCCGAGCCGCCGTGCAGCCGAGCCACCGAGCCGCCGAGCCGCCCTACCTCCGAGCCACCCGAGCAGCCCCGTCCGGTAAGCACAGCGCCTCTGTCACTGCACTGCCCTTTCCCTACTGTGTGCGCTGCTAGTCTACTGCTGGCATGGCTACCCTTAGTGTCCTCGCTTTTGACGCCGAGGGTCGAGCCATTGACTTTGACGTCTGGGTAGATGACCTTTAGCTGTTCTTACAGTGCGATAGGGCAGACGGTCTCTCCCTCTTTTACCTCACCTCTGGTGCCTCTCCTGCTCCTGCTGCTGATGCTGATGCCACTGTTCGCTCACAGTGGGTCACGCGCAATGCTGCTGCACGTCTTGCTGTGCGTCGCCACCTCCCTACCTCTGAGCGTGTGCACTTTAGTCAGTACAAGAGTGCCCAGACCTTGTACGGCGCTGTAGTTGCACGCTACTCCTCCCCTGCCACTGCTGCACTGAGCCGTCTCATGCTACCGTACCTCTTCCCTGACCTTGCTGCCTTTCCCACAGTCGCTGACCTCATTACGCACCTCCGCACTAGTGACACTCGATACCACGCTGCGCTTCCTGCTGACTTCTGCGCCAAGAACCCCCCCCCCATGTACATCACTCTCTACTACATAGTCACTTGCCTCCCTGACTCCCTTCGCGTAGTCAGGGACCACTTCCTCTCAGTCTATCCCACCACTCTCACTTTTGACCTCCTCGAGAAGTCCCTCCTAGCGGCCGAGAAGAGCATAGTCGCTGTAGGGGCCTCTCGTGGTGACCTGCGCACCCCCATCTTTGAGGGGTGTTCCCCCTCCCCCCTTCTGCCCTCTGTTGCCTCTACTGCTGCGGCCGACCTCCTTGGTCTTGAGTCGGTCGGTGCGGCGTCTACCCTTAGCGGGAGACGCCGCTCTGGCAAAGGCAAGGGGGGCAGGGGCACTGGAGGAGCGAGCGGGGGCGGTGGAGGTGGAGGTGGAGGCAGCGGGGGGAGTGGGGGTGGCGGTGGGAGTGGAGGTGGGGGTGGAGGTGTCGGTGGCGGCAGTGGAGGCGGAGGCGGCGGTGGCGGTGGCGGTGGGAGCGGAGGTGGCGGAGGTGGTGGCGATGGAGGAGGTGGCGGAGGCGGCGGTAGTAGCGGAGGCGGCGGAGGCGGCGGAGGCGGCGGGGGTGGCGGTGGAGCTGGTCGCGGGTCTGCGCAGAGGAGTCGCTCCGGTGGTGGTCCACGCCAGCAGCAGCAGCGCGGTCGTGAGACCCTGTCCCCTTAGAAGCTCCGTGAGTGGTACACTACACGCCAGCGGGGTGGGGGCTTTGGTCCGTGCACCTACGTCCTGCGCACCGGCGACCGTGCGGGTGAGCATGGGGGGGTGCGCACCCCACCCAGCGCTGCTTTGGCCGCCTGACGGACGCGTGGTGTCACCAGTTCCCGGAGGCCACAGAGATCCCTTGTGGGGCGAGCTGTCTAGGGTGGGAGTTGCCATCTATGATCTTGATTTTGATGCTATCCTTTCTGCCATGTATGCTGTGTCTATTAGTGATGAGGGTGACTGTTACCGGTGTTTCCCGCCCGACCCGGGCATTGAAACTGCTGCTCTAGGTACTGGTGAGGCTGCTGCTCTAGGTGCCAGTGAGGCTGCTGCTCTAGGTGCCAGTGCGTCTGCGTCCTCAGGTGCTGGTGAGTCTGCGCTCGCGGGTACCACGTCGGCTTCGGCCTCCCTCACCTTCACACTTGACTCAGGGGCTTCTCGCTCCTTCTTTCGAGACCGCACCACACTCAAGCCGCTTGGTCGGCCGGTTGCAGTCTCCCTGGCAGACCCCTCTGGGGGTCCTGTCCTTTCTCACTTCTCCACTGTCCTCCCGTGTCCGGCGGCCCCCTCTGGCACCTTGTCTGGTCTTTACCTCCCCTCGTTCTCTACGAACTTGGTGAGTGGTGCTGACCTACAGGATCCGAGGGTTCACCACTTTACTCCTGCGAGTCAGTGGGTGACCCACTGCTCGGACGCTCGCACAGGCCGACACCTGGCCACGTTTACGCGTCGGCCGGGGTCGAGCCTGTACACCCTGACCACTGAGTCTCCTCCTGTCCCTGCGTCTCGTCAGGTAGCTGCGTCGGGTCAGGTGTTTGCTGCAGCATCCAGGTCTGGTCCTGAGTCTGCCCCCTACTCGTGTCCCCTCCTGTCTCACGAGACTCTCCTCTGGCACCACCGCCTTGGTCACCCCTCCCTGCCTCGTCTCCGAGGCATGGCCTCCCGTGTCCTTGTCTCTGGTCTTCTCCGGTCCCTCCCTCCCCTTCCTCCGGGGCCTGGCCCCACCTGCGTCCCCTGTGTCGAGGGGCGGCTGCGGGCTGCCCCTCACTCTTTTCAGTTTCCCCCGACAGACGCCCCGCTGCAGACGCTTCACATGGACGTGTGGGGCCCGGCCCGCGTCCGTGGACAGGGTCACGAGCGCTACTTCCTACTGGTGGTTGACGACTACTCGCGTTACACCACAGTCTTCCCCTTGCGCTGCAAGGGTGATGTCACTGGGGTGTTGATCGACTGGATCCGCGCAGCTCGTCTCCAGCTCAGGAGGAGCTTCGGCTCGGACTTTCCTGTTCTGCGTCTTCACTCTGACCGAGGCGGAGAGTTCTCCTCTGGCCTTCTGCGAGCCTACTGTCATGCGCGAGGCATTCGCCAGAACTTTACGCTTCCGGACTCTCCACACCAAAATGGGATTGCTGAGCGCCGCATTGGCATGGTCATGGACGTCACCCGTACGTCCATGATGCATGCGGCTGCCCCCCATTTTCTATGGCCGTTTGCGGTTCAGTACGCGGCGCATCAGATCAACCTTCACCCCAGGGTCTCCATGACCGGGACCTCCCCAGCTTTGCTGTGGACGGGGAAGGTAGGCGATGCGTCTGCGTTCCGTGTCTGGGGATCTCGGGCGTTTGTCCGCGACTTGTCTGCGGACAAGCTGTCCCCTCGTGCTGCTCCTTGCGTCTTCCTTGGCTTCCCCCCTGACGCGCCAGGGTGGCAGTTCTACCACCCCACCTCTCGTCGTGTTCTGTCCTCCCAGGACGTCACGTTTGACGAGTCGGTCCCCTACTACCGCCTCTTCCCCTACCGCACTCCGTCCCTCCCCCCGCCACCGCTCTTCCTTGTGCCAGGTCCCCCCCCGGTAGACCCCCTCCCCCCTCAGGGTCCTGCCCCTTCAGGTGTGTCCCAGGTAGACGCAGTCGAGCCTGTCGAGGTTCCTGGTGACTCTGGTGCTGCTGAGGATACTGGGCCTGGGGGTGCTGACTCTGGGGGTGCTGAGCGTGTGGGTGCTACTCCTGGGGGTGCTACTACTGGGGGTGCTGAGTCTGGGGGTGCTGAGCCTGGGGGTGCTACGCCTGGGGGTGCTGAGCCTGGGGGTGCTGAGCCTGGGGGTGCTACGCCTGGAGGTACTGAGCCTGGGGGTGCGGAGCCTGAGGGAGCTGGGCTGCTGGTGCTGTGCCTGGCGGTTCTCCGGGTGCTTCGTCTTGCCGGGAGCCACTCTCTCAACAGGAGCTGCGTGAGTGGTTTGCCCGGCGCTGGAGGCGAGCTGCTGGAGCTGGAGGTGCTGCGGGTACAGGAGGTTCTGTTGCTACTAAGGGAGCTGGTGCCACGGGTCCCGGAGGTGCTCGTAGTGGGAGTACTGGAGCTGCTGGGCCTGCGGGTACTTCTGGAGCTGGAGCTGCTGCGGGTGTTGGCGCGGAGGCTACTGCTGTCGGTCCTGGAGGCGGTCCTGCTGGGGGTACTACTGGTGCTGCTGGAGGTACTGGAGCTGGAGCTGCTACAGGTGCTGGTGCTGCTACTGGGGGTGCTGGTGCTGTCCCTGCTGTGTCTGGAGTCGACGCGCGGCCTCGCCCGTACTTCGTTCCGCTCCTTCAGCAGGTTCTTGGTCTCCCGTCTTCTACTGGTCCTCCTCCCTTAGAGTGTCCACAGCCTGTCCCGTCGCAGTTACAGTTACAGCCGGCCTCCCCACTGCCTGCTCCGTCTCCCTACACTGGTCCTACTGGAGGTCTTGCTAAGCGTCGTGAGCCTGGGTCTCGCCCTGCGTCGCCTGTCCGTGCTGCTCGCACTAGTGGTCGCAGTTCGCGTCAGCGTCCTCCTCCTGTCCCTGGCACGCATTGGATGTCTCTACGTCCGTCCACTGCTCCTCTGCGTGCCCCTTTGCCTTCTCCTCCTGAGTCTTCTCTTCCTGCTCTTGCCGACCTGGAGTCGGACTCTCTTCGTGCTGCCAGTCCTACTGTTACGCGTCTCCTTGCTACTGTCGTCACTGACCCTTCTTTTTAGTCCACTGCTGCGTTTGCCCTAGTTGTTGAGCTCGTCGACTTTGCTGCTAGCTGTCGTCCAGACTACGCTGCTAGTCTTGTCGCTGAGTCTGAGTCTGTCTGTCCTCCGTCCGTCGGGGGTGAGTGTGCCCCGAGCTTCGGGGCAGGTAAAGCACGTTCCACGAGCTCGTCGAAGTTCGCTTCCGTCGGTTAGGAGCAGTTAGTCCTTGTCGAGCACTCCTGCTCTGATTGTGTTATTTAACACTGTGTTGCTTGGATGTCCCATTCATGCGTGCCAGATGTCTTCGCCAGCTCGATGTCCGGGTGAGCGACGGTACAAGTCGGAGTTGGAGTAGAAGCTTGCGGTGAAGTTTGCGCTTCGATGTACTTCTCGTGGTGTTGGGTTCAATTGTTGCGCAGGAGTCGGTGGAATGTCGTCGTCGATTGGAGCCCGTGCAGTTGAAGGACCCGCGATTGGTGCCGATGTTGTTTCTGCTGCTGCCGATGTTGTCTCTGCTGCTGCCGATGTTGTTTTGGCTGCTGCCGATGTGTCAAACTTATATGCTATAGTCTGTGTAGGCTTTAGTGGGGTAGACTATATGGAGTACAACATTTCTAGGTTTTCCTACTTGTACCCACCTGCTTGCTAGTTCATTCATTTCCTCATTCTTCACATGGTATAGAGCAGGTTCCCTCGTGGGAACGCTTCTCAGGGCCCACCACCTAACTCGATTTTTCCTACCCGAGGCGCGCCCCGTAGGCCGCCCTTAAGTCGCGCTCCCTTAGCGGCCCCTCCCACGGCCCCGAGCGCCACCCTTAGCGGCCCCGTCGCCGTCCTTTGCGGCCCCGTCGCCGCCCCTCTAGGCCCCTCACGGCCCCTTCGCGGCCCTGTAGCCGTCCCTCTAGGCCCCGTCGCCGCCCCTCTAGGCCCCTCACGGCCCCTTCGCGGCCCCGTCGCCGCCGCTCTAGGCCCCGTCGCCGCCCCTCTAGGCCCCTCGCGGCCCCTTTCGCGGCCTCGTTGCCGCTCCTAGCGGCCCCATCGCCGCCCCTCTAGGCCCCTTACGGCCCCTGCGCGGCCTCGTCGCCGCCCCTCTAGGCCCCTTGCGGCCCCTCTGCGGCCCCGTCGCCGCCCCTAACGGCCCCGTCGCCGCCCCAAGAGGCCTCGTCGCCGCCCTTCGCGGCCACCTCGCCGCCCTTCGCGGCCCCGTCGCCGCCCCTAGCGGCCCCGACGTCGCTCTTCGCGGCCCCGTCGCCGCCTCTGCCGGCCCCGTCGCCGACCTTCGCGGCCCCATCGCCGCCTCTACCGGCCCCGTCGCCGCCTCTACCAGCCCCTTCACCGCTGAGCCGCCCAGCAGCTGAGCAGCCGAGCCACCAAGCCGCCGAGCCGCCAAGCCGCCCAGCAGCCGAGCCGCCCAGCAGCCGAGCCGCCCAGCAGCCGAACCGCCCAACAGCCGAGCCGCCGAGTCGCCCAGCAGCCGAGCCGCCGAGCCGCCCAGCAGCCGATCCGCCGAGCCGCCCAGCAGCCGAGCCGCGAAGCCGCCCTACCGTCGAGCTACTACTGTTTCTACCGGCGCGCCCCGGCCCTACTTACTCGTACTGGTGGGATCACTCCCTGCTAGACCACTGTAGACATGGCTACCCCCAGTATCCTTACCTTTGATGCTGAGGGTCGTGCTGTTGACTTTGAGGTCTGGGTCGATGACCTCCGGCTGTTCCTACAGTGCGATAGGGCAGACGGACTCTCTCTGTTCGATCTCACCTCTGGTGCCTCTCCTGCCCCGCCTACTGATGCTGACAGCACTGTTCGCTCATAGTGGGCCACACGCGATGCTGCTGCCCGTCTTGCTTTGCGTCGCCACTTACTGACCACTGAGCGTGCGCACTTTAGCCAGTACGAGAGTGCTAAGACCTTGTACGACGCTGTAGTTGCACGCTACTCTTCCCCTGCCACTTCTGCGCTTAGCCGCCTCATGCTGCCGTACCTGTTCCCTGACCTTGCTGCCTTTCCCATAGTCGCTGACCTCATTACGCACCTTCGCACTAGTGACACTCGCTACCGCGCTGCGCTTCCTGCTGAGTTCTGTGCCAAGAACCCACCCCCCCATGTACATCACCCTCTACTACATAGTCACCCGGCTCCCTGACTCCCTTCGCTTAGTCAGGGACCACTTCCTCTCTGTTTGCCCCACCAAACTCACCGTTGACCTCCTCGAGGAGCGCCTCCTAGCAGTATAGAAGAGCAGAGTCGCTGTAGGAGCCTCTTGTGGTGACCCTTGCACCCCCGTCTTTGAGGGGTGTTCCCCCTCCCCCCTCTTGCCCTCTGTTGCTTCTGCTGCTGCGGCCGACCTCGTTGGCTTCGAGTCGGTCGGCGCTGCGTCTGCCCCTAGCGGGAGACGCCGCACCGGAAAGGGCAAGGGGGGCAAGGGCGCTGGAGGGGCTGGCGGGGGCGGTGGAGGTGGTGGTGGATGTCAGAATCCCAACCACTAGACCATTGGGATAAAAGGGCTTGTTTGTGTAGCGGGTAAGTGCGCCCATAACCCCCAAGGCCAACATGCCTGTAACCCTTCCATAGGATCAATCGGGGATCAACAGTGGACCTCTGACACCCCCCCGCACTGGGATGCCCGAAGTGCACACACCGGGATTCGAACCCGAGACCTTCACTCTGAGACCATGTGAGAATCCCAACCACTAGACCATTGGGATAAAAGGGCTTGTTTGTGTAGCGGGTAAGTGCGCCCATAACCCCCCAGGCCAACGTGCCTGTAACCCTTCCATAGGATCAATCGGGGTTCACCAGTGGACCTCTGACAGTGGAGGCAGTGGAGGGGGTGGGGGTGGTGGTGGGAGTGGTGGCGGGGGTGGAGGTGTTGGTGGCAGCAGTGGAGGCGGAGGAGGCGGAGGCGGTGGCGGAGGGAGCGGAGGTGGCGGAGGTGGCGGAGGTGGGGGAGGCGGCGGCGGCAGCGGTGGAGCTGGTCGCGGCACTGCGCAGAGGAGAGGTTCCGGTGGTGGTCCGCGCCAGCAGCAGCAGCGCAGTCGTGAGACCCCGTCCCCCCAGCAGCTTCGTGAGTGGTACGCGGGGCATCAGCGAGGTGGGGGTACTGGTCCCTGCACCTACGTCCTCCGTACCGGCGACCGCGCTGGTGAGCAGTGCGGGGGCCCGCACTCCACCCAGCGCTGCTCCGGCCGCCTGACGGATGCGTGGCGTCACCAGTTCCCTGACGCCACTGAGATCCCTCGCTGGGAAGAGCTGTCTAGGGCGGGGGTTGCTATCTTTGATCTTGATTATGATGCTATTCTTGCTGCCATGTATGTTGTGTCTACTAGTGATGAGGGTGACTGTTACCTGTGTGTTCCGCCTGAACCGGGCATTGAGGCTGCTGCTCTAGGTGCTGGTGAGGCGGTTGCTCTAGGTGCTAGTGCGTCTGCTGCCCCAGATGCTGGTGAGTCTGCTCTCTCAGGTACCACGTCGGCTCAGGCCTTACACACCTTCACCCTTGACTCGGGTGCTTCCCGCTCCTTCTTTTGAGACTGCACCACGCTTACGCAGCTTAGTCGGCCAGTTGCGGTCTCCCTGGCGGACCCCTCTAGGGGTCCTGTCCTTGCTAGCTTCTCCACTGTCTTACCGTGCTCGGCAGCCCCCTCGGGCACCCTGTCAGGTCTCTACCTCCCCTCGTTCTCTACGAACTTGGTGAGTGGAGCTGACCTACAGGATAGGGGGGTTGACCAGTTCACTCCTGCGAGTCAGCGGGTGACCCACTGCACGTGTGCTCGGACGGGCCGACACTTGGCCACGTTTACCCGTCAGCCGGGATCGAGCCTGTACACACTGACTACTGAGTCTCCTCCGGTTGCTGAGTCTGGTAAGGTAGCTGCGTCGAGTCAGGTGTTTGCTGCAGCGTCCAGGTCTGGTCCTGAGTCTGCTCCCTGCTCGTATCGTCTCCTATCCCACAAGACTCTCCTTTGGCACCACCGCCTTGGTCACCCCTCCCTGCCTCGTCTCCGAGGCATGGCCTCCCGTGTCCTTGTCTCTGGTCTCCCCCGATCCCTATCTCCCCTACCTCCGGGGCCTGCCCCTACTTGCGTCCCCTGCGTCGAGGGGCGGCAGCGCGCCGCCCCTCAGTCCTCCAAGTTTCCTCCGACAGAGGCTCCGCTGCAGACTCTTCACACATACGTGTGGGGCCCCGCCCGCGTCTGTGGCCAGGGTCACGAGCGTTACTTCATGTTGGTGGTTGACGACTACTCGCGTTACACCACGGTGTTCCTCTTGCGCAGCAAGGGTGACGTCAATGAGGTGTTGATCGACTGGATCCGCGCAGCTCGTCTCCAGCTCAGAGAGAGTTTCGGCTCGGACTTTCCTGTTCTGCGTCTGCACTCTGACAGAGGCGGGGAGTTTTCCTCTGCCCGTCTAAGAGCCTTCTGTCGTGCAGAGGGCATCCGCCAGACCTTCACGCTTCCGACCTCACCACAGCGAAAATGGGATTGCTGAGCGCCGCATTGGCATGGTCATGGACGTCGCTCGTACGTCCATGATCCATGCCGCTGCCCCCCATTTTCTGTGGCCGTTTGCGGTTCAGTACGCAGCGCATCAGCTCAACCTTCAGCCCCGGGTCTCCTTGCAGGAGACCTCCCCCACCTTGCGGTGGACGGGGAAGGTTGGCGATGCGTCTGCGTTTCGGGTCTGGGGATCTCGAGCGTTTGTTCGCGACTTGTCTGCGGACAAGCTGTCCCCCCGTGCTGTTCCCTGCTTCTTCTTTGGCTTTACCCCTGACGCGCCTGGTTGGCAGTTTTACCACCCCACCTCGCGCCGTGTTCTGTCCTCCCAGGACGTCACCTTTGACGAGTCGGTGCCTTTCTACCGTCTCTTCCCCTACCGCACTGCGCCCCTCCCCCCGCCGCCGCTCTTCCTTGCGCAAAGTCCTCCCCCGGTAGACCCCCTCCCCCCTCAGGGTCCTGCCCCGTCAGGTGTGTCCCAGGTGGACGCAGTCGAGCCTATCGAGGTAGTTGTTGACTCTAGTGCTGCTAGGGGTGCTGAGTTTGGGGGTGCTGAGTTTGGGGGTGCTGAGTCTGGGGGTGCTGAGCTTGGGGGTGCGGAGCCTGAGGGTGCTGGGTCTGCTCGTGTGGTCTCTCGCAGTGCTTCGTTGAGGCGGGAGCTACTCTCTCCACAGGAGCTGCGCGAGTGGTTTGCCCGACGCTGGAGCCGTGCTGCTGGAGCTGGAGGTACTACTGTTGCTGCTGGTCCCGGAGGTGCTCGTACTGGCGGTACTGGAGCTGCTCGGAATGGGGGTGCTGCAGAGGCTGCTGGAGTTAGTCCTGCTAGAGGTACTGCTCGATCTGCTGGCGGTACGAGAGCTGCCGGTCCTACTGGAGTTGGTGCTGCTGGAGCTGCTGGAGCTGGAGCTACTGGGGGTGTTGGCGCTGGTGGTTCTGCTGGCGCTGGTGCGTCTGAGGGTGCTGGAGTTGGCGCTGTTGGAGCTGCAGGTGCTGCTGGCGCTGGTGCTCCCGCTGGGGGTACTGTTGCTGTCCCTGCTGGTTCTGGGCGCTGCGCGGCCGAGGCCGTACTTCGTTCCGCTCCTTGAGCAGTTTCTTGGTCTCCCGCCCTCTACTAGTCCTGCTCCTTCCTTAGCGTGTCCACAGCCTGTCCAGTCGCGGTCACAGTTACAGCCCGCCTCTCCCCTACCTGCTCCTTCTCCCTACACTGGTCCTACTGGAGGTCTTGCTGAGCGTCGTGAGCCTGCGTCTCGTCCTGCGTCGCCTGTTCTTGCTGCTCGCACCAGTGGTCGTGCTTCGCGTCCGCGTCCTCCTGCGGTCCCAGGCACACACCAGATGGCATTTCGTCCTTCCACTGCTCCTCTGCGTGTCCCGTTGCCGTCTCCTCCAGAGTCCTCTCTTCCTGTCCTTGCTGACCTGGAGTCTCACTCTCTTCGTGCTTCCACTCCTACTGTCACGCGTTTCCTGGCTAAGGTTGTCACTGACCCTTCCTTTGAGTCCACTCCTGCATCTGCCTTGGTTACTGGGCTTGTCGGCTTTGCTGCTCGCTGTCGTCTAGACTACGCTATTAGTCTTGTTGCTGAGTCTGGGTCTGTCTGTCCTCCGTCCGTCGGGGGTGAGTGTGCTCTTAGCACGGACGTCCTTGAGGACAGGCAGGAGGAGTTCAAGTGTTTTGCTGCTGCTTTGCCTCATCTCGTGTCCACGCCGATTGCCCCTGAGCGAGACCCGGATGCACCAGACATCCCGACTCCTCGATCGTACGCTGAGGCGATCGAGGCTCCCTACTCCTCATAGTGGCAGTCAGCCATGGACGCAGAGATGGCTTCCTGGAAGTCCACAGGCACCTACGTCGACGAGGTTCCCCCACCTGGGGCGAACATCGACAGTGGCATGTGGATTTTCAGGGTGAAGCGGCCGCCGGGTTCTTCGCCTGTCTTCAAGGCGCGTTACGTGGCTCGAGGCTTTAGTCAGCGGCAGAGAGTTGACTACTTTCATACCTTCTCTCCGTGGTACCCAGTGGAGCCTCCGGCGGCCAGTCTACGGTCTCCGCCAGGCGCACCGTGAGTGGCACAACACACTGAGGACTACACTTGCAGCTCTTGGGTTTGCTCCTTCTACTGCCGACCCGTCGCTGTTTCTGCGCACCGACACCTCTCTGCCGCCGTTCTACATCCTCGTGTACGTCGACGACTTGGTATTTGCCACTGCTGACACTGCTGGACTAGCCCACGTGAAGTCCGAGCTGCAGAAGAGACACACGTGCACAGACCTGGGTGAACTGCGCAGCTACCTTGGCTTGCAGATCACCCGGGACAGAGCACAGCGCACCATTACCCTGACTCAGTCACACATGGTGCAGCAGGTCCTTCAGCGCTTCGACTTCACGTACTCCTCGCCTCAGGCCACTCCTCTATCTACTCGCCACTCGCTCTCAGCTCTGCCTTCTGATGAGTCCGTAGAGCCGAGTGGCCCGTACCCAGAGCTTGTTGGCTGCCTCATGTACCTGATGACCTGCACACGACCTGACCTTGCATACCCTCTTAGCATCTTGGCATGCTATGTTGCTCCTGGGAGACACCGGCCATAGCACATGGCTGCAGCGAAGAGGGTGTTGCACTACTTGTGCAGTACGTCGGGCATGGGGCTAGTGCTTGGAGGGCGACGTCGAGTGGTCCTCACAGGTCACGCAGACGCTTCTTGGGCTGACAACCAGGCTGCGCAGCGCTCGTCACAGGGTTACACCTTCAGCCTTGGTTCCGGCTCTGTCTCGTGGCGGTCTACCCGCTCGTCTTCGATTCTCGGCTCCAGCTGTGAGGCTGAGATCTACGCGGGGGCCATGGCTACACAGGAGCTACGCTGGCTCACCTACCTGCTGATTGACCTAGGAGAGCCGCCTCGTTCTCCTCCAGTTCTGTACGTAGACAACAAGGCCATGCTGGCCTTGTGTCGGGAGCACAGACTGGAGCACAGAACGAAGCACATTGCTCTTCGCTACTTCCTTGCTCGCGAGCTGCAGCAGCGTGGTCAGCTGCGCCTTGCTTACGTGGCCTCTGAGGCCAACACTGCTGATATCTTTACCAAGGCACTTCCGCCTTGTGATCATCAGCGCTTCTGTACGATGCTAGGTCTTGTGCCTACTTGGCCTCACTTGCTCACTTCTTGACCTTGCTTGTACTGTGATCTTTCTATACGTGCACTTGCCTGTTTACCTTTATATATGATCTTGCATGTCAACTGGCCTTTTGTCCTTGCTCTTGTGCTCGGATGGTGTAGTGACTTTGTGATCCACCCTAAGCTTGCTTTGCTTTGCTTGACTGGTATTGTGACCTCTTGTTCTCCCCCACTTTGCCTATGGGGGTGTGTCAAACTTATATGCTATAGTCTGTGTAGGCTGTAGTGGGGTAGACTATATGGGGTACAACATTTCTAGGTTTTCCTACTTGTACCCACCTGCTTGCTGGTTCATTCATTTCCTCATTCTTCACACGATGTTGTCTCTGCTGCTGTCGATGTTGTCTCTGCTGCTGCCGATGTTGTCTCTGCTGCTGCCGATGTTGTCTCTGCTGCTGCGGATTGAATTGTTGCTAATGCTCTTGTTCGTTCTGCCTCAGGAATGGTGTGCGAGTACCATAGTCCTTTGGGGCTGAAGTCAGGATCAATATCCGGTGGGTGCGTCCAGGAGGTGAAGGTGACAATTTCGTTGCTGTCGGCGGTGCCTAGATCCAGAACGAAGTTGAGAACAAACACATTGTTATTCAGTACATCCTTGCCGATATAGAGGCCTCCTCTTCCGTGGTACAGCTTGAACTCCTGTGTGTCAGTAGAGCTACACTGTGAGATCCCCGATCGATCCTAGGGGGGGTTATAGGCGCGTTTGCCCGAGGGGTTATGGGCGCACTGACCCGCTACTGAAACAAGCCCTTTTATCCCAATAGTCCAGTGGTTGGGATTTTGACATGGTATCAGAGCGGTCTCGGGTTCGATTCCTGGTGTATGCACATGTAGGCCGTTGCCGCTGTGCTTAGTCGTGGGCCTCCCAGTGTGGGGGGGTGTCAGTAGATCTGCACTGTTGATGCCCGATTTATCCTGTAGAGGGTTACAGGCGCGTTCGCCTGGGGGGTTATAGGCGCACTGACCCGCTACTTAAACAAGCCATTTTATCCCAATGGTCTAGTGGTTGGGATTCTGACACTGTGTTGTGCTGTCTGCTTCGAGGTGGATGCCTTTCGCCATCAGCTGACTAACACTCAGTAAGTTGTAGCCGAGTCCCTCCGCGATTAACACCTTTGACATCTCCAATATGACGTTTGTCTCTCGTGACTGAAGTTGCACCACGCTTTGTCGTCGTGTGCGCAAGTTCTGGTTGTTGGCGACGGTGATGACGACTTCGCTTTGAAGTTGGTGTTCGCGTTGAACGAAGCGACCTGAAGAGCACATGTGTTGTCCGCAGCAGCTGTCCAAGAACCAGGTATCTTTCCCGGACGGCTCGCTTTGGGCGATGGCTGCGTATGTTGGGTTCGGTTGCAGTGACTCGCGACGTCGAGTCCTTTCGTCGAATTGTTCTTCTGGTGAGTAGTGCGGCGGCGACTCGGTGATGCAGGAGTCGGTCAATCTTGCCATGCAGCTGACGATGTTCCTTGTTCCTTGTGCAGGTTGTCCCGTCGACGTTGTTGACGTTTGCACTTGAGTGGTGGGATTTGCTTGCGTTGAGGCGACTTGACTGCTTGAATGTCGAAGCTGCCGTTGCGTTGGTGATGACTGCTGCCGGTTAGGGCAGTGTGTGCGGGGATGACCTGACGTATTGCAAAGATGACAGAACGGAGGTACAGGTTTTGGTTGATGCCGGTTGTTGTTGTTGTTGTAGCGCCGTTGAGTGTGAAATGCAAATTCAGGTACTGAGGTTTTCCTCTTGTGTCGCTCCTCTTGCTGGTCCATGTCTTGCTGTTCAGCGTGAATTTCGGCGCATACTGCTGCTTCGGAGATCTTCCCGTGAGCTCGGAGTATGGCGCGAGTGGAGCGCCAATGAGGACCAAGACCGCCAATGACGACTGTGACGAAGGCGTCTTCTGATATCGATCCTCCGCATCGAAGGAGTTTGTCGCGCAATTTGCGACAGCGGCTGATATACGCCATCCCTTTTTCGCCCAGTTTCATTTCCACTGTTGTCAGTTGTGCCATTTACCGACTCTGATTGACGCTCTCTGTTGCCTGATACAGGTTCTTCAGGTGGTTGTACGCGAGCTCGGCGGAGTTCCCGTATCCTCGGTAAGACCGAATGTTCTGCTGCTGGTTCGGTGTGACGTTGCGTAGTAGGATTGTAAACGCCATCATGGACTGATATGTATACTGCTTGTCGTATTGCGTCCCGTGTGTTGGGTATGGCAGGGACCCGTCGAAGAAGCCAAGAATCTGCGCGCCTTCCATCATCAACTCGAATTCGAATGACCAGGTAAAGAAGTCATTTCCATCGAACGGTCTTGACGTCTGCAGTTTTAAGACGTGTGCAAACTGCGACTGAACTTGAAGTGCATCTAATGTCTTCTCTTGCTCAGGTGAAGGCTGCTGGCGCGGCATGAAGCTGACGGAACAACGCTGAGGTTCGTACGGGGCGAAGGTAGGTTGTTGCTGATTTCTTCGTGCATAGGATGAACCGTCGAGGCTCATCGGTGTTGCGTTGTTGTTGTTGCTGTTGTTTGACTGCGCAGGTGCCCCTTGCTGGTGTTGTTCGTAGAAGGACACGAAGGAGAAGAATTTCTCCATCATGTCTGGGTCGAAGGCCGCGGCTTGATTTGCAGGAGTTTCGGTAGACCCAGCTGCCGGTCTTGTTGCTATGCCCTCCTGTGTCTGTAGGCCAGAGGCAGGAGGCGGAGTAGGAGTAGTGCCGGGAGAGCCGTTAGAGGAGCTTCTCTCCTTCTGCGTTGCCATTGCCTTGTGATGTTGTAGGTGTCTTGATTGTAGTTGAATTTGTCATGATAGCTCTCATACCATGTTGGGCTGAGAAAAGCCCTTAGGATCTTTGCAGGACTAAATTTCTGAGAAGGACAATGTAATAGCGGAAGCGTTTAATGAAAGGTTTGTGAACCACCTTGCGCTGGTATGTGAGGGCAAAGTAGATTGATTAAGACAAAGAAATACAAGCTTTAATATGAGTACAAGGAAATATGAAGGGTTATAACTAATAACTATTTTGCTTTGCTGTTGCGGTTCGATACAGTGACGACTCGGGCAACTGCTCAATAGCGAGTCAGTTGTTTGTCCTTGCTGTCGCACTATACTTGTCAGGTCAAAGGTCGCTGACCTTTGACTTTCGCGTAACCTCCAGCAGTTGTTCAACCTCCGAGGGTTGACTCGCCAATGCTTTGATATGTTTCGCTTCGCTTTTGACTTGGTGTTTTGACACGAGAGAGGCGCTAAATCAATTGTTTCTAACAATACCAAAATCTTGTTCACAATTTTTATGTACAAATATTTAGCTAGCTACCCGAAATCGTCGATCTCGTCGTTGTAAGTTGCGATCGCCAAACCAAACTGGCGACTGGTTCCGATTTTCGACGACGCAGAAATGTGCAATGTTGCACAAAACTCGAGTGTAATTTTGGTCGCAAATTCAGAAACGTCGCACTCCAGCCATGCGATATAAATACTGGGGAGAAAGTAATTTTGCCAACCATGTTCGTTGAAGCTCGCTAACTCCCGAAGCGGATGACCCGAAGCTCGGCTAGGCAAAATCGCGCATCGTAAAATTAATTCGGCATGTCCCAAAGCCGGGATGTCCCAAAGCCAGGAATTCGCCCTCAGAGTTTGATTTGGAAATACTGTACACAAATAGTGTACCAGCGACGCAAACGCAGACATGCTATGGACCTTCTGCCCGTGTTTGTCATACTGTACCGCTTTATGGGCAGCGTTTAGATATCAAGCAAGAAACGGTGGGGATGGGAATAGACAAAAGTTGGGGCGGCTGAAAGGGATTAGAAGTTGCGAACCATCGCAGGTCAAGAAATTCTTATGCTCTTGCTAGATATGGTTGGGTGGATGTTTACATAGTGCTGTCAGGTTTCAGAATATACGCAGGTGATTTTCACACCCAACCTCCAAGGTCAAGAATTATGGTAGTGTAAATCACATCAGCATCCACTTTAGCTTGCTTCGAACTTCAAACCAAAAAGTAATGTTGGGTAACAGCGGAGTTGACACATATTCCGTTGGTAAAAGAAACATTTTGGACCCGAAACCTTCATGTGCTGTGTGCTCACCTCGGACCTTGTCGTTCTTGACCAACAGGCGTCTTGACACGGCAGCCTGTCTCGGCTGGTGTCGATCTGTGCAGCATCTTGCTTTGCTGCTGGTCATCTGGGCCCTGTTCGGCAGGCATAAAAAAATGGGCCTCGGGGGATGGGCTACAGTGAACCGACCACCCTGGAACCTTCTACAAGAGCGTGAAAGGTTATCAAGGCTCGATGTAAGCGGATCTACACCGAACCGGACAATAGCGGATTACCAGCCTAACGTCCCTTTTTTCGTTGGCCTTTTCAAACCCATTATTTTTTATCGAGCCATTCTCTCTGGCAAAGTGCCCATTTTCTGATCCGCCGCACCATGCGGCCTCGAGGTCCCGCACCATGCGGAGTATCAGTGATTCGGGGCAATCAAAAGTGACTGCCAGCCAATCACATGATCACGCGATCCATCTGGGCAAGTGCCGTCTCGCTTCTGCGAAAATAATTTGTAGATTGATGCCATCAATCTAGACCCAATTAATGGCAACCGAACACCCAAACCTTTTTTCGAAGGTGCACTGCAGCTACAGTCCGATCTCGAAGTTGTTTCTAGAAATGCCCAGGCGCCATTTTTTTGGGGCCCGTTAAAAATGCCCATAATGCCATCCGAACTGGGCCCTGGGGTGGTTTTGGATGAAGAATGGGATGGGAGAATGTGAGGCAGGGGATGGATGGAGCAGTTAGCTGATCGTTCGTTTTCGTACAGTACCCAAGCAAACCCAAACAACCGCGTTAAAAACAAAACCACCTCGTTGACTCGGCAACATTACCTTGGTGCATGGATGTGCAAGCACAGACCCAAGCTGTTGGCGACTAGAAAATTGTGTTGTGGCTGGTTTGGGGAGGTGAGCGAGCAGTACAGAGCGGGGCACACACTTCTATTCCCTCCCTTGTTTTCAAGGTCCCCTCCACCTCGTCTCTCTGTACCTCGAATTGCTGAGTTAGCTGCCCTTGTAGGTGCCAATGAGAAGCAAGAAAGTTATCCCGTACTACTGCCATTAGCGAGTGTCGTGGTGCTTAGTGTTCATGCCTTGTCTTAACGTCGTCCTCTTTTCCGTCTATTCATGGCGTCACCACAGGTAAACACTGCAGGCGCACACAGCCGAAGCCCGCACACTAGAAACCACCACTCTCCACACCCGCCGCACCCATCTGCACCGTTCCCTTCTGCCCTGACTTGCTCCACCACGTCGCCAACCAATCACCATCATCTTCGCGGCATGCTGACTCAGCAGCAGCTCGTGTCGCTCCTTCAGCAAGCCACGGACTCCGACGCGTTTCCCCCCTCTTTCCGCCGATACCCGCTTTCCTACCTTCGCGCGCAGGGAATCTCAGTCCCAGGTGACTTTTTCTGCCCACTATCCCTCGACATAATGACCGACCCCGTTATAATCGCATCCGGTCAAACGTTCGAGCGCGCGGAGATCGAGCGGTGGTTTGGCGAGGGGAAGCGCGTGTGCCCTGTCTCCGGGCAGCACCTCGAAAATCTCACCGTCGTGCCGAACAACTCCCTCCGCAGCGTCATCTCCGCGTGGTGCCTCGGCAACGGCATCAGGCTCGGCGCGGAGGATCGCACCAACCCTACCGCAGGCCAGCTCGCCGAGCCGAAACGCCGAGCCTCGTTCCACGCCGGCCCGTCGACATCCTCTCCTTCGAGATCGTTTTCGAGCAATGCCGGCCGCGAAGCCCGCCGGCAGTCCAGCGGCTCGTACGAGCAGAGCCCCTCCCCGTCGCCCCGGTGCCCTATTTGGCCCGTGTCGGCCTCGGTATCCTCGCAGTCTCCCTCCGCATCTCCCGCGTACACGTCTGCTAAGAGCACCGGCAGTCCCGGCATGCGGCGCGACTGGAATCAATATCCCGGGAGGGACGAGTGGAGCGGCCCGCAGCCGCGCCGCGACGAGTGGTCGGGGCCGCAGTCGGTCGAGTTTGCGATGCAATCCGGCATAGCGTCGCAGGCGGCCGTCCCGTCGCAGGCGGCCGTCCCGTCGCAGGCGGCCGTCCCGTCGCAGGCGGCCGTCCCGTCGCAGGCGGAAATGTCGCACGGTCACGGCGCTGGCTCTCCGGCGCCGCAGGAGAGAGACAGTGGCGGCGGCGGTGGCAGACTGCCGAATCGCATGCGACACTCCCTAGGCTCGCAGTCTATGCGCTACGATTATCCCGAGCACGCGTCGCGGTCGCCGCAGTCGCATTCCCTAATCTCCTGGGATCACGACGGGGATCAATCGGACCGGCATCATCAACCAGGAATGAATCCCGCTCTAGCGTACATGACGCCAAACCATCCCGTAGCGTCCGTCTACGTCACTAACGCGGCCGGCAGCCCGTCCGTTAGCCGGTTCTCCTCGCGCGACATGTACCTCACGTTCGCGCGCTCGTCCACCTGCGACTCGAGCTCCAACAGCCGGTCGTTACTCTTAGGCCGGGAGCACGGCACCGCGCCGCCGGAGCGTGAGGGCGCCCCGAGCGAGGGCGGCGCGGGCGAGCGCATGCTGACTCGCGGCGGAAACCTCGCGGCCGGGCGGAGCCAGAGTCAGAAGGAGCGCGCGCCGGGCGGAAGCAGAGCGGGGATGGTGCGGACGGAAGAGGAGGAGCACGCGCGGCTGCGCATTCCGGAGCTCGTGCGCCAGATGCAGGGCGTGGGCGCGGGGCGGGGATCGGGGGGCGGCGAGACGCTGCTGGTGCGCGAGCGGCAGCAGGAGGCGGCGGAGGAGCTGCGGATGATGGTGAAGGATTCGCGCGCGAACCGGGAGAGCGTCGTCGCGGCGGGCGGCGGCGTGCTCTCTGCGCTGATTAATCTCTTCTGGAGCGAGGACGAGGTGACCGTGGAGCACGCGGTCACTGCGACTCTAAATCTCTCGTTGACGTCGTCGTCGCACGCGCCGCTGATTGGCCAGGGCGTCGTGCCCGCCCTCGTCGCGGTGCTCTCGGGCGGCGCCGCCGCGTCGTGCTGCTCGTCGCCCGTCTCGTCGCCGAGCGTCGCAGGGTCCAGGGCGGGGCAGCGCCAGTGGGGGGAGAGTTTCACCGCAGCAGGCGCGGCAGGCGGAAACGAATTGGGTGCGGTGAAACTGGCGGTTTCGCAACAGGCGCAAGAGAACGCAGCAGCAGCGCTTTTCGCCATAACGTCTTCGTCAGATGCGAATAAGTTACTCGTTGGATCGACGCCAGGAGCCATCGCAGGGTTGACGGCGATGCTTTCGCCGCAGCCGTGGTCGCTTCGCGGACGAAAAGACGCGGCTTTGGCATTGTTTAACTTATCCCTATCGGAGAAAAACCGTGCTTCGCTAATGTCCGCGGGTGTAGTTCCGAAGTTACTTTCCATGTTACAAGAATACGGCTCGGGATTGGAGGAGAAAGCCACGGCGGTTCTCGTGAATATCGCGAAAACTCCCGCGGGTTGCGCGGCGATTCAGTTGGCGGGGGGGATTGCGCCGCTGGTTGAAGCGCTGGAAAGCGGATCCGCGCGCGGAAAGGAGGATGCGGTTGCGGCGCTGCTGATGCTGGCGGAAGACGAGAGCCGGCGGGACGAGATTCTCGAGGAGGGGGTGATGCCCACGCTGGTTGCGCTGCAACAGTCCGGCACTCCGCGCTCGCGCGTCAAGGTGAGAATTCTCCGCATCCGCGCTATAAGCTCAGTCTTCTCTGGAGAATATCAAGGCAGAAGAAATATATGGTGCCCTTACGCAGAATGGATGTATGCCTGACAAGCGGACTAATCTTCCATTCTGCAATCCCCTGGGTGGAGTCAAGGCAACAATGCTGAGAATTCACCTCGTGCCCAAGAATGTAGGGGCTCGCTGTGAGAAGGTCGTCTCCTGTCCTGAGGGAATGATGCTGGTATAGTTTTCCTCCATGGTAAACCTCAAATGTAAATGCTGCCCACCACAACTAGTCACATCCATTTGCAACTTTTAAGCGTGAGTGCTAAGTTACCGTGGACGCATTCAGGTTCCTGGACTACTGGTCCTGTAAAAGGAATTACGACCTGCGAGCAGGTAGGAAATTTTGGTAGTTGGTAATTTTTTCAATGAATGCAGTACCCTTGTCTGAGTCGCTCGTATGCCTGTGAACCCTTCTGTATTTCCTGAACGCCTTCGGTTTCTGGTTGTCCTTAGGGATCAGCTGGCATCAGAGCAGCACTGAGATCTTGTGGGAATGGGTGGTCTGAGTGTCCGTGGGAAGGGTGTGGAACGATATAAGAGAGTAGGGAAACCAGTGGTGGCGGGGAGAATTCAGTGGGTACGTGTTACGGTATACGAGGATTGATGGTGTTCAAGGTGAGGAGTGTGTTGTGACACCTGTAGGAGGGATTCACAGGGCCAGTCTTAAGAGATCGCACTTCCTGGCGTTGTCTCGAATGAGATGGACCTGTTTTCCAAACCAGGGGACGGTTTGGGAGCTGTATGCTGGGATATTAGAGATACAGGGAGGAGCATGAGCAGGAGTGCAGGGAGAAATGCAAAGGGGAGTACATGATATCAGTACCATGTCTGCAGTGCTTCCTCACCCTGATTTGGTTGCTGTTGTGATGTTTATTCTTCTCGCCCTGAAGGTTCCTGCTGTTTCCACACTCCTGCCATTGATGATACCAGTTCTTTTCTGCTCCTTTTGTAAGAAGACTTTTCCGGCATGCCCATAGTGGATCCCCAACCCCGTCCTCCCCCTCACCCACCCCGTTCACTTCACTCTCGCTACTCTCATTCAATAAAGGTTCCCATTCAACTAAACACGTTCTCCCCCCTTCCTCTCCACCGCCCCTTCCCCGTGTTCTGCCGCATCTGCTTTCAGGCTGCTCGTCTGCTGGCAATCTTCCGGTCCAAGAAATGATTGATTTTTTACATGCTCATGCGGTGCAGTTGAGTGTGACTCTGGCTCAGTGGAGCCCAGAAATGTGTGAATATGTTTTTTGTGCACGAGGTTACAACCAAGACAGGCAGGGATGGCAGAAAAAACCCCAATTCACTTTCCTGAAGGCCTGGGAGGTCTATGTACTGAACTGGCCTCTGTGTGTGCATTGAACTGGGTTTTCGTAGTTTGTCTCTGCAAAAAGGGCTGTACTATAAGGTGTAGCAGCTGGATTCACACACTTTTGGACCACTTCCAATAAATTATGGGCATTTATCTTAGCGGTAACACTCATGGAGCTCAATCGCACCCGAGGTAAGCCACGTTGTTATGAGTTGTAAAAGAGAGTGCGCAGATAAACGAATAACGAAGCTGTGACTGAATCAACTGCGAATGCAATGAATGCACAGACTAATGTAGGACTACGGTACTCTAGCTAAGAGGAAACCTCGGACGAGCGAGGTTGGGTGCAGGTTTGGCGATGGGAAAGCCGAAGGCGACGTGAGGAGCCTCGGCAGCGTTGAAATCGGCTGAACGTGCGAACTCCGAAAATCGGGTTGTACGCGAAGCAGTCAACCCCGATAAGGAATTCGGGAAAATTCCTTACACCACCCCCCCCCCCCCCCCCCCCCCCCCCCTTAAGAAAGGTAGTCAATAGCCGAAACACGCCGTCGCGCCAGATAATCACCAACAAGCGTCGAGGCGTCCAGTGAAGCGGATGGCACCCACGTGTCGTCCTCACTGGTGCGGTCGGTCGAGCGAATTAAGAAATCCACGTGGCGTCCAGCGGCGTCAAGGCGGACCCGATGAGCGAGAATCTTGGAAGGGTCAAGGGTTGGCTCCGGGACGGGGCGAGCTGTCGGGGCCGCTGGCTGACGTGCGATGTCGGTCGTGGTAGGCACGAACTTCCGAAGAAGGCTGATGTGGAACGCGTCATGTATATGCCAATCGTCGGGTAGCAACAGCTTCGCGGTGACAGGTGTCACCATCTTGAGAATTTTGAACGGTCCGCAAAATCGTGGCCGAAGGTTTCGCAGGGCCGGGCAGGTTCAGGTTTTTCGTGTCGAGGAGGACTAGTTGCCCAGTAGTCAAGACGAGTTCCCGGCGAAGAAGGTTGGTGTATTTGCGGGAAGTAATATTCGCTTTGGCGAATTGCGTCGGCGGCTTTTTTGCGGACTTCCTGGAGTTCCGTCACGAAAGTCTGGGAACGTGGGACCGGATTGGCGAGTGTAGTTGTCGTCGGAACCGCCGGGTCCATCCCATAATTCAGGAAAAATGGGGAGTGATTAGTCGTGCTGGATGGTGCGTTGTTGAAAGCGAATTCCAGCATTGCGAGCGAGTCTTCCCAGCGGGCAGGATCGGGGCAGTTTGCCCTGATTAACTGCTCCATGGTCTGGTTGGTCCGCTCTGTTTGACCGTCGGTCTGCGGGTGCTAAGCCGATGAGAACTGTAGCTTCGTGCCGTATTGCGCCCATGTCTCCTTCCAGAATTTGGATGTGAATTTTGGGTCGCGGTCGCTGATGATCGCTGAAGGGATGCCGTGCAGTCGCACGACCGTCGATATGAAAAAGTCGCGCAGTTTCTTCGGTTGTGATTGTCGTTCGGCATGGTGGGAAGTGCGCCATTTTCGTGAAGCGGTCGACGACGACGAGAACACCGTCGTTGCCTGTCGGCCCAGCTGGCATCCCCGTGACAAAATCCATCGTCACTTGTTGCCACGGTCGTTCGGGTGGCTCGAGGGGTTGCAGCAATCCAGCTGGTCGCTGACGTGTCGACTTCATTGCTTGGCACACCCTGCATGAGGATACATAGCGCTGCACGTCGTTAGAGGAATCAGGCCAGTAATAGTGACGGTGCAGTAGTTTCTGTGTCTTATCGACCCCGAAATGTCCGGAGAGGTTTGAATCGTGTATCTCCTGGATGAGGAGCTCACGCAGCAGACGGTAAGTGGGAACCAAATCCGGTCGGTTCCGGCTTTTAGGTAATAGTCCCCTTTCTGCGTCGTAGCCTGCTGATGGTTTCCCGTTGTGAAGAAGGGGTCTGACGTGTAGCCGTGGGTGAATAGTCCGGTAAGTAGCGGGTTCGAGTGGGTGATGAGTACTGCAGCGGATTGTACTGTCGGTCGGGTCAGGGCGTCGGCGATGTTATTAGCCCCTTTTTTGTACGTGATGCGGTAGGTGAAATGGCTCTCCATGTAGTCGAGCCATCGAATCTGTCGTGGGTTGAGGTTGGGTTGGGCTCGCAGGTACTGTAGGGATTGTGTGGTCCGTGGCGAACAGTGACGTCGGCGCCCACCAGGTAGCATCGCCATAGTTTAAATGTGTGTATGATGGCGAGCATCTCATTGTCGTGGATCGGGTAGTTGCCTTCGGCTGCCTGCAGCTTGCCTGATTCGTAGGCTATCGGTTGCAACCCGTTCCCGAAATCTTGGAGGAGCACAGCTCCGATGCGAAATCTGAGGCGTCGGTTACAACTTCGAACTGTCAGAACATTATAGCTTATGCTTTTGTGTAGGCTGTAGTGGGGTATCCCATAGGGGGTACAACCCAATTAGGGTTAGTACTTGTACCCACTTCATTCATAGTTCATTCTCGTTCTATTGTGACATGGTATAGAGCAGGTTCCCCTGTGGGAACTGTGCTTAGGGCCCACCACTTCGAACTTTTTTTTCCTGCCCAGAGCGCGCATCCGGGCTCTCTCTCTCTTCGATCTGTCGACCTACCCATACGGCCCCTCAGACGCGCCGCGCGCCGCCCTCCCGGCCCTTCGACGCCCGCGTGCGCCGCCCTTAGCCGCCCGCGCGCCGCCAGTTTCGGCCCTATACGCCCGCGCGCGCCGCCCGTCCAAGCCCCACGCCGCCCGCGCGCCGCCCTTAGCCGCCCGCGCGCCGCCCGTCAGGCCCTGAGCCGCCGTCGCGCCACCCTTAGGCGCTCGTGCGGCGCCCGTCCCGGCCCGTCGGCGCCGTGTGCCGCCCGTCCCGGCCTCACGCCACCCGTGCGCCGCCCGTCAGGCCCCACGCCGCCGTCGCACCGCCCGTTCTGGCCCGTCGACGCCGTGCGCCGCCCGTCCCGGCCTCACGCCACCCGTGCGCCGCCCATCCCAGCCGCGCACAGCCGTCCCGGCCCCTCGGTGCCCGTGCGTCGCTCGTCCCGGCCCCGCTCCCAGCCGCCCGTGCGCCACCCGTCCCTGCCGTGCGCCGCCGTCCTGGCCCGCCCCGCCCGTGCGCCACCTGTCCCTGCCGCATGCCGCCGTCCTGGCCCCACGCCGCCCGTACGCCACAGTGACACCCAACCGCCCGTGCCACACACGTCCCCGAGCCACCCGAACCGCCTGCGCCGCTGAGGAGCCGAGCCGCACGAGCCGCCTGTGCCGCTGATTCCCGAGCCGCCTGAGCCACCCGAGCCGCCCGAGCCGCCCGAGCCGCCAGAGCCGCCGAGCCGCCTGCGCCGCTGAGGAGCCGAGCCGCACGAGCCGCCTGTGCCGCTGAGTGCCCGAGCCGCCGAGCCGCCCGAGCCGCCCGAGCCGCCCGAGCCGCCCGAGCCGCCCGAGCCGCCGAGCCTGCTCCGCCCGAACCGCCCGAGTCGCCTGAGGAGCCGAGCCGCCGGTCCCGCGGAGCTGCTGTTGCTGCTGGGGCCGACCGAGCTGCTGTGTTGCCGTGTTGCTGTGCTGCTGAGCTGCCCGACCCGTCCTGTCTGGTGAGACCGTCGACTGCTGTCATGGCTACCCCCAGTGTCCTTGCTTTTGACGCTGAGGGCCGCCCATTGACTTTGAGGTCTAGGTCGACGACTGCAGCTGTTCTTGCAGTCGATAGGGTAGACGACCTTTCTCTCTTTGACCTTACCTCTGGCGCCGTCCTGCCCCTGCTGCTGATGCTGACCACTGTTCGCTACAAGTGGGCCACACGCGATGCTGCTGCACGTCTTGCTGTGCGTCGCCACCTGCCTACCGCTGAGCGTGCACACTTTAGTCAGTACAAGAGTGCCCAGACCTTGTACGACGCTGGTAGTTGCGTGCTACTCCTCTCCTACCACTGCTGCAGAGCCGCCTCATGCTCCCCTTCCTCTTCCTGACCTTGCCGCCTTTACCCACTGTCGCTGATCTCATTTACGCACCTCCGCACTAGTGACACCCGCTACCGCGCTGCGCTTCCTGCTGACTTCTGCGCCAAGAAACTCCCCCAATGTACATCACTCTCTATTTCTAGTCACTCGTCTCCTGAATCCCTTCGTGTAGTCCGGGACCACTTCCTCGCGGTCTGTCCCACCACTCTCACAGTCGACAGCCTCGAGAAGGCCCTCCTAGCGGCGAAGAAGAGCATCGTCGCTGTAGGAGCCTCTCGAGGTGACCCCCGCGCCCCATCTTTGAGGGGTGTTCGCCTTCCCCTCTCCTGCCCTCTGTAGCCTCTGCCGCTGCGGCCGACCTCGTTGTCTTGAGTCGGTCGGTGCGGCGTCTGCCCCTAGTGGGAGCGCCGCTCAGGCAAGGGCAAGGGGGGCAAGGGAGCGGTCGGGACCAGCGGGGGCGGTGGAGGTGGAGGTGGAGGCGCGGGGGAGTGGGGGTGGCGGTGGAGGTGGTGGCGGGGGTGGGGGTGCTAGTGGCGGCAGTGGAGGCGGAGGTGGCTGGCGGCGGTGGCGGTGGGGAGCGGAGGTGGCGGAGGCGGTGGCGGTGGAGGAGGAGGCGGGGGGGGGTGGTGGAGGTGGTCGGAGTGGCGCTTCGCAGCGGAGCAGCACTGGAGGTGGTCAGCGCCAGCAGCCAGCAGCAGCCAGCAGCGTTCTCGCGACGTCCCCAACCTCAGCAGCTCCGTGTGAGTGGTACACGCAGCGTCAGCGTGGTGGGAGTTTTGGTCCTTGCACCTACGTTCTTCGCACTGGCGACCGCACTGGAGAGCAGTGTGGGGGTACCCACTCCGCCCAGCGCTGCTTTGGCCGCCTGACGGACGCTTGGCGCCAGCAGTTCCCGGAGGCCGCGGAGATCCCCCGCTGGGGAGAGCTGTCTAAGGCTGGTGTAGCTATTTTGATCTTGACTTTGATGCTATCCTTGCTGCTATGTATGCTGTGACCATTAGTGATGAGGGTGATGTTACCGGTGTTTCCCGCCCGACCAGGGCATTGCGGCTGCTGCTCTAGGTGCCAGTGCGTCTGTGCTCTCAGGTACTGGTGAGGCTGCTCGCTCAGGTACTAGTGAGTCTGCGCTCTCAGGTACTGCGTCGGCCTCTGCCTCCCACACGTTCACCCTGACTCTGGAGCGTCTCGCTCCTTCTTTCGGGACCGCACCACACTCACGCCGCTTAGTCGGCGGTTGCGGTGTCCCTGGCTGACCCTCTGGGGGTCCTGTCCTGTCTCGCTTCTCCACAGTCCTTCCGTGTCGGCGGCACCCTCTGGCACCCTGTCTGGTCTCTAATCCCCTCGTTCTCTACGAACTTGGTGAGTGGTGCTGACCTACAGGATGCGGGAGTCCACCAGTTCACCCTGCTCGTCAGCGAGTGACGCACTGCACAGAGGCTAGCACAGGCCGTCACCTGGCTACGTTTACACGTCAGCCAGGGTCGAGCCTGTACACAGACCCAATCCTCCTCCAGTTCCTGAGTCTGGTAGGGTCCCTTCGTCAGGCCAGGTGTTTGCTGCAGCGTCCAGGTCTGGTCCTGAGTCTGCCCCTGTTCGTGTCGTCGCCTGTCTCACGAGACTCTCCTTTGGCACCACCGCCTGGGTCAACCCTCTCTGCTTCGGCTCAGAGCATGGCCTCCCGTCTCCTTGTCTCTGGTCTCCCCAGGTCCCTCCCTCCCTTCCTCAGGGCCCTGGCCCTGCCTGTGTCCCTGTGTCGAGGGACGCCAGCGTGCTGCCCCTCACTCCTCCCAGTTTCCTCCGACAGAGGCTCCGTTGCAGACGCTTCACATGGACGTGTGGGGCCCTGCCCGCGTCCGTGGACTCAGTCACGAGCGCTACTTCCTGCTGGTGGTTGACGACTACTCGCGTTACACCGCGGTCTTCCCCTTGCGCAGTAAGGGTGATGTCACTGAGGTGCTGATCGACTGGATCCGCGCAGCTCGTCTCCAGCCCAGGCAGAGCTTTTGGCTCGGACTTTGCTGTGTTGCGTCTGCACTCGGACAGAGGCGGAGAGTTTCTCTCTGGCCTTCTGCGTGCCTACTGTCGTGCGCGAGGCATCCATCAGACCTTCACGCTTCCGGATCACCGCAGCAAAATGGGATTGCAGAGCGCCGCATTGGCATGGTCATGGACGTCGCTCGTACATCTATGATGCATGCGGGTGCCCCCCATTTTCTCGTGGCGTTTGCGGTCAGGTACGCGGCGCATCAGATCAACCTCCACCCCAGGGTCTCCAGGCCGGAGACCTCCCCAGCCCTGCTGTGGACGGGGAAGGTTGGCGATGCGTCGGCGTTCCGGGTCTGGGGATCTCGGGCGTTTGTCCGCGACTTGTCTGCGGACAAGCTGTCCCCTCGCGCTGCTCCTCCGTCTTCCTGGGGTTCCCCCCCGACGCCCCTGGGTGGCAGTTCTACCACCCACCTTCTCGCCGTGTCTGTCCTCCCAGGACGTCACATTCGATGAGTCCGTCCCTTCTACCGCCTCTTCCCCTACCGCATCCTTCCCTCCCCGCCGCCACCGCACTTCCTTGTGCCAGGTCCCCCCCCGGTCGACCCCCTTCCCCCTCAAGGGTCCTGCCCTTCAGGTGTGTCCCAGGTAGATGCAGTCGAGCCGGTCGAGGTTGCTGGTGACTCAGGTACTGCTGGGGGTGCTGAGCCTGGGGGTGCTGAGCCTGGGGGTGCTGACTCTGGGGGTGCTGAGTCTGGGGGTGCTGAGCCTGGGGTGCTGAGCCTGGGGGTGCTGAGCCTGGGGGTGCTGCCTCTAGGGGTTCTGAGCCTGGGGGTTGCTGACTCTGGGGGTGCTGCGCGCGTGGGTGCTGAGCCTGGGGGTGCTGAGCCTGGGGGTGGTGCGGTCTGGAGGCTGCTGAGCCTGGAGGTGTGGAGCCTGCGGCCAGTGGACCTCCCTTGTGGCGTCTGGCGGTGCTGGGCCTGGAGGTTCTCGGGTGCTTCGTCTCGGCGGGAGCCACTCTCTCCACAGGAGCTGCGTGAGTGGTTTGCTCGCCGCTGGAGGCGTACTGCTGGAGCTGGCGCTTCTTCGGCGCTGAGGGTGCTTGTGCCGCGGTCCCGTAGAGCTTGGCTTGCAGGTCCGCTTGGAGCTGGAGCTGCTGAGGGTGTTGGTTCTGAGACTACTACTGTCCAACCTGGTGGTGTCTTGCTGCGGGTGCTGCTGGTGCTGCTGGCGGTCCTGCCGCCGGAGGTGCTGTTGGCGCTGGTGCTGCCGGAGGTACTGAGGGTGCTGGTGCTGTCCCTGCTGTGTCTGGTGCCCGCGCGCGCCCTCGGCCGTACTTCGTTCCGCCCTGCAGCAGGTTCTTGTTCCTTCTCCTCCTGTAGAGTGTCCACCGCCTGTCCTGTCACAGTCACAGTTAGAGCCTGCCTCCCCACTGCCTGCTACCTCTCCTACAATGGTCCTACTGGAGGTCTTACTGAGCGTCGTGAGCCTGCGTCTCGTCCTGCGTCGCCTTTTCGTGCTGCTCGCACTAGTGGTCGCAGTTCGCGTCAGCGTCCTCCTCCTGTCCCTGGCACGCACCGGATGTCTCTGCGTCCGTCCACTGCTCCTTGCGTGCCCCTTTGCTCTCTCCTCCTGAGTCCTCTCTTCCTGCGCTTGCCGACCTGAGTCGGACTC
>CANXME010002553.1:0-191236 GCA_948144175.1 Closterium sp. NIES-65 | reverse complement strand
GGAGAATGGGGCGGGGTGATGGAAAGTGGGAGAATGGAACGGGGGTGAAGGAAAGCGGGAGAATGGGGCGGGGTGATGAAAAGGGGAGAATGGGGCGGGGTGATGGAAAGCGGGAGAATGGGGCGGGGTGATGGAAATTGGGAGAATGAGGCGGGGTGATCGAAAGAGGGGGGATGGGGCGGGGTGATGGAAAGCGGGAGAATGGGGCGGGTGATGGAAAGCGGGAGAATGGGGCGGGGTGAGAAAGCGGGAGAATGGGGCGGGGTGATGGAAAGCGGGAGAATGGGGCGGGGTGATGGAAAGCGGAAGAATGGGGCGGGGTGATGGAAAGCAGGAGAATAGGGCGGGGTGATGGAAAGCGGGAGAATGTGGCAGGGTGATGGAAAGCGGGAGAATGGGCAAGGTGATGGAAAGCGGAACAATGGGGCGGGGTGATGGAAGGCGGGAGAATGGGGCGGGGTGATGGAAAGCGGGAGAATGGGGCGGGGTGATGGAAAGCGGGAGAATGGGGCGGAGTGATGGAAAGCGGGAGAATGGGGCGGGGTGATGGAAAGCGGGAGAATGAGGCGGAGAGATGGAAAGCGGGAGAATGGGCCGGGATGATGGAAAGCGGGAGAATGGGGCGGGGTGATGGAAAGCGGGAGAATGGGGCGGGGTGATGGAAAGCGGGAGAATGGGGCGGGGTGATGGAAAGCGGGAGAATGGGGCGGGGTGATGGAAAGCGGGAGAATGGGGCGGGGTGATGGAAAGTGGGAGAATGGGGCGGGATGATGGAAAGCGGGAGAATGGGGCGAGGTGATGGAAAGCGGGAGAATGGGGCGGGGTGATGGAAAGCGGAAGAATGGGGCGGGGTGATGGAAAGCAGGAGAATGGGGCGGGGTGATGGAAAGCGGGAGAATGGGGCAAGGTGATGGAAAGCGGGAGAATGGGGCGGGGTGATGGAAAGTGGAAGAATGGGGCGGGGTGATGGAAAGCGGGAGAATGGGGCGGGGTGATGGAAAGCGGGAGAATGGGGCGGGGTGATGGAAAGCGGGAGAATGGGGCGGAGTGATGGAAAGCGGGAGAATGGGGCGGGGTGATGGAAAGCGGGAGAATGAGGCGGAGAGATGGAAAGCGGGAGAATGGGGCGGGATGATGGAAAGCGGGAGAATGGGCGGGGTGATGGAAAGCGGGAGAATGGAGCGGGGTGATGTAAAGCGGGAGAATGGGGCGGGGTGATAGAAAGCGGGAGAATGGGGCGGGGTGATGGAAAGCGGGAGAATGGGGCGGGGTGATGGAAAGCGGGAGAATGGGGCGGGGTGATGGAAAGTGGGAGAATGGAGCGGGATGATGGAAAGCGGGAGAATGGGGCGGGGTGATGGAAAGCGGGAGAATGGGGCGAGGTGATGGAAAGCTGGAGAATGGGGCGGGGTGATGGAAAGCGGGAGAATGGGGCGGGGTGATGGAAAGCGGGAGAATGGGGCGAGGTGATGGAAAGCGGGAGAATAAGGCGGGGTGATGGAAAGCAGGTGAATGGGGCGGGGTGATGGAACGCGGGAGAATGGAACGGGGTGATGGAAAGTGGGAGAATGGGGCGAGGTGATGGAAAGCGGGAGAATAAGGCGGGGTGATGGAAAGCGGGAGAATGGGGCGGGGTGATGGAAAGCGGGAGAATGGGCGGGGTGTTGGAAAGCGGGAGAATGGGGCGGGGTGATGGAAAGAGGGAGAATGGGGCGGGGTGATGGAAAGCGGGAGAATGGAGCGGGGTGATGGAAAGCAGGAGAATGGGGCGGGGTGATGGAAAGTTGGAGAGTGGGGCGGGGTGATGGAAAGCGGGAAAATGGGGCGTGGTTATGGAAAACGGGAGAATGGGGCGGGGTGATGGAAAGCGGGAGAATGGGGCGGGGTGATGGAAAGCGGGAGAATGGGGCGGGGTGATGGAAAGCGGGAGAATGGGGCGGGGTGATGGAAAGCGGGAGAATGGGGCGGGGTGATGGAAAGCGGAAGAATGGGGCGGGATGATGGAAAGCAGGAGAATGGGGCAGGGTGATGGAAAGCGGGAGAATGGGGCAGGGTGATGGAAAGCGGGAGAATGGGGCGGGGTGATGGAAAGCAGAAGAATGGGGCGGGGTGATGGAAAGCGGGAGAATGGGGCGGGGTGATGGAAAGCGGGAGAATGGGGCGGGGTGATGGAAAGTGGGAGAATGGGGCGGAGTGATGGAAAGCGGGAGAATGGGGTGGCGTGATGGAAAGCGGGAGAATGAGGCGGAGAGATGGAAAGCGGGAGAATGGGGCGAGATGATGGAAAGCGGGAGAATGGGCGGGGTGATGGAAAGCGGGAGAATCGAGCGGGGTGATGTAAAGCGGGAGAATGGGGCGGGGTGATAGAAAGCGGGAGAATGGGGCGGGGTGATGGAAAGCGGGAGAATGGGGCGGGGTGATGGAAAGCGGGAGAATGGGGGGGGGTGATGGAAAGTGGGAGAATGGGGCGGGATGATGGAAAGCGGGAGAATGGGGCGGGGTGATGGAAAGCGGGAGAATGGGGCGGGGTGATGGAAAGCTGGAGAATGGGGCGGGGTGATGGAAAGCGGGAGAATGGGGCGGGGTGATGGAAAGCGGGAGAATGGGGCGAGGTGATGGAAAGCGGGAGAATAAGGCGGGGTGATGGAAAGCGGGAGAATGGGGCGGGGTGATGGAAAGCGGAAGAATGGGGCGGGGTGATGGAAAGCGGGAGAATGGGGCGGGGTGATGGAAAGCGGGAGAATGGGGCGGGGTGATGGAAAGCGGGAGAATGGGGCGGAGTGATGGAAAGCGGGAGAATGGGGCGGGGTGATGGAAAGCGGGAGAATGAGGCGGAGAGATGGAAAGCGGGTGAATGGGGCGGGATGATGGAAAGCGGGAGAATGGGCGGGGTGATGGAAAGCGGGAGAATGGAGCGGGGTGATGTAAAGCGGGAGAATGGGGCGGGGTGATAGAAAGCGGGAGAATGGGGCAGGGTGATGGAAAGCGGAAGTATTCTCCCGCTTCTCCCGCATCATCACCCCGCCCCATTCTCCCGCTTTCCATCACCCCGCCCCATTCTCCCGCTTTTCATCACCCCGCCCCATTCTCCCGCTTACCAACACCCCGCCCCGTTCTCCCGCTTTCCATCACCCCGCCCCATTCTCCCGCTTTCCATCACCCCGCCCCATTCTCCCGCTTTCCATCACTCCGCCCCATTCTCCCACTTTCCATCACCCCGCCCCGTTCTCCCGCTTTCCATCACCCCGCCCCATTCTTCCGCTTTCCATCACCCCGCCCCATTCTCCCGCTTTCCATCACCTTGCCCCATTCTCCCGCTTTCCATCACCCCTACCCATTCTCCCTCCTTCCATCACCCCGCCCCATTCTCCCTCCTTCCATCACCCCGCCCCATTCTCCTGCTTTCCATCACCCCGCCCCATTCTCCCGCTTTCCATCTCTCCGCCTCATTCTCCCGCTTTCCATCACCGCGCCCCATTCTCCCGCTTTCCATCACTCCGCCCCATTCTCCCGCTTTCCATCACCCCGCCCCATTCTCCCGCTTTCCATCACCCCGCCCCATTCTCCCGCTTTCCATCACCCCGACCCATTCTTCCGCTTTCCATCACCCCGCCCCATTCTCCCGCTTTCCATCACCTTGCCCCATTCTCCCGCTTTCCATCACCCCTACCCATTCTCCCTCCTTCCATCACCCCGCCCCATTCTCCCTCCTTCCATCACCCCGCCCCATTCTCCCGCTTTCCATCACCCCGCCCCATTCTCCCACTTTCCATCACCCCGTCCCATTCTCCCGCTTTCCAACACCCCGCCCCATTCTCCCGCTTTCCATCACCCCGCCCCATTCTCCCGCTATCGATCACCCTGCCCCATTCTCCTGCTTTCCATCACCCCGCCCCATTCTCCCTCCTTCCATCACCCCGCACCATTCTGCCACTCTCCATCACCCCGCCCCATTCTCCCGCTTTCCATTACCCCGCCCCATTCTCCCTCTTTCCATCACCCCGCCCCATTCTCCCTCTTTCCATTACCCCGCCCCATTCTCCTGCTTTCCATCAGCCCGCCCCATTCTCCCGCTTTCTATCACCCCGCCCCATTCTCCTGCTTTCCATCACCCCGCCCCATTCTCCCTCTTTCCATCACCCCGCCCCATTCTCCCTCTTTCCATCACCCCGCCCCATTCCCCCGCTTTCCATCACCCCGCCCTATTCTCCCGCTTTCCATCACCCCGCCCCATTCTCCCGCTTTCCATCACCCCGCCCCATTCTCCCGGTTTCCATCACCCTGCCCCATTCTCTCGCTTTCCATCACTCTGCCCCATTCTACCTCTTTCTATCACCCCGCCCCATTCTCCCTCTTTCCATCACCCCGCCCCATTCTCCCGATTTCCATCACCCCGCCCCATTCACTCGCCTCTTTCCATCACCCCGCCCCATTCTCCCGCTTTCCATCACTCCGCCCCATTCTCCCGCTTTCCATCACCCCGCCCCATTCTCCCGCTTTCCATCAACCCGCCCCATTCTCCCGCTTTCCATCACCCTGCCCCATTCTCCCGCTTTCCATAACTCCGCCCCATTCTCCCGCTTTCCATCACCCCGCCCCATTCTCCAGCTTTCCATCACCCCGCCCCATTCTCCCTCTTTCCATCACCCTTCCCCATTCTCCCTCTATCCATCACCCCACTCAATTCTCCCACTTTCCATCATTCCGTCCCATTCTCCTGTTTTCCATCACCCCGCCCCATTCTTTTACGTTCCATCACCCCACCCCATCCTCCCCTCTTTCCATCACCCCGCCCCATTCTCCCGATTTCTATCACCCCGCCCCATTCTCCCTCTTTCCATCACCCCGCCCCATTCTCCCGCTTTCCATCACCCCGCTCCATTCTCCCTCTTTCAATCACCCCGCCCCATTCTCCCGCTTTCCATCACCCCGCCCCGTTCTCCCGCTTTCCATCACCCCACCCCATTCTCCCGCCTTCCATCACCCCGCCCCATTCTCTTGCTTTCCATCACCCCGCCCCATTCTCCCTCATTCCATCACCCCGCCCCATTCTCTCGCTTTCCATCACCCCGCCCCATTCTCCCGCTTTTCATCACCCCGCCCCATTCTCCCGCTTTCCATCACCCCGTCCCATTCTCCCTCTTTCCATCACCCCGCTCCATTCTCCCGCTTTCCATCACCCCGCCCTATTCTCCCGCTTTCCATCACCCCTCCCTATTCTCCCTCTTTCCATCACCCCGCCCCATTCTCCCGCTTTCCATCACCCCGCCCCATTCTCCCGCTTTCCATCACCCCGCACCATTCTCCCGCTTTCCATCACCCCGCCCCATTCTCCCCCTTTCCATCACCCCGCCACATTCTCCCGCTTTCCATCACCCTGCCCCATTCTCCCTCTTTCCATCACCCCGCCCCGTTCTCCCGCTTACCATCACCCCGCCCCGTTCTCCCGCTTACCATCACCCCGCCCTATTCTCCCGCTTTCCATCACCCCGCCCATTTCTCCCTCTTTCCATCACCCCGCCCCATTCTCCCGTTTTCCATCACCCCGCCCCATTCTCCCGCTTTCCATCAACCCACCCCATTCTCCCACTTTCCATCACTCCACCCCATTCTCCCGCTTTCCATCACTCCACCCCATTCTCCCGCTTTCCATCACCCCGCCCCATTCTCCCGCTTTCCATCACCCCGCCCCATTCTCCCTCCTTCCATCACCCCGCCTCATTCTCCCTCCTTCCATCACCCCGCCCCATTCTCCCGCTTTCTCCCGCATTCCATCACCCCGCCCCATTCTCCCGCTTTCCATAACCCCGCCCCATTCTCCCTCCTTCCATCACCCCGCCCCATTCTCCCCCATTCTCCCGCATTCCATCACCCCGCCCCATTCTCCCGCTTTCCATAACCCCGCCCCATTCTCCCGCCTTCCATCACCCCGCTCCATTCTCCCGCTTTCCATCACTCCACCCCATTCTCCCGCTTTCCATCACCCCGCCCCATTCTCCCGATTTCCGTCACCCCGCCCCATTCTCCCTCTTTCCATAACCCCACCCCATTCTCCCGATTTCCATCACCCCGCCCCATTCTCATGCTTTCCATCACCCCGCCCCATTCTCCCTCTTTCCATCACCCGCCCCATTCTCCCGCTTTCCATCAACCCGCCCCATTCTCCCTCTATCCATAACCCCGCCCAATTCTCCCACTTTCCATCATCCCGTCCCATTCTCCCGTTTTCCATCACCCCGCCCCATTCTCTCGCTTTCCATCACCCTGCCTTATTCTCCCGCTTTCCATCACCCCGCCCCATTCTCCCGATTTCCATCACCCCGCCCCATTCTCCCGCTTTCCATCACCTCGCCCCATTCTCCCGCTTTCCATCACTCCGCCCCATTCTCCCGCTTTCCAACACCTCGCCCCATTCTCCCGCTTTCCATCACCCCGCCCCATTCTCACTCTTTCCATCACCCCACCCCATTCTCCCTCTTTCCATCACCCCGCCCCATTCTCCCGCTTTCCATCAACCCGCCCCATTCTCCCTCTCTCCATAACCCCGCCCCATTCTCCCGCTTTCCATCACTTCGCCCCATTCTCCCTCTTTCCATCACCCCGCCCCATTCTCCCGCTTTCCATAACCCCGCCCCATTCTCCCGCTTTCCATCACCCCGCCCCATTCTCACTCTTTCCATCACCCCGCCCCATTCTCCCGCTTTCCATCACCCCGCCCCATTCTACCGCATTCCATCATCCCGCTCCATTGTCCCGCTTTCCATCACCCCGCCCAATTCTCCCTCTTTCCATCACCCCTCCCCATTCTCCCTTTTTCCATAACCCCGCCCCATTCTCCCGCTCTCCATCACCCCGCCCCATTCTCCCGATTTCCATCACCCCGCCCCATTCTCCCTCTTTCCATCACCCCGCCCCATTCTCCCTCTTTCCATCACCCCGCCCCATTCGCCCGCTCTCCATCACCCCGCCCCATTCTCCCTCTTTCCATAACCCTGCCCCATTCTCCCGCTTTCCATCACCCCGCCCCATTCTCCCGCTTTCCATCACCCCGCCCCATTCTCCTGCTTTCCATCACCCCGCCACATTCTCCCACTTTCCATCACCCCGCCCCATTCTCCCGCTTTCCATCACCCTGCCCCATTCTCCCGCTCTCCATCACCCTGCCCCATTCTCCCGCTTTCCATCACCCCGTCCCATTCTCCCTCTTTCCATCACCCCGCCCCATTCTCCCGCTTTCCATCACCCCGCCCCATTCTTCCTCTTTCCATCTCCCCGCCCCATTCTCCCTCTTTCCATCACCCCGCCCCATTCTCCCTCATTCCATCACCCCGCCCCATTCTCCCTCTTTCCATCACCCCGCCCCATTCTTCCTCTTTCCATCACCCCGCCCCATTCTTCCTCTTTCCATCTTCCCGCCCCATTCTCCCTCTTTCCATCACCGCGCCCCATTCTCCCTCTTTCGATCACCCCGCCCCATTCTCCCTCTTTCCATAACCCCGCCCCATTCTCCCGATTTCCATCACCCCGCCCCATTCTCATGCTTTCCATCACCCCGCCCCATTCTCCCTCTTTCCATCACCCGCCCCATTCTCCCGCTTTCCATCACCCCGCCCCATTCTCCCTCTATCCATCACCCCGCCCAATTCTCCCACTTTCCATCACCCCGTCCCATTCTCCCGTTTTCCATCACCCCGCCCCATTCTCTCGCTTTCCATCACCCCGCCTTATTCTCCCGCTTTCCATCACCCCGCCCCATTCTCCCGATTTCCATCACCCCGCCCCATTCTCCCGCTTTCCATCACCTCGCCCCATTCTCCCGCTTTCCATCACCCCGCCCCATTCTCCCGCTTTCCAACACCTCGCCCCATTCTCCCGCTTTCCATCACCCCGCCCCATTCTCACTCTTTCCATCACCCCACCCCATTCTCCCTCTTTCCATCACCCCGCCCCATTCTCCCGCTTTCCATCACCCCGCCCCATTCTCCCTCTTTCCATAACCCCGCCCCATTCTCCCGCTTTCCATCACTTCGCCCCATTCTCCCTCTTTCCATCACCCCGCCCCATTCTCCCTCTTTCCATCACCCCGCCCCATTCTCCCGCTTTCCAACACCCCGCCCCATTCTCCCTCTTTCCATAACCCTGCCCCATTCTCCCGCTTTCCATCACCCCGCCCCATTCTCCCTCTTTCCATCACCCCGCCCCGTTCTCCCGCTTTCCATCACCCCGCCCCATTCTCCTGCTTTCCATCACCCCGCCCCATTCTCCCGCTTTCCATCACCCCGCCCCATTCTCCCTCTTTCCATCACCCCGCCCCATTCTCCCGCTTTCCATCACCCCGCCCCATTCTACCGCATTCCATCATCCCGCTCCATTGTCCCGCTTTCCATCACACCGCCCAATTCTCCCTCTTTCCATCACCCCTCCCCATTCTCCCTTTTTCCATAACCCCGCCCCATTCTCCCGCTTTCCATCACCCTGCCCCATTCTCCCCATTTCCATCACCCCGCCCCATTCTCCCTCTTTCCATCACCCCGCCCCATTCTCCCTCTTTCCATCACCCCGCCCCATTCGCCCGCTCTCCATCAGCCCGCCCCATTCTCCCTCTTTCCATAACCCTGCCCCATTCTCCCGCTTTCCATAACCCCGCCCCATTCTCCCTCTTTCCATCACATCGCCCCGTTCTCCCGCTCTCCATCACCCCGCCCCATTCTCCCACTTTCCATCACCCCGCCCCATTCTCCTGCTTTCCAACACCCCGCCCCATTCTCCCTCTTTCCATCACCCCGCCCCATTCTCCCGCTTTCCATCACCCCGCCCAATTCTCCCGCTTTCCATCACCCTGCCCCATTCTCCCGCTTTCCATCACCCGGTCCCGTTCTCCCTCTTTCCATCACCCCGCCCCATTCTCCCGCTTTCCATCACCCCGCCCCATTCTTCCTCTTTCCATCTCCCCGCCCCATTCTCCCTCTTTCCATCACCCCGCCCCATTCTCCCTCTTTCCATCACCCCGCCCCATTCTCCCTCTTTCCATCACCCCGCCCCATTCTCCCGATTTCCGTCACCCCGCCCCATTCTCCCTCTTTCCATCACCCCGCCCCATTCTTCCTCTTTCCATCTCCCCGCCCCATTCTCCCTCTTTCCATCACCCCACCCCATTCTCCCTCTTTCCATCACCCCGCCCCATTCTCCTTCTTTCCATCACCCCGCCCCATTCTCCCGATTTCCGTCACCCCGCCCCATTCTCCCTCTTTCCATCACCCCACCCCATTCTCCCGATTTCCGTCATCCTGCCCCATTCTCCCTCTTTCCATCACCCCGCCCCATTCTCCCTCTTTCCATCACCCCGCCCCATTCTCCCTCTTTCCATCACCCCGCCCCATTCTCCCTCTTTCCATCACCCCGACCCATTCTCCCGCTTTCCATCACCCCGCCCCATTCTCCCTCTTTTCATCACCCCGCCCCATTCTCCCACCTTCCATAACCCCGCCCCATTCTCCCTTTTTCCATCACCCCGCCCCATTCTCACGCTTTCCATCACTCCGCCCCATTCTCCCTCTTTCCATCACCCCGCCCCATACTCCCGCTTTCCATCACCCCGCCCCATTCTCCCTCTATCCATCACCCCGCCCAATTCTCCCACTTTCCATCACCCCGTCCCATTCTCCCGTTTTCCATCACCCCGCCCCATTCTCTTGCTTTCCATCACCTCGCCTTATTCTCCCGCTTTCCGTCACCCCGCCCCATTCTCCCTATTTTCATCACCCCGCCCCATTCTCCCGCTTTCCATCACCTCGCCCCATTCTCCCGCTTTCCATCACCCCACCCCATTCTCCCGCTTTCCAACATCCCGCCCCATTCTCCCGCTTTCCATCACCCCGCCCCATTCTCACTCTTTCCATCACCCCGCCCCATTCTCCCTCTTTCGATCACCCCGCCCCGTTCTTCCGCTTTCCATCACCCCGCCCCATTCTTCCTCTTTCCATAACCCCGCCCCATACTCCCGCTTTCCATCACCCCGCCCCATTCTCCCTCTTTCCATCACCCCGCCCCATTCTCCCGCTTTCCATCACCCCGCCCCAATCTCCCTCATTCCATAACCCCGCCCCATTCTCCCGCTTTCCATCACCCCGCCCCATTCTCCCGCTTTCCATCACCCCGCCCCATTCTCCCTGTTTCCATCACCCCGCCCCGTTCTCCCGCTTTCCATCACCCCGCCCCATTCTCCCGCTTTCCATCACCCCGCCCCATTCTCCCTCTTTCCATCACCCTGCCCCGTTCTCCTGCTTTCCATCACCCCGCCCCATTCTCCCGCTTTCCATCACCCCGCCCCATTCTCCCGCTTTCCATCACCCCGCCCCATTCTCCCTCTTTCCATCACCCCGCCCCATTCTCCCGCTTTCCATCACCCCGCCCCATTCTCCCGCTTTCCATCACCCCGCCCCATTCTCCCGCTTTCCATCACCCCGTCCCATTCTCCCTCTTTCCATCACCCCGCCCCATTCGCCCGCTTTCCATCACCCCGCCCCATTCTCCCTCTTTCCGTCACCCCGCCCCATTCTCCCTCTTTCCGTCACCCCGCCCCATTCTCCCTCTTTCCATCACCCCGCCCCATTCTCCCGATTTCCGTCACCCCGCCCCATTCTCTCTCTTTCCATCACCCTGCCCCATTCTCCCGATTTCCGTCACCCCGCCCCATTCTCCCTCTTTCCATCACCCCGCCCCATTCTTCCTCTTTCCATCTCCCCGCCCCATTCTCCCTCTTTCCATCACCCCGCCCCATTCTCCCTCTTTCCATCATCCCGCCCCATTCTCTCTCTTTCCATCACCGCGCCCCATTCTCCCGATTTCCGTCACCTCGCCCCATTATCCCTCTTTCCATCACCCCGCCCCATTCTCCCGATTTCCATCACCCGCCCTATTCTACCGCTTTCCATCACCTCGCCCCATTCTCCCTCTTTCCATCACCCCGCCCCATTCTCCCTCTTTCCATCACCCCGACCGATTCTCCCGCTTTCCATCACCGCGCCCCATTCTCCCTCTTTCCATCACCCCGCCCCTTTCTCCTGCTTTCCATCACCCCGCCCCATTCTCCCTCTTTCCATCACCCCACCCCGTTCTCCCGCTTTCCATCACCCCGCCCCATTCTCCCGCTTTCCATCACCCCGCCCCATTCTCTTGCTTTCCATCACCTCGCCTTATTCTCCCGCTTTCCATCACCCCGCCCCATTCTCCCTATTTTCATCACCCCGCCCCATTCTCCCGCTTTCCATCACCTCGCCCCATTCTCCCGCTTTCCATCACCCCGCCCCATTCTCCCGCTTTCCAACATCCCGCCCCATTCTCCCGCTTTCCATCACCCCGCCCCATTCTCACTCTTTCCATCACCCCGCCCCATTCTCCCTCTTTCGATCACCCCGCCCCGTTCTTCCGCTTTCCATCACCCCGCCCCATTCTCCCTCTTTCCATAACCCCGCCCCATACTCCCGCTTTCCATCACCCCGCCCCATTCTCCCTCTTTCCATCACCCCGCCCCATTCTCCCGCTTTCCATCACCCCGCCCCAATCTCCCTCATTCCATAACCCCGCCCCATTCTCCCGCTTTCCATCACCCCGCCCCATTATCCCGCTTTCCATCACCCCGCCCCATTCTCCCTCTTTCCATCACCCCGCCCCGTTCTCCCGCTTTCCATCACCCCGCCCCATTCTCCCGCTTTCCATCACCCCGCCCCATTCTCCCTCTTTCCATCACCCCGCCCCGTTCTCCCGCTTTCCATCACCCCGCCCCATTCTCCCGCTTTCCATCACCCCGCCCCATTCTCCCGCTTTCCATCACCCCGCCCCATTCTCCCTCTTTCCATCACCCCGCCCCATTCTCCCGCTTTCCATCACCCCGCCCCATTCTCCCGCTTTCCATCACCCCGCCCCATTCTCCCGCTTTCCATCACCTCGTCCCATTCTCCCTCTTTCCATCACCCCGCCCCATTCGCCCGCTTTCCATCACCCCGCCCCATTCTTCCTCTTTCCATCTCCCCGCCCCATTCTCCCTCTTTGCATCACCCCGCCCCATTCTCCCTCTTTCCGTCACCCCGCCCCATTCTCCCTCTTTCCATCACCCCGCCCCATTCTCCCGATTTACGTCACCCCGCCCCATTCTCCCTCTTTCCATCACTCTGCCCCATTCTCCCGATTTCCGTCACCCCGCCCCATTCTCCCTCTTTCCATCACCCCGCCCCATTCTTCCTCTTTCCATCTCCCCGCCCCATTCTCCCTCTTTCCATCACCCCGCCCCATTCTCCCTCTTTCCATCATCCCGCCCCATTCTCCCTCTTTCCATCACCCCGCCCCATTCTCCCGATTTCCGTCACCTCGCCCCATTATCCCTCTTTCCATCACCCCGCCCCATTCTCCCGATTTCCATCACCCCGCCCTATTCTACCGCTTTCCATCACCTCGCCCCATTCTCCCTCTTTCCATCACCCCGCCCCATTCTCCCTCTTTCCATCACCCCGACCCATTCTCCCGCTTTCCATCACCCCGCCCCATTCTCCCTCTTTCCATCACCCCGCCCCATTCTCCTGCTTTCCATCACCCCGCCCCATTCTCCCTCTTTCCATCACCCCACCCCGTTCTCCCGCTTTCCATCACCTCGCCCCATTCTCCCGCTTTCCATCACCCCGCCCCATTCTCCCGCTTTCCATCACCCCACCCCATTCTCCCGCTTTCCATCACCCCGCCCCATTCTCCCTCTTTCCATCACCCCGCCCCATTCTCACGCTTTCCATCACCCCGGCCCATTCTCCCTCTTTCCATCACCCCACCCCATTCTCCCGCTTTCCATCACCCCGCCCCATTCTTCCTCTTTCCATCTCCCCGCCCCATTCTCCCTCTTTCCATCACCGCGCCCCATTCTCCCTCTTTCCATCACCCCGCCCCATTCTCCCGATTTCCATCACCCCGCCCCATTCTCCCTGTTTCCATCACCCTGCCCCATTCTCCCGATTTCCATCACCCCGCCCTATTCTACCGCTTTCCATCACCCCGCCCCATTCTCCCGCTTTCCATCACCCCGCCCCATTCCCCCGCTTTCCATCACCCCGCCCCATTCTCCCGCTTTCCATCACCCCGCCCCATTCTCCCTCTTTCCATCACCCCGCCCCATTCTCCCTCTTTCCATTACCTCGCCCCATTCTCCTGCTTTCCATCACCCCGCCCCATTCTCCCTCTTTCCATCACCCCGCCCCATTCTCCCGCTTTCTATCACCCCACCCCATTCTCCCGCTTTCCATCACCCTGCTCCATTCTCCCGCTTTCCATCACCCCGCCCAATTCTCCCGCTTTCCATCACCCCGCCCCATTCTCCCTCTTTCCATCTCCCCGCCCCATTCTCCCTCTTTCCATCACCCCGTCCCACTCTCCCTCTTTCCGTCACCCCGTCCCATTCTCCCTGTTTCCATCACCTCGCCCTATTCTCCCTCTTTCCATCTCCCCGCCCCATTCTCCCACTTTCCATCACTCCGCCCCATTCTCCTTCTTTCCATCACCCCGCCCCATTCTCCAGCTTTTTATCACCCCGCTCCATTTTCCGGATTTCCATCAGCCCGCCCCATTCTCCCACTTTCCATCACCCCGCCCCATTCTCCCGCTTTCCATCACCCCGCCCTGTTCTCCCGCTTTCCATCACACCGCCCCATTCTCCCTCTTTCCATCACCCCGCCCCATTCTCCCGGTTTCCATCACCCCGCCCCATTCTCCCGCTTTCCATCACCCTGTCCCTTTCTCCCGCTTTCCATCACCCCACCCCATTCTCCCTCTTTCCATCACCCCGCCCCATTCTCCCGCTTTCCATCACCCCGCTCCATTCTCCCGCTTTCCATCACGCCGCCCGCTCCATTCTCCCGCTTTCCATCATCCCGCCCACTTCTCCTCTTTCCATCACCCCTCCCCATTCTCCCTCTTTCCATCACCCTGCCCCATTCTCCCGCTTTCCATCACCCCGCCCCATTCTCCCTCTTTCCATCACCCCGCCCCAATCTCCCGCCTTTCATCACCCCGCCCCAATCTCCCGCTTTCCATCAACCCGCCCAATTCTCCCGCTTTCCATCACCCCGCCCCTTTCTCCCGCCTTCCATCACCCCGCCCCATTCTCCCTCTTTCCATCACCCCGCCCCATTCTCACGCTTTCCATCACCCCGGCCCATTCTCCCTCTTTCCATCACCCCGCCCCATTCTCCCTCTTTCCATCACCCCACCCCATTCTTCCTCTTTCCATCTCCCCGTCCCATTCTCCCTCTTTCCATCACCGTGCCCCATTCTCCCTCTTTCCATCACCCCGCCCCATTCTCACGATTTCCATAACCCCGCCCCATTCTCCCGCTTTCAATCACCCCGCCCCATTCTCCCGATTTCCATCACCCCGCCCTATTCTACCGCTTTCCATCACCCCGCCCCATTCTCCCGCTTTCCATCACTCCGCCCCATTCTCACTCTTTCCATCACCCCTCCCCATTCTCCCTCTTTCCATCACCCCGCCCCATTCTCCTGCTTTCTATCTCCCCGCCCCATTCTCCCTCTTTCCATCACCCCGCCCCATTCTCCTGCCTTCCATCACCCCGCCCCATTCTCCATCTTTCCATCACCCTGCCCATTCTCCCCCTTTCCATCACCCCGCCCCATTCTCCCGCCATCCATCACCCTGTCCCTTTCTCCCGCTTTCCATCACCCCGCCCCATTCTCTCGCTTTCCATCACCCCGCCCCATTTTCCCGATTTCCATCACCCTGCCCCATTCTCCGGCTTTCCATCACCCCGCCCCATTATCCCGCTTTCCATTACTCCGCCCCATTCTCCAGCTTTCCATCACCCCGCCCCATTCTCCCGCTTTCCATCACCCCGCTCCATTCTCCCGTTTTCCATCACCCCGCCCCATTCTCCCGCTTTCTATCACCCCGCCCCGTTCTCCCTCTTTCCATCACCCCGCCCCATTCTCCCGCTTTCCATCACCCCGCCCCATTTTCCCTCTTTCCATCACCCCGCTCCATTCTCCCGCTTTCCATCACCCCGCCCAATTCTCCCTCTTTCCATCACCCCTCCCCATTCTCCCTCTTTCCATCACCCCACCCCATTCTCTCGCTTTCCATCACCCCGCCCCATTCTCCCTCTCTCCATCACCCGGCCCCATTCTCCCTCTTTCCATCACCCCGCCCCATTCTCCCGCTTTCCATCACTCCGCTCCATTCTCCCGCTTTCCATCACCCCGCCCGCTCCATTCTCCCGCTTTCCAACACCCTGCCCCATTCTCCCGCTTTCCATCACCCCACCCCATTCTCACTCTTTCCATCACCCCTCCCCGTTCTCCCTCTTTCCATCACCCCGCCCCATTCTCCTGCTTTCTATCACCCCGCCCCATTCTCCCTCTTTCTATCACCCCGCCCCATTCTCCCGCCTTCCATCACCCCTGCCCAATTCTCCCCCTTTCCTTCACCCCGCCCCATTCTCCCGCCTTCCATCACCCGGCCCCATTCTCCCTCTTTCCATCACCCCGCCCCATTCTCCCGCTTTCCATCACCCCGCCCCATTTTCCCGATTTCCATCACCCCGCCCCATTCTCCCGCTTTCCATCACCCCACCCCATTCTCCCGCTTTCCATCACCCCGCCCCATTCTCCCGCTTTCCATCACCCCGCCCCATTCTCCCGCTTTCTATCACCCAGCCCCATTCTCCCTGTTTCCATCACCCCGCCCCATTCTCCCGCATTCCATCACCCCGCCCCATTTTCCCTCGTTCCATCACCCCGCTCCATTCTCCCGCTTTCCATCACCCCGCCCAATTCTACCTCTTTCCATCACCCCTCCCCATTCTCCCTCGTTCCATCACCCCGCTCCATTCTCCCGCTTTCCATCACCCCGCCCAATTCTACCTCTTCCCAACACCCCTCCCCATTCTCCCTCTTTCCATCACCCCTCCCCATTCTCCCTCTTTCCATCACCCCGCCCCATTCTCCCTCTTTCCATCACCCTGCCCCATTCTCCCTCTTTCCATCACCCCACCCCATTCTCCCTCTTTCCATCACCCCGCCCCATTCTCCCTCTTTCCATCACCCCGCCCCATTCTCCCGCTTTCCATCACCCCGCCCCATTCTCCCTCTTTCCATCACCCCGCTCCATTCCCCGCTTTCCATCACCCCGCCCAATTCTCCCTCTTTCCATCACCCCTCCTCATTCTTCCTCTTTCAAGCACCCCGCCCCATTCTCCCGCTTTCCACCACCCCGCTCCATTCTCCCGCTTTCCATCACCCCGCCCCATTCTCCCGCTTTCCACCACCCCGCTCCATTCTCCCGCTTTCCACCACCCCGCTCCATTCTCCCTCTTTCCATCACCCTGCCCCATTCTCCCTCTTTCCATCACCACGCCCCATTTTCCCTCTTTCCATCACCCCGCCCCATTCTCCCGCTTTCCATCACCCCGCCCCATTCTCCCGCTTTCCATCACCCCACACCATTCTCCCGCTTTCCATCACCCCGCCCAATTCTCCCTCTTTCTATCACCCCTCTCCATTCTCCCTCTTTCCGTCACCCCGCCCCATTCTCCCGCCTTTCATCACCCCGCCCCATTCTCCCGCTTTCCATCACCCCGCCCAATTCTCCCGCTTTCCATCACCCCACCCCATTCTCCCGCCTTCCATCACCCCGCCCCATTCTCCCTCTTTCCATCACCCCTCCCCATTCTCACGCTTTCCATCATCCCACCCCATTCTCCCTCTTTTCATCACCCCGCCCCATTCTCCCGCTTTCCATCACCCCGCCCCATTCTCCCTCTATCCATCACCCCGCCCAATTCTCCCACTTTCCATCACCCCATCCCATTCTCCCGTTTTCCATCACCCCGCCCCATTCTCTCGCTTTGCATCACCCCGCCTTATTCTCCCGCTTTCCATCACCCCGCCCCATTCTCCCGATTTCCATCACCCCGCCCCATTCTCCGCTTTCCATCACCCCGCCCCATTCTCCCGATTTCCATCACCCCGCCCCATTCTCCCGCTTTCCAACACCCTGCCCCATTCTCCCGCTTTCCATCACCCCACCCCATTCTTACTCTTTTCATCACCCCTCCCCATTCTCCCTCTTTCCATCACCCCGCCCCATTCTTCTGCTTTCTATCACCCCGCCCCATTCTCCCTCTTTCCATCACCCCGCCCCATTCTCCCGCCTTCCATCACCCCGCCCCATTCTCCATCTTTCCATCACCTTGCCCAATTCTCCCCCTTTCCATCACCCCGCCCCATTCTCCCGCCTTCCATCACCCCGCCCCATTCTCCCTCTTTCGATCACCCCGCCCCATTCTCCCGCTTTCCATCACCCCGCCCCATTTTCCTGATTTCCATCACCCCGCCCCATTCTCCCGCTTTCCATCACCCCGCCTCATTCTCCCGCTTTCCATCACCCCGCCCCATTCTCCCGCTTTTCATCACCCCGCCCCATTCTCCCGCTTTCCATCACCCCGCCCCATTCTCCCGCTTTCCATCACCCCACACCATTCTCCCGCTTTCCATCACCCCGCCCAATTCTCCCTCTTTCTATCACCCCTCTCCATTCTCCCTCTTTCCATCACCCTGCCCCATTCTCCCGCCTTTCATCACCCCGCCCCATTCTCCCGCTTTCCATCACCCCGCCCCATTCACCCGCTTTCCATCACCCGCCCCATTCTCCCGCTTTCCATCACCCCGCCCCATTCTCCCGCTTTCCATCAACCCGCCCCATTCTCCCGCTTTCCATCACCCCGCCCCATTTTCCCTCTTTCAACACCCCGCTCCATTCTCCCGCTTTCCATCACCCCGCCCAATTCTCCCTCTTTCCATCACCCCACCCCATTCTCCCGCTTTCCATCACCCCGCCCCATTCTCCCTCTTTCCATCACCCGGCCCCATTCTCCCTCTTTCCATCACCCCGCCCCATTCTCCCGCTTTCCATCACCCCGCTCCATTCTCCCGCTTTCCATCACCCCGCCCGCTCCATTCTCCCGCTTTCCAACACCCTGCCCCATTCTCCCGCTTTCCATCACCCCACCCCATTCTCACTCTTTCCATCACCCCTCCCCATTCTCCCTCTTTCCATCACCCCGCCCCATTCTCCTGCTTTCTATCACCCCGCCCCATTCTCCCTCTTTCTATCACCCCGCCCCATTTTCCGCCTTCCATCACCCCGCCCCATTCTCCATCTTTCCATCACCCTGCCCAATTCTCCCCCTTTCCATCACCCCGCCCCATTCTCCCGCCTTCCATCACCCCGCCCCATTCTCCCGCTTTCCATCACCCCGCCCCATTTTCCCGATTTCCATCACCCCGCCCCATTCTCCCGCTTTCCATCACCCCGCCCCATTCTCCCGCTTTCCATCACCCCGCCCCATTCTCCCGCTTTCCATCACCCCGCCCCATTCTCCCGCTTTCCATCACCCAGCCCCATTCTCCCTCTTTCCATCACCTAGCCCCATTCTCCCGCATTCCATCACCCCGCCCCATTTTCCCTCGTTCCATCACCCCGCTCCATTCTCCCGCTTTCCATCAACCCGCCCAATTCTACCTCTTTCCATCACCCCTCCCCATTCTCCCTCGTTCCATCACCCCGCTCCATTCTCCCGCTTTCCATCACCCCGCCCAATTCTACCTCTTTCCATCACCCCTCCCCATTCTCCCTCTTTCCATCACCCCTCCCCATTCTCCCTCTTTCCATCACCCCGCCCAATTCTACCTCTTTCCATCACCCCTCCCCATTCTCCCTCGTTCCATCACCCCGCTCCATTCTCCCGCTTTCCATCACCCCGCCCAATTCTACCTCTTTCCATCATCCCTCCCCATTCTCCCTCTTTCCATCACCCCGCCCCATTCTCCCTCTTTCCATCACCCCGCCCCATTCTCCCTCTTTCCATCACCCCGCCCCATTCTCCCTCTTTCCATCACCCCGCCCCATTCTCCCTCTTTCCATCACCCCGCCCCATTCTCCTGCTTTCCATCACCCCGCCCCATTCTCCCTCTTTCCATCACCCCGCTCCATTCCCCCGCTTTCCATCACCCCGCCCCATTCTCCCTCTTTCCATCACCCCTCCTCATTCTTCCTCTTTCCATCACCCCGCCCCATTCTCCCGCTTTCCACCACCCCGCTCCATTCTCCCGCTTTCCATCACCCCGCCCAATTCTCCCGCTTTCCATCACCACGCCCCATTTTCCCTCTTTCCATCACCCCGCCCCATTCTCCCGCTTTCCATCACCCCGCCCCATTCTCCCGCTTTCCATCACCCCACACCATTCTCCCGCTTTCCATCACCCCGCCCAATTCTCCCTCTTTCTATCACCCCTCTCCATTCTCCCTCTTTCCATCACCCCGCCCCATTCTCCCACCTTTCATCACCCCGCCCCATTCTCCCGCTTTCCATCACCCCGCCCAATTCTCCCGCTTTCCATCACCCCACCCCATTCTCCCGCCTTCCATCACCCCGCCCCATTCTCCCTCTTTCCATCACCCCGCCCCATTCTCACGCTTTCCATCATCCCACCCCATTCTCCCTCTTTCCATCACCCCGCCCCATTCTCCCGCTTTCCATCACCCCGCCCCATTCTCCCTCTATCCATCACCCCGCCCAATTCTCCCACTTTCCATCACCCCATCCCATTCTCCCGTTTTCCATCACCCCGCCCCATTCTCTCGCTTTGCATCACCCCGCCTTATTCTCCCGCTTTCCATCACCCCGCCCCATTCTCCTGATTTCCATCACCCCGCCCCATTCTCCGCTTTCCATCACCCCGCCCCATTCTCCCGATTTCCATCACCCCGCCCCATTCTCCCGCTTTCCAACACCCTGCCCCATTCTCCCGCTTTCCATCACCCCACCCCATTCTTACTCTTTCCATCACCCCTCCCCATTCTCCCTCTTTCCATCACCCCGCCCCATTCTTCTGCTTTCTATCACCCCGCCCCATTCTCCCTCTTTCCATCACCCCGCCCCATTCTCCCGCCTTCCATCACCCCGCCCCATTCTCCATCTTTCCATCACCCTGCCCAACTCTCCCCCTTTCCATCACCCCGCCCCATTCTCCCGCCTTCCATCACCCCGCCCCATTCTTCTTCTTTCCATCACCCCGCCCCATTCTCCCGCTTTCCATCACCCCGCCCCATTTTCCCGATTTCCATCACCCCGCCCCATTCTCCCGCTTTCCATCACCCCGCCTCATTCTCCCGCTTTCCATCACCCCGCCCCATTCTCCCGCTTTTCATCACCCCGCCCCATTCTCCCGCTTTCCATCACCCAGCCCCATTCTCCCGCTGTCCATCACCCCGCCCCATTCTCCCGCTTTCCATCACCCCGGCCCATTCTCCCTCTTTCCATCACCCCGCCCCATTCTCCCGCATTCCATCACCCCGCCCCATTTTCCCTCGTTCCATCACCCCGCTCCATTCTCCCGCTTTCCATCACCCTGCCCAATTCTCCCTCTTTCCATCACCCCTCCCCATTCTCCCTCTTTCCATCACCCCGCCCCATTCTCCCGCTTTCCATCACCCCGCCCCATTCTCCCTCTTTCCATCACCCCGCCCCATTCTCCCACTTTCCATCACCCCGCCCCATTCTCCCGCTTTCCATCACCCCGCTTCATTCTCCCTCTTTCCATCACCCCGCCCCATTCTCCCGCTTTCCATCACCACGCCCCATTCTCCCTCTTTCCATCACCCCGCTCCATTCTCCCGCTTTCCATCACCCCGCCCAATTCTCCCTCTTTCCATCACCCCTCCTCATTCTCCCTCTTTCCATCACCCCGCCCCATTCTCCCGCTTTCCACCACCCCGCTCCATTCTCCCGCTATCCATCACCCCGCCCAATTCTCCCGCTTTCCATCACCCCGCCCCTAGAGATAGGTGCCTCTAGAGATTGGTACCCCTAAAGAGACGCGCCCATGGAGATAGGCGCCCATATAGATAGGTGCCCCTAGAGATAGGCGCCCCTAGAGATAGGCGCCCATAGAAATAGGCGCCCCTAGAGATAGGCGCCCATAGAGATAGGCGCCCATAGAGACAGGCGCCCCTAGAGATAGGCGCCCCTAGAGATAGGCGCCCATAGAGATAGGCGCCCAAAGAGATAGGCACCCATAGAGATAGGCGCCCATAGAGATAGGCGCCCATAGAGATAGGCGCCAATAGAGATACGCGCCCCTAGAGATAGGCGCCCATAGAGATAGGCGCCACTAGAGATAGGCGCCCCTAGAGATAGGCGCCCATAGAGATAGGCGCCCGTAGAGATAGGCGCCCATAGAGATAGGCGCCCATAGAGATAGGCGCCCATAGAGATAGGCGCCCCTAGAGATAGGCGCCCCTAGAGATAGGCGCCCATAGAGATAGGCGCCCAAAGAGATAGGCGCCCATAGAGATAGGCGCCCCTAGAGATAGGCGCCCATAGAGATAGGCGCCCCTAGAGATAGGCGCCCATAGAGATAGGCACCCCTAGAGATAGGCGCCCCTAGAGATAGGCGCCCCTGGAGATAGGCGCCACTAGAGATAGGTGCCCCTAGAGGTAGGCGCCCCTAGAGATGGGCGCCCATAGAGATAGGCGCCTCTAGAGATTGGCGCACCTAAAGAGAGGCACCCATAGAGATAGGCGCCTATAGAGATATGTGCCCCTAGAGATAGGCGCCCCTAGAGATTGACGTCCATAGAGATAGGCGCCCCTATAGATAGGCGCCCATAGAGATAGGCGCCCATAGAGATAGGCGCCCCTAGAGATAGGCGCCCCTAGAGATAGGCGCCCATAGAGATAAGCGCCCCTAGAGATAGGCACCCCTAGAGATAGGCGCCCATAGAGATAGGCGCCCAAAGAGATATGCACCCATAGAGATAGGCGCCCATAGAGATAGGCGCCCATAGAGATAGGCGCCCATAGAGATAGGCGCCCCTAGAGATAGGTGCCCATAGAGATAGGCGCCACTAGAGATAGGCGCCCCTAGAGATAGGCGCCCATAGAGATAGGCGCCCGTAGAGATAGGCGCCCATAGAGATAGGCGCCCATAGAGATAGGCGCCCATAGAGATAGGCGCCCCTAGAGATAGGCGCCCATAGAGATATGCGCCCCTAGAGATAACCGCCCCTAGAGATAGGCACCCCTAGAGATGGCGCCCCTAGAGATAGGCGCCCCTGGAGATAGGCGCCACTAGAGATAGGTGCCCCTTGAGGTAGGCGCCCCTAGAGATGGGCGCCCATAGAGATAGGCGCCTCTGGAGATTGGCGCCCCTAGAGATAGGCGCCCCTAGAGATAGACGCCCATAGAGATAGGCGCTCCTAGAGATAGGCGCCCATAGAGATATGCGCCCATAGAGATAGGCGCCCCTAGAGATAGGCGCACATAAAGATAGGCGCCCATAGAGATTGGCGCCCAAAGAGATAGGTGCCTCTAGAGATTGGCGCCCCTAAAGAGAGGCGCCCATAGAGATAGACGCACATAGAGATAAGCGCCCCTAGAGATAGGCGCCTATAGAGATAGGCGCCCCTAGAGATAGGCGCCCATAGAGATAGGCGCCCAAAGAGATAGGCGCCCAAAGAGGTAGGCGCCCATGGAGATAGGCGCCCATAGAGATAGGCGCCCATAGAGATAGGCGCCCCTAGAGATAGGCGCCCATAGAGATATGCGCCCCATAGAGATAGGCGCCCATAGAGATAGGCGCCCCTAGAGATAGGCGCCCATAGAGATATGCGCCCCTAGAGATAGGCGCCCCTAGAGATAGGCGCCCAAAGAGATAGGCGCCCATAGAGATAGGCGCCCCTAGAGATAGCCGCCCCTAGAGATAGGCACCCCTAGAGATAGGCGCCCCTAGAGATAGGCGCCCCGGGAGATAGGCGGCCCTAGAGGTAGGTGCCCCTAGAGATAGGCACCTCTAGAGATTGGCGCCCCTAAAGAGAGGCGCCCATAGAGATAGGCGCACATAGAGATAGGCGCCCCTAGAGATAGGCGCCCATAGAGATAGGCGCCCAAAGAGATAGGCACCCATAGAGATAGGCGCCCATAGAGATAGGCGCCCATAGAGATAGGCGCCCATAGAGATAGGCGCCACTAGAGATAGGCGCCACTAGAGATAGGCACCCCTAGAGATAGGCGCCACTAAAGATAGGCGCCCATAGAGATAGGCGCCCATAGAGATAGGCACCCCTAGAGATAGGCGCCAATAGAGATAGGCGCCCAAAGAGATAGGCGCCCATAGAGGTAGGCGCCCATAGAGATAGGCGCCCATAGAGATAGGCGCCCATAGAGATAGGCGCCCATAGAGATAGGCGCCCCTAGAGATAGGGGCCCCTAGCGATAGGCGCCCATAGAGATAGGCGCCCAAAGAGATAGGCACCCATAGAGATAGGCGCCCATAGAGATAGGCGCCCATAGAGATAGGCGCCCATAGAGATTGGCGCCCATAGAGATAGGCACCCCTAGAGATAGGCGCCCCTAGAGATAGGCGCCCATAGAGATAGGCGCCCATAGAGATAGGCACCCCTAGAGATAGGCGCCCCTAGAGATAGGCGCCCATAGAGATAGGCGCCCAAAGAGATAGGCGCCCATAGAGGTAGGCGCCCGTAAAATAGGCGCCCATAGAGATAGGCGCCCATAGAGATAGGCGCCCCTAGAGATAGGCGCCCATACAGATATGCGCCCCTAGAGATAGGCGCCCCTAGAGATAGGCGCCCAAAGAGATAGGCGCCCATAGAGATAGGCGCCCCTAGAGATAGGCGCCCCTGGAGATAGCCGCCCCTAGAGAAAGGCACCCCTAGAGATAGGCGCAACTAGAGATAGGCGCCCCTAAAGATAGGCGGCCCTAGAGATAGGCGCACATAGAGATAGGCGCCCCTAGTGATAGGCGCCCCTAGGGATAGGCGCACATAGAGATAGGCGCCCCTAGTGATAGGCGCCCCTAGGGATAGGCGCCGCTAAAGATAGGCGCCCTAGAGATAGGCGCCCCAAGAGATAGGCGCCCATAGAGATTGGCACCCATAGAGATAGGCGCCCAAAGAGATAGTCGCCTATCGAGATAGGCGCCCCTACAGATAGGCGCCCATAGAGATATGCGCCCCTAGAGATAGCCGCCCCTAGAGATAGGCACCCCTAGAGATAGGCGCCCCTAGAGATAGGCGCCCCTCGTGATAGACGCCCCTAGAGATACGTGCCCCTAGAGATTGGCGCCCTTAGAGATAGGCGCCCCTAGAGATAGGCGCCCATAGAGATAGGCCGCCGCTAGAGATAGGCGCCCCTAGAGATAGGCGCCCATAGAGATAGGCGCCCAAAGAGATAGCCGCCCATAGAGATAGGGGCCCCTAGAGATAGGCGCCCATAGAGATAGGTGCGCATAGAGATAGCCGCCCCTAGAGATAGGCACCCCTAGAGATAGGCGCCCTTAGAGATAGGCGCCCCTGGAGATAGGCGCCCCTAGAGATAGGTGCCCCTAGAGGTTGGCGCCCCTAGAGATGGGCGACCATAGAGATAGGCGCCTCTAGAGATTGGCGGCCCAAAAGAGAGGCGCCCATAGAGATAGGCGCCCATAGAGATAGGCGCCCATAGAGATAGGTGCCCCTAGAGATTGGCGCCCATAGAGATATGCACCCCTAGAGATAGGCGCTCCTAGAGATAGGCGCCCCTAGAGATAGGCGCCACTAGAGATAGGCGCCCCTAGAGATAGGCGCCCACGGAGATAGGCACCCCTAGAGATAGGCGCCCATAGAGATAGGCGCCCATAGAGATAGGCGCCCATAGAGATAGGCGCCCATAGAGATAGGCGCTCATAGAGATAGGCGCCCATAGAGATAGGCGCCTATAGAGATAGGCGCCCATAGAGATAGGCGCCCATAGAGATAGGCGCCCATAGAGATAGGCGCCACTAGAGATAGGCGCCCCTAGAGATAGGCGCCCATAGAGATAGGCGCCCATAGAGATAGGCGCCCCTAGAGATAGGCGCCCATAGAGATAGGCGCCCATAGAGATAGGCACCCATAGAGATAGGTGCCCCTAGAGATTGGCGCCCATAGAGATATGCGCCCCTAGAGATAGGCGCTCCTAGAGATAGGCGCCCCTAGAGATAGGCGCCCCTAGAGATAGGCGCCCATAGAGATAGGCGCCCCTAGAGATAGGCGCCACTACAGATAGGCGCCCCTAGAGATAGGCGCCCATAGAGATAGGCACCCCTAGAGATAGGCGCCCATAGAGATAGGCGCCCATAGAGATAGGCGCCCATAGAGATAGGCACCCCTAGAGATAGGAGCCCCTTGAGATAGACGCCCATAGAGATAGCCGCCCCTAGAGATAGGCGCCCATAGAGATAGGCGCCCATAGAGATAGGTGCCCTTAGAGATTGGCGCCCATAGAGATATGCGCCCCTAGAGATAGGCGCTCTTAGAGATAGGCGCCCCTGGAGATAGGCGCCACTAGAGATAGGCGCCCCTAGAGATAGGCGCCCACGGAGATAGGCACCCCTAGAGATAGGCGCCCATAGAGATAGGCGCCCATAGAGATAGGCGCCCATAGAGATAGGCGCCCATAGAGATAGGCGCCCATAGAGATAGGCACCCCTAGAGATAGGCGCCCCTTGAGATAGACGCCCATAGAGATAGCCGCCCCTAGAGATAGGCGCCCATAGAGATAGGCGCCCATAGAGATAGGTGCCCTTAGAGATTGGCGCCCATAGAGATATGCGCCCCTAGAGATAGGCGCTCCTAGAGATAGGCGCCCCTAGAGAAAGGCGCCACCAGAGATAGGCGCCCCTAGAGATAGGCGCCCACGGAGATAGGCACCCCTAGAGATAGGCGCCCATAGAGATAGGCGACCATAGAGATAGGCGCCCATAGAGATAGGCGCCCAAAGAGATAGGCGCTCATAGAGATAGGCGCCCATAGAGATAGGCGCCCATAGAGATAGGCGCCCATAGAGTTAGGCGCCCATAGAGATAGGCGCCCATAGAGATAGGCGCCCCTAGAGATAGGCGCCCCTAGAGATAGGCGCCCAAAGAGATAGGCGCCCATAGAGATAGGCGCCCCTAGAGATAGGCGCCCCTGGAGATAGCCGCCCCTAGAGAAAGGCACCCCTAGAGATAGGCGCAACTAGAGATAGGCGCCCCTAAAGATAGGCGGCCCTAGAGATAGGCGCACATAGAGATAGGCGCCCCTAGTGATAGGCGCCCCTAGGGATAGGCGCACATAGAGATAGGCGCCCCTAGTGATAGGCGCCCCTAGGGATAGGCGCCGCTAAAGATAGGCGCCCTAGAGATAGGCGCCCCAAGAGATAGGCGCCCATAGAGATTGGCACCCATAGAGATAGGCGCCCAAAGAGATAGTCGCCTATCGAGATAGGCGCCCCTACAGATAGGCGCCCATAGAGATATGCGCCCCTAGAGATAGCCGCCCCTAGAGATAGGCACCCCTAGAGATAGGCGCCCCTAGAGATAGGCGCCCCTCGTGATAGACGCCCCTAGAGATACGTGCCCCTAGAGATTGGCGCCCTTAGAGATAGGCGCCCCTAGAGATAGGCGCCCATAGAGATAGGCCGCCGCTAGAGATAGGCGCCCCTAGAGATAGGCGCCCATAGAGATAGGCGCCCAAAGAGATAGCCGCCCATAGAGATAGGGGCCCCTAGAGATAGGCGCCCATAGAGATAGGTGCCCATAGAGATAGCCGCCCCTAGAGATAGGCACCCCTAGAGATAGGCGCCCTTAGAGATAGGCGCCCCTGGAGATAGGCGCCCCTAGAGATAGGTGCCCCTAGAGGTTGGCGCCCCTAGAGATGGGCGACCATAGAGATAGGCGCCTCTAGAGATTGGCGCCCCAAAAGAGAGGCGCCCATAGAGATAGGCGCCCATAGAGATAGGCACCCCTAGAGATAGGCGCCCTTTGAGATAGACGCCCATAGAGATAGCCGCCCCTAGAGATAGGCGCCCATAGAGATAGGCGCCCATAGAGATAGGTGCCCCTAGAGATTGGCGCCCATAGAGATATGCACCCCTAGAGATAGGCGCTCCTAGAGATAGGCGCCCCTAGAGATAGGCGCCACTAGAGATAGGCGCCCCTAGAGATAGGCGCCCACGGAGATAGGCACCCCTAGAGATAGGCGCCCATAGAGATAGGCGCCCATAGAGATAGGCGCCCATGGAGATAGGCGCCCATAGAGATAGGCGCTCATAGAGATAGGCGCCCATAGAGATAGGCGCCTATAGAGATAGGCGCCCATAGAGATAGGCGCCCATAGAGATAGGCGCCCATAGAGATAGGCGCCACTAGAGATAGGCGCCCCTAGAGATAGGCGCCCATAGAGATAGGCGCCCATAGAGATAGGCGCCCCTAGAGATAGGCGCCCATAGAGATAGGCGCCCATAGAGATAGGCACCCATAGAGATAGGTGCCCCTAGAGATTGGCGCCCATAGAGATATGCGCCCCTAGAGATAGGCGCTCCTAGAGATAGGCGCCCCTAGAGATAGGCGCCCCTAGAGATAGGCGCCCATAGAGATAGGCGCCCCTAGAGATAGGCGCCACTACAGATAGGCGCCCCTAGAGATAGGCGCCCATAGAGATAGGCACCCCTAGAGATAGGCGCCCATAGAGATAGGCGCCCATAGAGATAGGCGCCCATAGAGATAGGCACCCCTAGAGATAGGAGCCCCTTGAGATAGACGCCCATAGAGATAGCCGCCCCTAGAGATAGGCGCCCATAGAGATAGGCGCCCATAGAGATAGGTGCCCTTAGAGATTGGCGCCCATAGAGATATGCGCCCCTAGAGATAGGCGCTCTTAGAGATAGGCGCCCCTGGAGATAGGCGCCACTAGAGATAGGCGCCCCTAGAGATAGGCGCCCACGGAGATAGGCACCCCTAGAGATAGGCGCCCATAGAGATAGGCGCCCATAGAGATAGGCGCCCATAGAGATAGGCGCCCATAGAGATAGGCGCCCATAGAGATAGGCACCCCTAGAGATAGGCGCCCCTTGAGATAGACGCCCATAGAGATAGCCGCCCCTAGAGATAGGCGCCCATAGAGATAGGCGCCCATAGAGATAGGTGCCCTTAGAGATTGGCGCCCATAGAGATATGCGCCCCTAGAGATAGGCGCTCCTAGAGATAGGCGCCCCTAGAGAAAGGCGCCACTAGAGATAGGCGCCCCTAGAGATAGGCGCCCACGGAGATAGGCACCCCTAGAGATAGGCGCCCATAGAGATAGGCGCCCATAGAGATAGGCGCCCATAGAGATAGGCGCCCAAAGAGATAGGCGCTCATAGAGATAGGCGCCCATAGAGATAGGCGCCCATAGAGATAGGCGCCCATAGAGTTAGGCGCCCATAGAGATAGGCGCCCATAGAGATAGGCGCCCCTAGAGATAGGCGCCCCTAGAGATAGGCGCCCATAGAGATAGGCGCCCATAGAGATAGGCGCCCCTAGAGATAGGCGACCATAGAGATAGGCGCCCATAGAGATAGGCACCCATAGAGATAGGTGCCCCTAGAGATTGGCGCCCATAGAGATATGCGCCCCTAGAGATAGGCGCCCCTAGAGATAGGCGCCCATAGAGATAGGCGCCCCTAGAGATAGGCGCCACTACAGATAGGCGCCCCTAGAGATAGGCGCCCATAGAGATAGGCACCCCTAGAGATAGGCGCCCATAGAGATAGGCGCCCATAGAGATAGGGGCCCATAGAGATAGGCACCCCTAGAGATAGGCGCCCCTTGAGATAGACGCCCATAGAGATAGCCGCCCCTAGAGATAGGCGCCCATAGAGATAGGCGCCCATAGAGATAGGTACCCATAGAGATTGGCGCCCATAGAGATATGCGCCCCTAGAGATAGGCGCCCCTAGAGATAGGCGCCCCTAGAGATAGGCGCCCATAGAGATAGGCGCCCCTAGAGATAGGCGCCACTAGAGATAGGCGCCCCTAGAGATAGGAGCCCATAGAGATAGGCACCCCTAGAGATAGGCCCTCATAGAGATAGGCGCCCATAGAGATAGGCGCCCATAGAGATAGGCGCCCATAGAGATAGGTGCCCATAGAGATAGGCGCCCATAGAGATAGGCGCACATAGAGATAGGCGCCCATAGAGATAGGCGCCCATAGAGATAGGCGCCCATAGAGATAGGCGCCCATAGAGATAGGCGCCCATAGAGATAGGCGCCCATAGAGATAGGCGCCTATAGAGATAGGCGCCCATAGAGATAGGCGCCCATAGAGATAGGCGCCCATAGAGGTAGGCGCCCATAGAGATAGGGGCCCATAGAGAAAGGCGCCCATAGAGATAGGCGCCCATAGAGATATGCGCCCTTAAAGATAGGCGCTCCTAGAGATAGGCGCCCCTATAGATAGGCGCCTCTAGAGATAGGCGCCCATAGAGATAGACGCCCCTAGAGATAGGCGCCCATAGAGATAGGCGCCCCTAGAGATAGGTGCCACTAGAGATAGGCGCCCCTAGAGATAGGCGCCCATAGAAATAGGCGCCCATAGAGATAGGCGCCCATAGAGATAGGCGCCCATAGAGATAGGCGCCCATAGAGTTAGGCGCCCATAGAGATAGGCGCCCATAGAGATAGGCGCCCATAGAGATAGGCGCCCATAGAGATAGGCGCCCCTAGAGATAGGCGCCCCTAGAGATAGGCGCCCATAGAGATAGGCGCCCATAGAGATAGGCGCCCATAGAGATAGGTGCCCCTAGAGATTGGCGCCCATAGAGATAGGCGCCCCTAGAGATAGGCGCCCATAGAGATAGGTGCCCATAGAGATAGGCGCCCATAGAGATAGGCGCCCATAGAGAAAGGCGCCCATAGAGTTAGGCGCCCATAGAGATAGGCGCACATAGAGATAGGCGCCCATAGAGATAGGCGCCCATAGAGATAGGCGCCCCTAGAGATAGGCGCCCCTAGAGATAGGCGCCCATAGAGATAGGCGCCCATAGAGATAGGCGCCCATAGAGATAGGTGCCCCTAGAGATTGGCGCCCATAGAGATAGGCGCCCCTAGAGATAGGCGCCCATAGAGATAGGTGCCCATAGAGATAGGCGCCCATAGAGATAGGCGCCCATAGAGATAGGCGCCCATAGAGATAGGCGCCCATAGAGATAGGCGCCCCTAGAGATTGGCGCCCCTAGAGATAGGCGCCCATAGAGATAGGCGCCCATAGAGATAGGCGCCCATAGAGATAGGTGCCCCTAGAGATTGGCGCCCATAGAGATATGCGCCCCTAGAGATAGGCGCTCCTAGAGATAGGCAACCCTAGAGATAGGCGCCACTGGAGATAGGCGCCCCTAGAGATAGGCGCCCATAGAGATAGGCGCCCATAGAGATAGGCGCCCATAGAGATAGGCGCCCATAGAGATAGGCGCCCATAGAGATAGGCGCCCATAGAGATAGGCGCCCATAGAGATAGGCGCCCATAGAGATAGGCGCCCATAGAGATAGGCGCCCATAGAGATAGGCGCCCCTAGAGATAGGCGCCCCTAGAGATAGGCGCCCATAGAGATAAGCGCCCATAGAGATAGGCGCCCCTAAAGATAGGCGCCCATAGAGATAGGCGCCCATAGAGATAGGCGCCCATAGAGATAGGCGCCCATAGAGATAGGCGCCTATAGAGATAGGTGCCCCTACAGATTGGCGCCCATAGAGATATGCGCCCCTAGAGATAGGCGCTCCTAGAGATAGGCGCCCCTAGAGATAGGTGCCCCTAGAGATAGGCGCCCATAGAGATAGGCGCCCCTAGAGATAGGCGCCACAAGAGATAGGCGCCCCTAGAGATAGGCGTCCATAGAGATAGGAACCCCTAGAGATAGGCGCCCATAGAGATAGGCGCCCATAGGGATAGGCGCCCATAGAGATAGGCGCCCATAGAGATAGGCGCCCATATAGATAGGCTCCCATAGAGATAGGCGCCCATAGAGATAGGCGCCCCTAGAGATAGGCGCCCATAGAGATATGCGCCCCTAGAGATAGGCGCCCCTAGAGATAGGCGCCCCTAGAGATAGGCGCCCATAGAGATAGGCGCCCCTAGAGATAGGCGGGCGGGGTGATGGAAAGTTGGAGAATGGGGCGGAGTGATGGAAAGCGGGAGAATGGGGCAGGATGATGGAAAGTGGGAGAATGGGGCGGGGTGATGGAAAGCAGGCGAATGGGGCGGGGTGATGGAAAGCGGGAGAATGGGGCGGGGTGATGGAAAGAGGGAGAATGGGGCGGGGTGGTGGAAAGCGGGAGAATGGGGCGGGGTGATGGAAAGCGGGAGAATGGGGAGGGGTTATGGAAAGTGGGAGAATGGGGCGAGGTGATCGAAAGCGGGAGAATGGGGCGGGGTGATGGGAAGAGGGAGAATGGGGCGGGGTGATGGGAAGCGGGAGAATGGGGCAGGGTGAAGGAAAGAGGGAGAATGGGGCGGGGTGATAGAAAGCGGGAGAATGGGGCGGGGTGATGGAAAGCGGGAGAATGGAGCGGGGTGATGGAAAGTGGGAGAATGGGGTGGGGTGATGGAAAGCGGGAGAATGGGGCGGGGTGATGGAAAGCGGGAGAATGGGACGGGGTGATGGAAAGCGGGAGAATGGGGCGGAGTGATGGAAAGCGGGAGAATGGGGCGGGGTGATGAAAAGCGGGAGAATGGGGCGGGGTGATGGAAAGCGGGAGAATGGGGCGGGGTGATGGAAAGAGGGAGAATGGGGCGGGGTGATGGAATGCAGGAGAATGGGGTGGGGTGATGGAAAGAGGGAGAATGGGGCGGGGTGATGGAAAGCGGGAGAATGGGGCGGGGTGATGGAAAGCGGGAGAATGAGGCGGGGTGATGGGAAGAGGGCGAATGGGCCGGGGTGATGGGAAGCGGGGGAATGGGGCGGGGTGAAGGAAAGCGGGAGAATAGGGCGGGGTGATGGAAAGCGGGAGAATTGGGCGGGGTGATCGAAAGCGGGAGAATGGGGCGGGGTGATGGGAAGAGGGAGAATGGGGCGGGGTGATGGGAAGCGGTTGAATGGGGCGGGGTGAAGGAAAGAGGGAGAATGGGGCGGGGTGATAGAAAGCGGGAGAATGGGGCGAGGTGATGGAAAGCGGAAGAATGAAGCCGGGTGATAGAAAGCGGGAGAATGGAGCGGGTTGATGGAAAGCGGGAGAATGGGGCGGGGTGATGGAAAGCGGGAGAATAGGGCGGGGTGATGGAAAGAGGGAGAATAAGGCGGGGTGATGGAAAGAGGGAGAATGGGGCGGGGTGATGGAAAGCGAGAGAATGGGCCGGGATGATGGAAAGAGGGAGAATGGGGCGGGGTGATGGAAAGCGGGAGAATGGGGCGGGGTGATGGAAAGCGGGAGAATGGGGCAGGGTGATGGAAAGAGGTAGAATGGGGCGGGGTGATGGAAAGCAGGAGAATGGAGTGGGGTGATGGGGGAGAATGGGGCGCGGTGATGGAAAGCAGGAGAATGGGGCGGGGTGATGGAAAGCGGGAGAATGGGGCCTTGGGGGCTTGAAGGCTTGAAGGCTTGAGGGCTTGAAGGCTTGAGGGCTTGAGGGCTTGAGGGCTTGAGGGCTTGAGGGCTTGAGGGCTTGAAGGCTTGAAGGCTTGAAGGCTTGAGGGCTTGAGGGCTTGAAGGCTTGAAGGCTTGAAGGCTTGAAGGCTTGAGGGCTTGAGGGCTTGAGGGCTTGAGGGCTTGAGGGCTTGAGGACTTGAGGGCTTGAGGGCGTGAAGGCTTGAAGGCTTGAAGGCTTGAAGGCTTGAAGGCTTGAGGGCTTGAGGGCTTGAGGGCTTGAGGGCTTGAAGGCTTGAGGGCTTGAGGGCTTGAGGGCTTGAAGGCTTGAAGGCTTGAAGGCTTGAGGGCTTGAAGGCTTGAAGGCTTGAGGGCTTGAGGGCTTGAAGGCTTGAAGGCTTGAGGGCTTGAGGGCTTGAAGGCTTGAAGGCTTGAAGGCTTGAGGGCTTGAGGGCTTGAAGGCTTGAGTGCTTGATGGCTTGAAGGCTTGAGGGCTTGAAGGCTTGAGGGCTTCAGGGCGTGAGGGCTTCAGGGCTTGAGGGCGTGAGGGCTTGAGGGCTAGAGGGCTTGAGGGCTTGAGGGCTTGAAGGCTTGAGTTCTTGAAGGCTTGAGGGCTTGACGACACCAGGCCCACCAGGTCAAGGTCGAAAGCCTTTTCCCTGACCAGCAGAGGGAGGAGGGGGAAGGGGGGCAAGTACATGAGGAAAATGAGCCCGTGCCCCACACTGGCGATGACAGGGAAACTCACTGCGGATCGGAGGACACCAGGCACGTGATGACAGAGGTACTTTCATCTCACCATCTGATGACAGAGGTACTTTCATCTCACCATCTGATGAAAGAGGTACTTTCATCTCACCATCTGATGAAAGAGTTACTTTCATCTCACCATCTGATGAAAGAGGTATTTCATCTCACCATCTGATGAATAATAACTTTCATCTCACCATCTAATGAAAGAGTTACTTTCATCTCACCATTTGATGAAAGAGTTACTTTCATCTCACCATCTGATAAAAGAGTTACTTTCATCTCACCATCTGATGAAAGAGGTACTTTCATCTCACTATCTGATGAAAGAATTACTTTCATCTCACCATCTGATGAAAGAGGTACTTTCATCTCACCATCTGATGAAAGAGTTACTTTCATCTCACCATCTGATGAAAGAGGTACTTTCATCTCACCATCTGATGAAAGAGGTACTTTCATCTCACCATCTGATGAAAGAGTTACTTTCATCTCACCATCTGAAGAAAGAGTTGCTTTCATCTCACCATCTGATGAAAGAGTTACTTTCATCTCACCCTCTGAAGAAAGAGTTGCTTTCATCTCACCATCTGATGAAAGAGTTGCTTTCATCTCACCATCTGATGAAAGAGGTACTTTCATCTCACCATCTGATGAAAGAATTACTTTCATCTCACCATCTGATGAAAGAGGTACTTTCATCTCACCATCTGTTGAAAGAGTTGCTTTCATCTCACCATCTGATGAAAGAGTTACCTTGATCTCACCATCTGATGAAACAGGTACTTTCATCTCACCATCTGATGAAAGAGTTGCTTTCATCTCACCATCTGATGAAAGAGTTGCTTTCATCTCACCATCTGATGAAAGAGTTACTTTCATCTCACCATCTGATGAAAGAGTTGCTTTCATCTCACCATCTGATGAAAGAGGTATTTTCATCTCACCATCTTATGAAAGAGTTACTTTCATCTCACCATCTGATGAAAGAGGTACTTTCATCTCACCATTTGATGAAAGAGTTACTTTCATCTCAGCATCTCATGAAAGAGGTACTTTCATCTCAGCATCTGATGAAAGAGGTACTTTCATCTCACCATCTGATGAAAGAGTTACTTTCATCTCACCATCTGATGAAAAAGTTACTTTCATCTCACCATCTGATGAAAGAGTTACTTTCATCTCACCATCTGATGAATCATAACTTTCATCTCACCATCTGATGAAAGAGTTACTTTCATCTCACCATCTGATGAATAATAACTTTCATCTCACTATCTCACGAAAGAGTTACTTTCATCTCACCATCTGATGGAAGAGTTACTTTCATCTCACCACCTGTTCAAAGAGTTACTTTCATCTCACCATCTGACGAAGAATAACTTTCATCTCACCATCTGATGAAAGAGTTACTTTCATCTCACCAGCCACGTGATGAAAGAGTTACTTTGAGTCTGGAAATAACACGTGTATTACCAATCACCAGGTCTCAACCACCAGTCTCATCATCCCATCCCACAGTCGATGCAGTTGAGCAGAATCTCTCCCGCTTTCCATCACCCCGCCCCATTCCCCCGTTTTCCATCACCCCGCCCCATTCTCCCGCTTTCCATCACCCCGCCCTATTCTCCCGCTTTCCATCACCCGGCCCCATTCTCCCGCTTTCCATCACCCCATCCCATTCTCCCGCTTTCCATCACCCCGCCCCATTCTCTCGCTTTCCATCACCCCGCCCCATTCTCTCGCTTTCCATCACTCTGCCCCATTCTACCTCTTTCCATCACCTTGCCCCATTCTCCCTCTTTCCATCACCCCGCCTCATTCTCCCTCTTTCCATCACCCCGCCCCATTCTCCCTCTTTCCATCACCCCGCCCCATTCTCCCGCTTTCCATCACCCCGCCCCATTCTCCCGCTTTCCATCACCCCGCCCCATTCTCCCACTTTCCATCACCCCGCCCCATTCTCCCGCTTTCCATCACCCCGCCCCGTTCTCCCGGTTTCCATCACCCCGCCCCATTCTCCCGCATTCCATCACCCCGCCCCATTCTCCCTCTTTCCATCACCCCGCCCCATTCTCCCGCTTTCTATCACCCCGCCCCATTTTCCCGCTTTCCATCACCCCTTTCCATTCTCCCGCTTTCCATCACCCCGCCCCATTCTCCCGCTTTCCATCATCCCGCCCCATTCTCCCTCTTTCCATCACCCCGCCCCATTCTCCCGCCTTCCATCACCCCGCCCCATTCTTCCGCTTCCCATAACCCCTTTCCATTCTCCCGCTTTCCATCACCCGGCCCCATTCTCCCGCTTTCCATCACCCCATCCCATTCTCCCGCTTTCCATCACCCCGCCCCATTCTCTCGCTTTCCATCACCCCGCCCCATTCTCTCGCTTTCCATCACTCTGCCCCATTCTACCTCTTTCCATCACCTTGCCCCATTCTCCCTCTTTCCATCACCCCGCCTCATTCTCCCTCTTTCCATCACCCCGCCCCATTCTCCCTCTTTCCATCACCCCGCCCCATTCTCCCGCTTTCCATCACCCCGCCCCATTCTCCCACTTTCCATCACCCCGCCCCATTCTCCCGCTTTCCATCACCCCGCCCCATTCTCACGCTTTCCATCACCCCGCCCCATTCTCCTGGTTTCCATCACCCTGGCCCATTCTCCCGCATTCCATCACCCCGCCCCATTCTCCCTCTTTCCATCACCCCGCCCCATTCTCCCGCTTTCTATCACCCCGCCCCATTTTCCCGCTTTCCATCACCCCTTTCCATTCTCCCGCTTTCCATCACCCCGCCCCATTCTCCCGCTTTCCATCATCCCGCCCCATTCTCCCTCTTTCCATCACCCCGCCCCATTCTCCCGCTTTCCATCACCCCGCCCCATTCTCTCGCTTTCCATCACCCTGCCCCATTCTCCCGCTTTCCATCACCCCGCCCCATGTTCCCGTTTTCCATCACCCCGCCCCATTCTCCTGCTTTCCATCACCCCGCCCCATTCTCCGGCTTTCCACCACCCCGTCCCATTCTCCCGCTTTCCATCACCCCGCCCCATTCTCCCGCTTTCCATCACCCCACCCCATCCTCCCACCTTCTATCACCCCGCCCCATTTTCCCTCCTTCCATCACCCCGCCCCATTCTCCCGCTTTCCATCACCCCGCCCCATTCTCCCGCTTTCCATCACCCCGCCCCATTCCCCTGCTTCCCATCACCCCGCCCCATTCTCCCGCTTTCCATCACCCCGCCCCGTTCTCCCGCTTTCCATCACCCCGCCCAATTCTCCCGCTTTTCATCACCCCGCCCCATTCTCCCGCTTTCCATCACCCCGCCCCATTCTCCCTCTTTCCATCACTCCGCCCCATTCTCCCTCCTTCCATCACCCCGCCCCATTCTCCGCTTCCCATAACCCCAGCCCCATCTCCCGCTTTCCATCACCCCGCCACATTCTCCCACTTTCTATCACCCCGCCCCATTCTCCCTCCTTCCATCACCCCGCCCCATTCTCCCGCTTTCTATCACCCCGCCCCATTCTCCCTCCTTCCATCACCCCGCCCCATTCTCCCGCTTTCCATCACCCCGCCCCCTTCTTCCTCCTTCCATCACCCCGCCCCATTCTCCCTCCTTCCTTCACCCCACCCCATCCTCCCACCTTCTATCACCCCGCCCCATTTTCCCTCCTTCTATCACCCTGCCCCATTCTCCCGCTTTCCATCACCCCGCCCCATTCTCCCGCTTTCCAACACCCCTCCCCATTCTCCCTCCTTCCATCACCCCGCCCCATTCTCCGCTTCCCATAACCCCAGCCCCATCTCCCGCTTTCCATCACCCCGCCACATTCTCCCACTTTCCATCACCCCGCCCCATTCTCCCTCCTTCCATCACCCCGCCCCATTCTCCCGCTTTCTATCACCCCGCCCCATTCTCCCTCCTTCCATCACCCCGCCCCATTCTCCCGCTTTCCATCACCCCGCCCCCTTCTTCCTCCTTCCATCACCCCGCCCCATTCTCCCTCCTTCCTTCACCCCACCCCATCCTCCCACCTTCTATCACCCCGCCCCATTTTCCCTCCTTCCATCACCCCGCCCCATTCTCCCGCTTTTCATCACCCCGCCCCATTCTCCCGCTTTCCAACACCCCTCCCCATTCTCCCTCTTTCCATCACCCCGCCCCCTTCTCCCGCTTTCCACCACCCCGCCACATTCTCCCTCTTCCCATCACCCCACCCCATTCTCCCGCTTTCCATCACCCCGCCCCATTCTCCTGCTTTTCATCACCCTGCCGCATTCTCCCACCTTCCATCATCCTGCCCCATTCTCCCGCTTTCCATCACCCCGCCCCATTCTCCAACTTTCCATCACCCCGCCCCATTCTCCCGCTTTTCATCACCCCGCCCCATTCTCCCGCTTTCCATCACCCCGCCCCATTCTCCCGCCTTCCATCACCCCGCCACATTCTCCCGCTTTCCATCACCCTTGTTCTTGCGATTTTGCACACGCTAGGCCCTTGTTCTTGCAATTTTGCACGCGCTAGGCCTTTGTTCTTGCAATTTTGCACACGCAAGGCCCTTGTTCTTGCAGTTTTGCACATGCTAGGCCCTTGTTCTTGCAATTTTGCACACGCCTGGCCCTTGTTCTTGCAATTTTGCACATGCTAGGCACTTGTTTTTGCAATTTTGCACACGCTAGGCCCTTGTTCTTGCAATTTTGCCTTCGCTAGGCCCTTGTTCTTGCAATTTTGCACACGTTAGGCCCTTGTTCTTGCGATTTTGCACACGCTAGGCCCTTGTTCTTGCAATTTTGCACGTGCTAGGCCTTTGTTCTTGCAATTTTGCACACGCTGGGCCCTTGTTCTTGCAGTTTTGCACATGCTAGGCCCTTGTTCTTGCAATTTTGCACACGCCTGGCCCTTGTTCTTGCAATTTTGCACATGGTAGGCCCTTGTTTTTGCAATTTTGCACACGCTAGGCCCTTGTTCTTGCAATTTTGCACACGCTAGGCCCTTGTTCTTGCGGTTTGGCACACGCTAGGCCCTTGTTCTTGCAATTTTGCACGCGCTAGGCCTTTGTTCTTGCAATTTTGCACACGCTAGGCCCTTGTTCTTGCAGTTTTGCACATGCTAGGCCCTTGTTCTTGCAATTTTGCACACGCTAGGCCCTTCTTCTTGCGATTTTGCACACGCTAGGCCCTTGTTCTTGCAATTTTGCACGCGCTAGGCCTTTATTCTTGCAATTTTGCACACGCTAGGCCCTTGTTCTTGCAATTTTGCACTCGCTAGGTGGCCCTTGTTCTTGCAATTTTGCACACGCTAGGCCCTTGTTCTTGCAATTTTGCACACGCTAGGCGCTTGTTCTTGCAATTTTGCACACGCTAGACCCTTGTTCTTGCAATTTTGCACACGCTAGGCCCTTCTTCTTGCTAATTTGCACACGCTAGGCCCTTGTTCTTGCAATTTTGCACACGCTTGGCCCTTGTTGTTGCAAGTTTACACTCGCTAGGCCCTTGTTCTTGCAATTTTGCACACGCTAGGCCCTTGTTCTTGCAAGTTTACACTCCCTAGGCCCTTGTTCTTGCAATTTTGCACACGCTAGGCCCTTGTTCTTGCAATTTTGCACACGCTAGGCCCTTGTTCTTGTAATTTTGCACACGCTAGGCCCTTGTTCTTGCAATTTTGCACATGCTAGGTCCTTGTTCTTGCAATTTTGCACGCGCTAGGCCTTAGTTCTTGCAATTTTGCACACGCAAGGCCCTAGTTTTTGCAGTTTTGCACATGCTAGGCCCTTGTTCTTGCAATTTTGCACACGCTTGGCCCTTGTTCTAGCAATTTTGCACACGCTAGGCGCTTGTTCTTGCACTTTTGCACACGCTAGGCCCTTGTTCTTGCAATTTTGCACTTGCTAGGCCCTTGTTCTTGCAATTTTGCACACGCTAGGCGCTTGTTCTTGCAATTTTGCACATGCTAGGCCCTTGTTCTTGCAATTTCGCACTCGCTAGGTTCTTGTTCTTGCAATTTTGCACACGCTAGGCCCTTGTTCTTGCAATTTTGCACACGCTAGACCCTTCTTTTTGCGATTTTGCACACGCTAGGCCCTTGTTCTTGCTATTTTACACTCGCTAGGCCCTTGTTCTTGCAATTTTGCACACGCTAGGCCCTTGTTCTTGCAATTTTGCATACGCTAGGCCCTTGTTCTTGCAATTTTGCACACGCTACGCCCTTGTTCTTGCAATTGTGCACACGCTATGCCTTTGTTCTTGCAATTTTGCACATGCTAGGCCCTTGTTCTTGCAATTTTGCACTCGCTAGACCCTTGTTCTTGCAATTTTGCACACGCTAGGCCCTTGTTCTTGCAATTTTGCACACGCTAGGCCCTTGTTCTTGCAGTTTTGCACATGCTAGGCCCTTGTTCTTGCAATTTTGCACACGCTAGGCCCTTGTTCTTGCAGTTTTGCACATGCTAGGGGGCCCTTGTTCTTGCAATTTTGCACACGCTAGGCACTTGTTCTTGCAATTTTGCACACGCTAGACCCTTGTTCTTGCAATTTTGCACACGCTAGGCCCTTGTTCTTGCAGTTTTGCACATGCTAGGCCCTTGTTCTTGCAATTTTGCACACGCTTGGCCCTTGTTCTAGCAATTTTGCACACGCTAGGCGCTTGTTCTTGCACTTTTGCACACGCTAGGCCCTTGTTCTTGCAATTTTGCACTTGCTAGGCCCTTGTTCTTGCAATTTTGCACACGCTAGGTGCTTGTTCTTGCAATTTTGCACATGCTAGGCCCTTGTTCTTGCAATTTTGCACTCGCTAGGTTCTTGTTCTTGCAATTTTGCACACGCTAGGCCCTTGTTCTTGCAATTTTGCACACGCTAGGCCCTTCTTTTTGCAATTTTGCACACGCTAGGCCCTTGTTCTTGCAATTTTGCATACGCTAGGCCCTTGTTCTTGCAATTTTGCACACGCTACGCCCTTGTTCTTGCAATTGTGCACACGCTATGCCTTTGTTCTTGCAATTTTGCACATGCTAGGCCCTTGTTCTTGCAATTTTGCACTCGCTAGACCCTTGTTCTTGCAATTTTGCACACGCTAGGCCCTTGTTCTTGCAATTTTGCACACGCTAGGCCCTTGTTCTTGCAATTTTGCACATGCTAGGCCCTTGTTCTTGCAATTTTGCACACGCTAGGCCCTTGTTCTTGCAGTTTTGCACATGCTAGGGGGCCCTTGTTCTTGCAATTTTGCACACGCTAGGCCCTTGTTCTTGCAATTTTGCACACGCTAGACCCTTGTTCTTGCAATTTTGCACACGCTAGGCCCTTGTTCTTGCAGTTTTGCACATGCTAGGCCCTTGTTCTTGCAATTTTGCACACGCTTGGCCCTTGTTCTAGCAATTTTGCACATGCTAGGCGCTTGTTCTTGCACTTTTGCACACGCTAGGCCCTTGTTCTTGCAATTTTGCACTTGCTAGGCCCTTGTTCTTGCAATTTTGCACACGCTAGGCGCTTGTTCTTGCAATTTTGCACATGCTAGGCCCTTGTTCTTGCAATTTTGCACTCGCTAGGTTCTTGTTCTTGCAATTTTGCACACGCTAGGCCCTTGTTCTTGCAATTTTGCACACGCTAGGCCCTTCTTTTTGCAATTTTGCACACGCTAGGCCCTTGTTCTTGCTATTTTGCACACGCTAGGCCCTTGTTCTTGCGATTTTGCACACGCTAGGCCCTTGTTCTTGCAATTTTACACACGCTAGGCCCTTGTTCTTGCGGTTTGGCACACGCTAGGCCCTTGTTCTTGCAATTTTGCACGCGCTAGGCCTTTGTTCTTGCAATTTTGCACACGCTAGGCCCTTGTTCTTGCAGTTTTGCACATGCTAGGCCCTTGTTCTTGCAATTTTGCACACGCTAGGCCCTTCTTCTTGCGATTTTGCACACGCTAGGCCCTTGTTCTTGCAATTTTGCACGCGCTAGGCCTTTATTCTTGCAATTTTGCACACGCTAGGCCCTTGTTCTTGCAATTTTGCACTCGCTAGGTGGCCCTTGTTCTTGCAATTTTGCACACGCTAGGCCCTTGTTCTTGCAATTTTGCACACGCTAGGCGCTTGTTCTTGCAATTTTGCACACGCTAGACCCTTGTTCTTGCAATTTTGCACACGCTAGGCCCTTCTTCTTGCTAATTTGCACACGCTAGGCCCTTGTTCTTGCAATTTTGCACACGCTTGGCCCTTGTTGTTGCAAGTTTACACTCGCTAGGCCCTTGTTCTTGCAATTTTGCACACGCTAGGCCCTTGTTCTTGCAAGTTTACACTCCCTAGGCCCTTGTTCTTGCAATTTTGCACACGCTAGGCCCTTGTTCTTGCAATTTTGCACACGCTAGGCCCTTGTTCTTGTAATTTTGCACACGCTAGGCCCTTGTTCTTGCAATTTTGCACATGCTAGGTCCTTGTTCTTGCAATTTTGCACGCGCTAGGCCTTAGTTCTTGCAATTTTGCACACGCAAGGCCCTAGTTTTTGCAGTTTTGCACATGCTAGGCCCTTGTTCTTGCAATTTTGCACACGCTTGGCCCTTGTTCTAGCAATTTTGCACACGCTAGGCGCTTGTTCTTGCACTTTTGCACACGCTAGGCCCTTGTTCTTGCAATTTTGCACTTGCTAGGCCCTTGTTCTTGCAATTTTGCACACGCTAGGCGCTTGTTCTTGCAATTTTGCACATGCTAGGCCCTTGTTCTTGCAATTTCGCACTCGCTAGGTTCTTGTTCTTGCAATTTTGCACACGCTAGGCCCTTGTTCTTGCAATTTTGCACACGCTAGACCCTTCTTTTTGCGATTTTGCACACGCTAGGCCCTTGTTCTTGCTATTTTACACTCGCTAGGCCCTTGTTCTTGCAATTTTGCACACGCTAGGCCCTTGTTCTTGCAATTTTGCATACGCTAGGCCCTTGTTCTTGCAATTTTGCACACGCTACGCCCTTGTTCTTGCAATTGTGCACACGCTATGCCTTTGTTCTTGCAATTTTGCACATGCTAGGCCCTTGTTCTTGCAATTTTGCACTCGCTAGACCCTTGTTCTTGCAATTTTGCACACGCTAGGCCCTTGTTCTTGCAATTTTGCACACGCTAGGCCCTTGTTCTTGCAGTTTTGCACATGCTAGGCCCTTGTTCTTGCAATTTTGCACACGCTAGGCCCTTGTTCTTGCAGTTTTGCACATGCTAGGGGGCCCTTGTTCTTGCAATTTTGCACACGCTAGGCACTTGTTCTTGCAATTTTGCACACGCTAGACCCTTGTTCTTGCAATTTTGCACACGCTAGGCCCTTGTTCTTGCAGTTTTGCACATGCTAGGCCCTTGTTCTTGCAATTTTGCACACGCTTGGCCCTTGTTCTAGCAATTTTGCACACGCTAGGCGCTTGTTCTTGCACTTTTGCACACGCTAGGCCCTTGTTCTTGCAATTTTGCACTTGCTAGGCCCTTGTTCTTGCAATTTTGCACACGCTAGGTGCTTGTTCTTGCAATTTTGCACATGCTAGGCCCTTGTTCTTGCAATTTTGCACTCGCTAGGTTCTTGTTCTTGCAATTTTGCACACGCTAGGCCCTTGTTCTTGCAATTTTGCACACGCTAGGCCCTTCTTTTTGCAATTTTGCACACGCTAGGCCCTTGTTCTTGCAATGTTGCATACGCTAGGCCCTTGTTCTTGCAATTTTGCACACGCTACGCCCTTGTTCTTGCAATTGTGCACACGCTATGCCTTTGTTCTTGCAATTTTGCACATGCTAGGCCCTTGTTCTTGCAATTTTGCACTCGCTAGACCCTTGTTCTTGCAATTTTGCACACGCTAGGCCCTTGTTCTTGCAATTTTGCACACGCTAGGCCCTTGTTCTTGCAATTTTGCACATGCTAGGCCCTTGTTCTTGCAATTTTGCACACGCTAGGCCCTTGTTCTTGCAGTTTTGCACATGCTAGGGGGCCCTTGTTCTTGCAATTTTGCACACGCTAGGCCCTTGTTCTTGCAATTTTGCACACGCTAGACCCTTGTTCTTGCAATTTTGCACACGCTAGGCCCTTGTTCTTGCAGTTTTGCACATGCTAGGCCCTTGTTCTTGCAATTTTGCACACGCTTGGCCCTTGTTCTAGCAATTTTGCACACGCTAGGCGCTTGTTCTTGCACTTTTGCACACGCTAGGCCCTTGTTCTTGCAATTTTGCACTTGCTAGGCCCTTGTTCTTGCAATTTTGCACACGCTAGGCGCTTGTTCTTGCAATTTTGCACATGCTAGGCCCTTGTTCTTGCAATTTTGCACTCGCTAGGTTCTTGTTCTTGCAATTTTGCACACGCTAGGCCCTTGTTCTTGCAATTTTGCACACGCTAGGCCCTTCTTTTTGCAATTTTGCACACGCTAGGCCCTTGTTCTTGCTATTTTGCACACGCTAGGCCCTTGTTCTTGCGATTTTGCACACGCTAGGCCCTTGTTCTTGCAATTTTACACTCGCTAGGCCCTTGTTCTTGCAATTTTGCACACGCTAGGCCCTTGTTCTTGCAATTTTGCATACGCTAGGCCCTTGTTCTTGCAATTTTGCACACGCTAGGCCCTTGTTCTTGCAATTTTGCACACGCTAGACCCTTCTTTTTGCAATTTTGCACACGCTAGGCCCTTGTTCTTGCTATTTTGCACACGCTAGGCCCTTGTTCTTGCGATTTTGCACACGCTAGGCCCTTGTTCTTGCAATTTTACACTCGCTAGGCCCTTGTTCTTGCAATTTTGCACACGCTAGGCCCTTGTTCTTGCAAATTTGCATACCCTAGGCCCTTGTTCTTGCAATTTTGCACAGGCTAGGCCCTTGTTCTTGCAAATTTGCACACGCTATGCCCTTGTTCTTGCAATTTTGCACATGCTAGGCCCTGGTTCTTGCAATGTTGCACTCGCTAGACCCTTGTTCTTGAAAGTTTGCGTACGCTAGGCCCTTGTTCTTGCAATTTTGCACACATTAGGCCCTTGTTCTTTCAATTTTGCACACGCTAGACCCTTGTTCTTGCAATTTTGCACACGCTAGGCCCTTGTTCTTGCTATTTTGCACATGCTAGGCCCTTGTTCTTGTAATTTTGCACACACTAGGCCCTTGTTCTTGCAGTTTTGCACATGCTATGTTCTTGTTCTTGCAATTTTGCACGCGCTAGGCCTTATTTCTTGAAATGTTTCACTTGCAAGGCCCTTGTTCTTGCAGTTTTGCACATGCTAGGCCCTTGTTCTTGCAATTTTGCACACGCCCGGCCCTTGTTTTGCAATTTTGCACTCGCTAGGGGGCCCTTGTTCTTGCAATTTTGCACACGCTAGGCCCTTGTTCTTGCAATTTTGCACTCGCTAGGCCCTTGTTCTTGCGATTTTGCACACGCTAGGCCCTTGTTCTTTCAATTTTGCACACGTTAGGCCCTTGTTCTTTCAATTTTGCACACGCTAGGCCCTTGTTCTTGCTATTTTGCACATGCTAGGCCCTTGTTCTTGCGACTTTGCACACGCTAGGCCCTTGTTCTTGCAATTTTACACTCGCTAGGCCCTTGTTCGTGCACCTTTGCACAAGCTAGGCCCTTGTTCTTGCAATTTTGCACACGCTAGGCCCTTGTTTTTGTAATTTTGCACACGCTAGGCCCTTGTTCTTGCAATTTTGCACATGGTAGGTCCTTGTTCTTGCAATTTTGCACACGCTAGGCCCTTGTTCTTGCAATTTTGCACACGATAGGCCCTTGTTCTTGCAATTTTACACTTGCTAGGCCCTTGTTCTTGCAATTTTGCACATGCTAGGCCCTTGTTCTTGCAAATTTGCATACCCTAGGCCCTTGTTCTTGCAATTTTGCACAGGCTAGGCCCTTGTTCTTGCAAATTTGCACACGCTATGCCCTTGTTCTTGCAATTTTGCACATGCTAGGCCCTGGTTCTTGCAATGTTGCACTCGCTAGACCCTTGTTCTTGAAAGTTTGCGTACGCTAGGCCCTTGTTCTTGCAATTTTGCACACATTAGGCCCTTGTTCTTTCAATTTTGCACACGCTAGACCCTTGTTCTTGCAATTTTGCACACGCTAGGCCCTTGTTCTTGCTATTTTGCACATGCTAGGCCCTTGTTCTTGTAATTTTGCACACACTAGGCCCTTGTTCTTGCAGTTTTGCACACGCTATGTTCTTGTTCTTGCAATTTTGCACGCGCTAGGCCTTATTTCTTGAAATGTTTCACTTGCAAGGCCCTTGTTCTTGCAGTTTTGCACATGCTAGGCCCTTGTTCTTGCAAATTTGCACACGCCCGGCCCTTGTTTTGCAATTTTGCACACGCTAGGCGCTTGTTCTTGCAATTTTGCACACGCTAGGCCCTTGTTCTTGCAATTTTGCACTCGCTAGGCCCTTGTTCTTGCAATTTTGCATACGCTAGGCCCTTGTTCTTTCAATTTTGCACACGTTAGGCCCTTGTTCTTTCAATTTTGCACACGCTAGGCCCTTGTTCTTGCTATTTTGCACACGCTAGGCCCTTGTTCTTGCGACTTTGCACAGGCTAGGCCCTTGTTCTTGCAATTTTACACTCGCTAGGCCCTTGTTCGTGCACCTTTGCACAAGCTAGGCCCTTGTTCTTGCAATTTTGCACACGCTAGGCCCATGTTCTCGTAATTTTGCACACGCTAGGCCCTTGTTCTTGCAATTTTGCACATGGTAGGTCCTTGTTCTTGCAATTTTGCACACGCTAGGCCCTTGTTCTTGCAATTTAGCACACGTTAGGCCCTTGTTCTTGCAATTTTACACTCGCTAGGCCCTTGTTCTTGCAATTTTGCACACGCTAGGCCCTTGTTCTTGCAACTTTGCATACCCTAGGCCCTTGTTCTTGCAATTTTGCACAGGCTAGGCCCTTGTTCTTGCAAATTTGCACACGCTATGCCCTTGTTCTTGCAATTTTGCACATGCTAGGCCCTGGTTCTTGCAATGTTGCACTCGCTAGACCCTTGTTCTTGAAAGTTTGCGTACGCTAGGCCCTTGGTCTTGCAATTTTGCACACATTAGGCCCTTGTTCTTTCAATTTTGCACATGCTAGACCCTTGTTCTTGCAATTTTGCACACGCTAGGCCCTTGTTCTTGCTATTTTGCACATGCTAGGCCCTTGTTCTTGTAATTTTGCACACACTAGGCCCTTGTTCTTGCAGTTTTGCACATGCTATGTTCTTGTTCTTGCAATTTTGCACGCGCTAGGCCTTATTTCTTGAAATGTTTCACTTGCAAGGCCCTTGTTCTTGCAGTTTTGCACATGCTAGGCCCTTGTTCTTGCAATTTTGCACACGCCCGGCCCTTGTTTTGCAATTTTGCACACGCTAGGCGCTTGTTCTTGCAATTTTGCACACGCTAGGCCCTTGTTCTTGCAATTTTGCACTCGCTAGGCCCTTGTTCTTGCAATTTTGCACACGCTAGGCCCTTGTTCTTTCAATTTTGCACACGTTAGGCCCTTGTTCTTTCAATTTTGCACACGCTAGGCCCTTGTTCTTGCTATTTTGCACACGCTAGGCCCTTGTTCTTGCGACTTTGCACACGCTAGGCCCTTGTTCTTGCAATTTTACACTCGCTAGGCCCTTGTTCGTGCACCTTTGCACAAGCTAGGCCCTTGTTCTTGCGATTTTGCACACGCTAGGCCGTTGTTCTTGCAATTTTACACTCGCTAGGCCCTTGTTCTTGCAATTTTGCACACGCTAGGCGCTTTTTCTTGCAATTTTGCACACGCTAGGCCCTTGTTCTTGCAATTTTGCACTCGCTAGGCCCTTGTTCTTGCAATTTTGCACACGCTAGGCCCTTGTTCTTGCAATTGTGCACACGGTAGACCCTTGTTATTGCAATTTTGCACACGCTAGACCCTTGTTCTTGCAATTTTGCACACGCTAGGCCCTTGTTCTTGCTAATTTGCATACGCTAGGCCCTTGTTCTTGCAATTTTACACACGCTAGGCCCTTGTTCTTGCAATTTTACACTCGCTAGGCCCTTGTTCTTGCGATTTTGCACACGCTAGGCCCTTGTTCTTGCAATTTTACACTCGCTAGGCCCTTGTTCTTGCAATTTTACACTAGCTAGGCCCTTGTTCTTGCAATTTTGCACACGCTAGGCCCTTGTTCTTGCAATTTTGCACACGCTAGGCCCTTTGTTCTTGTAATCTTGCACACGCTAGGCCCCTTGTTCTTGCAATTTTGCACATGGTAGGTCCTTGTTCCTGCAATTTTGCACACGCTAGGCCCTTGTTCTTGCTATTTTGCACACGCTAGGCCCTTGTTCTTGCGATTTTGCACACGCTAGGCCCTTGTTCTTGCAATTTTACACTCGCTAGGCCCTTGTTCTTGCACTTTTGCACAAGCTAGGCCCTTGTTCTTGCAATTTTGCACACGCTAGGGCCTTGTTCTTGCAATTTTGCACATGGTAGGTCCTTGTTCTCGCAATTTTGCACGCGCTAGGCCTTAGTTCTTGCAATTTTGCACACGCAAGGCCCTTGTTCTTGCAGTTTTGCACATGCTAGGCCCTTGTTCTTGCAATTTTGCACACGCCTGGCCCTTGTTTTTGCAATTTTGCACACGCTAGGCGCTTGTTCTTGCAATTTTGCACACGCTAGGCCCTTGTTCTTGCAATTTTGCACTCGCTAGGCCCTTGTTCTTGCAATTTTGCACACAGTAGGCCCTTGTTCTTGCAATTTTGCACTCGCTAGACCCTTGTTCTTGCAATTTTGCACACACTAGGCCCATGTTCTTGCTATTTTGCACACGCTAGGCCCTTGTTCTTGCGATTTTGCACACGCTAGGCCCTTGTTCTTGCAATTTTACACTCGCTAGGCCCTTGTTCTTGCACTTTTGCACAAGCTAGGCCCTTGTTCTTGCAATTTTGCACACGCTAGGCCCTTGTTCTTGCAATTTTGCACATGGTAGGTCCTTGTTCTCGCAATTTTGCACGCGCTAGGCCTTAGTTCTTGCAATTTTGCACACGCAAGGCCCTTGTTCTTGCAGTTTTGCACATGCTAGGCCCTTGTTCTTGCAATTTTGCACACGCCTGGCCCTTGTTTTTGCAATTTTGCACACGCTAGGCGCTTGTTCTTGCAATTTTGCACACGCTAGGCCCTTGTTCTTGCAATTTTGCACTCGCTAGGCCCTTGTTCTTGCAATTTTGCACACAGTAGGCCCTTGTTCTTGCAATTTTGCACTCGCTAGACCCTTGTTCTTGCAATTTTGCACACACTAGGCCCATGTTCTTGCTATTTTGCACACGCTAGGCCCTTGTTCTTGCGATTTTGCACACGCTAGGCCCTTGTTCTTGCAATTTTGCACACGCTAGGCCCTTGTTCTTGCAATTTTGCAAACGCTAAGCCCTTGTTCTTGCAATTTTGCACTCGCTAGGCCCTTGTTCTTGCAATTTTGCACACGGTAGGCCCTTGTTCTTGCAATTTTGCACACGCTAGACCCTTGTTCTTGCAATTTTGCACACGCTAGGCCCTTGTTCTTGCAATTTTGCACTCGCTAGGCCCTTGTTCTTGCAATTTTGCACACGGTAGGCCCTTGTTCTTGCAATTTTGCACACGCTAGACCCTTGTTCTTGCAATTTTGCACACGCTAGGCCCATGTTCTTGCTATTTTGCACACGCTAGGCCCTTGTTCTTGCGATTTTGCACACGCTAGGCCCTTGTTCTTGCAATTTTACACTCGCTAGGCCCTTGTTCTTGCAATTTTGCACACCCTAGGCCCTTGTTCTTGCAATTTTGCACACGCTATGCCCTTGTTCTTGCTATTTTGCACACGCTAGGCCCTTGTTCTTGCGATTTTGCACACGCTAGGCCCTTGTTCTTGCAATTTTCCACTCGCTAGGCCCTTGTTCTTGCACTTTTGCACAAGCTAGGCCCTTGTTCTTGCAATTTTGCACACGCTAGGGCCTTGTTCTTGTAATTTTGCACACGCTAGGCCCTTGTTCTTGCAATTTTGCACATGGTAGGTCCTTGTTCTCGCAATTTTGCACGCGCTAGGCCTTAGTTCTTGCAATTTTGCACACGCAAGGCCCTTGTTCTTGCAGTTTTGCACATGCTAGGCCCTTGTTCTTGCAATTTTGCACACGCCTGGCCCTTGTTCTTGCAATTTTGCACACGCTAGGCGCTTGTTCTTGCAATTTTGCACACGCTAGGCCCTTGTTCTTGCAATTTTGCACTCGCTAGGCCCTTGTTCTTGCAATTTTGCACACGGTAGGCCCTTGTTCTTGCAATTTTGCACACGCTAGACCCTTGTTCTTGCAATTTTGCACACGCTAGGCCCATGTTCTTGCTATTTTGCACACGCTAGGCCCTTGTTCTTGCGATTTTGCACACGCTAGGCCCTTGTTCTTGCAATTTTGCACACGCTAGGCCCTTGTTCTTGCAATTTTGCACACGCTAGGCCCTTGTTCTTGCAATTTTGCACACGCTAGGCCCTTGTTCTTGCAATTTTGCACACGCTAGGCCCTTGTTCTTGCAATTTCGCACTCGCTAGGCCCTTGTTCTTGCAATTTTGCACACGGTAGGCCCTTGTTCTTGCAATTTTGCACACGCTAGACCCTTGTTCTTGCAATTTTGCACACGCTAGGCCCTTGTTCTTGCAATTTTGCACTCGCTAGGCCCTTGTTCTTGCAATTTTGCACACGGTAGGCCCTTGTTCTTGCAATTTTGCACACGCTAGACCCTTGTTCTTGCAATTTTGCACACGCTAGGCCCATGTTCTTGCTATTTTGCACACGCTAGGCCCTTGTTCTTGCGATTTTGCACACGCTAGGCCCTTGTTCTTGCAATTTTACACTCGCTAGGCCCTTGTTCTTGCAATTTTGCACACGCAAGGCCCTTGTTCTTGCAGTTTTGCACATGCTAGGCCCTTGTTCTTGCAATTTTGCACACGCCTGGCCCTTGTTCTTGCAATTTTGCACACGCTAGGCGCTTGTTCTTGCAATTTTGCACACGCTAGGCCCTTGTTCTTGCAATTTTGCACTCGCTAGGCCCTTGTTCTTGCAATTTTGCACACGGTAGGCCCTTGTTCTTGCAATTTTGCACACGCTAGACCCTTGTTCTTGCAATTTTGCACACGCTAGGCCCATGTTCTTGCTATTTTGCACACGCTAGGCCCTTGTTCTTGCGATTTTGCACACGCTAGGCCCTTGTTCTTGCAATTTTGCACACGCTAGGCCCTTGTTCTTGCAATTTTGCACACGCTAGGCCCTTGTTCTTGCAATTTTGCACACGCTAGGCCCTTGTTCTTGCAATTTTGCACACGCTAGGCCCTTGTTCTTGCAATTTCGCACTCGCTAGGCCCTTGTTCTTGCAATTTTGCACACGGTAGGCCCTTGTTCTTGCAATTTTGCACACGCTAGACCCTTGTTCTTGCAATTTTGCACACGCTAGGCCCTTGTTCTTGCAATTTTGCACTCGCTAGGCCCTTGTTCTTGCAATTTTGCACACGGTAGGCCCTTGTTCTTGCAATTTTGCACACGCTAGACCCTTGTTCTTGCAATTTTGCACACGCTAGGCCCATGTTCTTGCTATTTTGCACACGCTAGGCCCTTGTTCTTGCGATTTTGCACACGCTAGGCCCTTGTTCTTGCAATTTTACACTCGCTAGGCCCTTGTTCTTGCAATTTTGCACACCCTAGGCCCTTGTTCTTGCAATTTTGCACACGCTATGCCCTTGTTCTTGCAATTTTGCACATGCTAGGCCCTTGTTCTTGCAATTTTGCACTCGCTAGGCTCTTGTTTTTGAAATTTTGCCTACACTAGGCCCTTGTTCTTGCAACTTTGCACACGCTAGGCGCTTGTTCTTGCAATTTTGCACACGCTAGGCCCTTGTTCTTGCAATTTTACACTCGCTAGGCCCTTGTTCTTGCACTTTTGCACAAGCTAGGCCCTTGTTCTTGCAATTTTGCACACGCTAGGGCCTTGTTCTTGTAATTTTGCACACGCTAGGCCCTTGTTCTTGCAATTTTGCACATGGTAGGTCCTTGTTCTCGCAATTTTGCACGCGCTAGGCCTTAGTTCTTGCAATTTTGCACACGCAAGGCCCTTGTTCTTGCAGTTTTGCACATGCTAGGCCCTTGTTCTTGCAATTTTGCACACGCCTGGCCCTTGTTCTTGCAATTTTGCACACGCTAGGCGCTTGTTCTTGCAATTTTGCACACGCTAGGCCCTTGTTCTTGGAATTTTGCACTCGCTAGGCCCTTGTTCTTGCAATTTTGCACACGCTAGGCCCTTGTTCTTGCAATTTTGCACACGCTAGACCCTTGTTCTTGCAATTTTGCACACGCTAGGCCCATGTTCTTGCTATTTTGCACACGCTAGGCCCTTGTTCTTGCGATTTTGCACACGCTAGGCCCTTGTTCTTGCAATTTTACACTCGCTAGGCCCTTGTTCTTGCAATTTTGCATACGCTAGGCCCTTGTTCTTGCAATTTTGCACACGCTAGGACCTTGTTCTTGCAATTTTGCACACCCTAGGCCCTTGTTCTTGCAATTTTGCACACGCTATGCCCTTGTTCTTGCAATTTTGCACATGCTAGGCCCTTGTTCTTGCAATTTTGCACTCGCTAGGCTCTTGTTTTTGAAATTTTGCCTACGCTAGGCCCTTGTTCTTGCAACTTTGCACACGCTAGGCGCTTGTATTTGCAATTTTGCACACGCTAGGCCCTTGTTCTTGCAATTTTGCACTCTCTAGGCCCTTGTTCTTGCAATTTTGCACACGCTAGGCCCTTGTTCTTGCAAGTTTGCACACGATAGACCTTTGTTCTTGCATCTTTGCACACGCTCAGCCCTTATTCTTGCTAATTTGCACACGCTAGGCCCTTGTTCTTGCGATTTTGCACACGCTAGGCCGTTGTTCTTGCAATTTTACACTCGCTAGGCCCTTGTTCTTGCAATTTTGCACACGCTAGGCGCTTGTTCTTGCAATTTTGCACACGCTAGGCCCTTGTTCTTGCAATTTTGCACTCGCTAGGCCCTTGTTCTTGCAATTTTGCACACGCTAGGCCCTTGTTCTTGCAATTGTTCACACGCTTGACCCTTGTTATTGCAATTTTGCACACGCTAGACCCTTGTTCTTGCAATTTTGCACACGCTAGGCCCTTGTTCTTGCTAATTTGCATACGCTAGGCCCTTGTTCTTGCAATTTTGCACACGCTAGGCCCTTGTTCTTGCAATTTTACACTCGCTAGGCCCTTGTTCTTGCAATTTTGCACACGCTAGGCCCTTGTTCTTGTAATTTTGCATATGCTAGGCCCAGGTCCTTGCAATTTTGCACATGCTAGGTCCTTGGTTCTGCAATTTCGCACGCGCTAGGCCTTAGTTCTTGCAATTTTGCACACACAAGGGCCTTGTTCTTGCAGTTTTGCACATGCTATGCCCTTGTTCTTGCACTTTTGCACACGCCTGGCCCTTGTTCTTGCAATTTTGCACATGCTAGGCGCTTGTTCTTGAGATTTTACACACGCTAGGCCCTTGTTATTGCAATTTTGCACTCGCTAGGCCCTTGTTCTTGCAATTTTGCACAGGATAGGCCCTTGTTCTTGCCATTTTGCACACGCTAGACCCTTGTTCTTGCAATTTTGCACACGCTAGGCCCTTGTTCTTGCTATTTTGCACACGCTAGGCCCTTGTTCTTGCGATTTTGAACACGCTAGGCCCTTGTTTTTGCAAATTTTACATTCGCTAGGCCCTTGTTATTGCAATTTTGCACACGCTAGGCCCTTGTTCTTTCAATTTTGCACACGCTAGGCCCTTGTTCTTGAAATTTTGCACATGCTAGGCCCTTGTTCTTGCAAGTTTGCACTTGCTAGGTCCTTGTTCTTGCAATTTTGCACGCGCTAGGCCTTAGTTCTTGCAATTTTGCACACGCTAGGCCCTTGTTCTTGCAATTTTACACTCGCTAGGCCCTTGTTCTTGCAATTTTGCACACGCTAGGCCCTTGTTCTTGTAATTTTGCATATGCTAGGCCCAGGTCCTTGCAATTTTGCACATGCTAGGTCCTTGGTTCTGCAATTTCGCACGCGCTAGGCCTTAGTTCTTGCAATTTTGCACACACAAGGGCCTTGTTCTTGCAGTTTTGCACATGCTATGCCCTTGTTCTTGCACTTTTGCACACGCCTGGCCCTTGTTCTTGCAATTTTGCACATGCTAGGCGCTTGTTCTTGAGATTTTACACACGCTAGGCCCTTGTTATTGCAATTTTGCACTCGCTAGGCCCTTGTTCTTGCAATTTTGCACAGGATAGGCCCTTGTTCTTGCCATTTTGCACACGCTAGACCCTTGTTCTTGCAATTTTGCACACGCTAGGCCCTTGTTCTTGCTATTTTGCACACGCTAGGCCCTTGTTCTTGCGATTTTGAACACGCTAGGCCCTTGTTTTTGCAAATTTTACATTCGCTAGGCCCTTGTTATTGCAATTTTGCACACGCTAGGCCCTTGTTCTTTCAATTTTGCACACGCTAGGCCCTTGTTCTTGAAATTTTGCACATGCTAGGCCCTTGTTCTTGCAAGTTTGCACTTGCTAGGTCCTTGTTCTTGCAATTTTGCACGCGCTAGGCCTTAGTTCTTGCAATTTTGCACACGCAAGGCCCTTATTCTTGCAGTTTTGCACATGCTAGGCCCTTGTTCTTGCAATTTTGCACACTCCTGGCCCTTGTTCTTGCAATTTTGCACACGCTAGGCGCATGTTCTTGCAATTTTGCACACGCTAGGCCCTTGTTCTTGCAATTCTGCACTCGCTATTCCCTTGTTCTTGCAATTTTGCACACGCTAGGCCCTTGTTCTTGCAATTTTGCACACGCTAGACCCCTGTTTTCTTGCAATTTTACACACGCTTGGCCCTTGTTCTTCTAATTTTGCATACGCTAGGACCTTGTTCTTGCAATTTTGCACATGCTAGGTCCTTGTTCTTGCAATTTTGCACGCGCTAGGCCTTAGTTCTTGCAATTTTGCACACGCAAGGCCCTTATTCTTGCAGTTTTGCACATGCTAGGCCCTTGTTCTTGCAATTTTGCACACTCGTGGCCCTTGTTCTTGCAATTTTGCACACGCTAGGCGCTTGTTCTTGCAATTTTGCACACGCTAGGCCCTTGTTCTTGCAATTCTGCACTCGCTAGGCCCTTGTTCTTGCATTTTTGCACACGCTAGGCCCTTGTTCTTGCAATTTTGCACACGCTAGACCCCTGTTTTCTTGCAATTTTACACACGCTTGGCCCTTGTTCTTCTAATTTTGCATACGCTAGGACCTTGTTCTTGCAATTTTGCACATGCTAGGTCCTTGTTCTTGCAATTTTGCACGCGCTAGGTCTTAGCTCTTGCAATTTTGCACACGCAAGGGCCTTGTTCTTGCAGTTTTGCACATGCTAGGCCCTTGTTCTTGCAATTTTGCACACGCTAGGCCCTTGTTCTTGCAATTTTGCACACGCTAGGCGCTTGTTCTTGTAATTTTGCACACGCTAGGCCCTTGTTATTGCAATTTTGCACTCGCTAGGCCCTTGTTCTTGCAATTTTGCACAGGCTAGGCCCTTGTTCTTGCAATTTTGCACACGCTAGACCCTTGTTCTTGCGATTTTGCACACGCTAGGCCCTTGTTCTTGCTAATTTGCACACGCTAGGCCCTTGTTCTTGCGATTTTGCACACGCTAGGCCCTTGTTCTTGCAATTTTACACTCGCTAGGCCCTTGTTCTTGCAATTTTGCACACGCTAGGCCCTTGTTCTTGCATTTTTGCACACGCTAGGCCCTTGTTCTTGTAATTTTGCACACGCTAGGCTCTTGTTCTTGCAATTTTGCACATGCTAGGTCTTTGTTCTTGCAATTTTGCACGCGCTAGGCCTTAGTTCTTGCAATTTTGCACACACAAGGCCCTTGTTCTTGCAATTTTGCACACGCCTTGCCCTTGTTCTTGCAATTTTGCACACGCTAGGCGCTTGTTCTTGCAATTTTGCACACGCTAGGCCCTTGTTATTGCAATTTTGCACACGCTAGGCCCTTGTTCTTGCAATTTTACACTCACTAGGCCCTTGTTCTTGCAATTTTGCACACGCTAGGCCCTTGTTCTTGCAATTTTGCACACGCTAGGCCCTTGTTCTTATATTTTGCACACGCTAGGCCCTTCTTCTTGCAATTTTGCACAAGCTAGGTCCTTGTTCTTGCAATTTTGCACGCGCTAGGCCTTAGCTCTTGCAATTTTGCACACGCAAGGGCCTTGTTCTTGCAGTTTTGCACATGCTTGGCCCTTGTTCTTGCAATTTTGCACACGCTAGGCCCTTGTTCTTGCAATTTTGCACACGCTTGGCGCTTGTTCTTGTAATTTTGCACACGCTAGGCCCTTGTTATTGCAGTTTTGCACTCGCTAGGCCCTTGTTCTTGCAATTTTGCACAGGCTAGGCCCTTGTTCTTGCAAATTTGCACACGCTAGACCCTTGTTCTTGCGATTTTCCACACGCTGGGCCCTTGTTCTTGCTATTTTGCACACGCTAGGCCCTTGTTCTTGCGATTTTGCACACGCTAGGCCCTTGTACTTGCTATTTTACACACGCTAGGCCCTTGTTCTTGCAATTTTGCACACGCTAGGCCCTTGTTCTTGCAATTTTGCACACGCTAGGCATTTGTTCTTGTAATGTTGCATACGCTAGGCCCTTGTTCTTGCAATTTTGCACATGCTAGGTCCTTGTTCTTGCAATTTTGCACGCGCTAGGCCTTAGTTCTTGCAATTTTGCACATGCAAGGGCCTTGTTCTTGCAGTTTTGCACATGCTAGGCCCTTGTTCTTGCAATTTTGCACACGCTAGGCCCTTGTTCTTGCAATTTTGCACACGCTAGGCCCTTGTTCTTGCAATTTTGCACACGCTAGGCCTTTGTTCTTGTAATGTTGCATACGCTAGGCCCTTGTTCTTGCAATTTTGCACATGCTAGGTCCTTGTTCTTGCAATTTTGCACGCGCTAGGCCTTAGTTCTTGCAATTTTGCACATGCAAGGGCCTTGTTCTTGCAGTTTTGCACATGCTAGGCCCTTGTTCTTGCAATTTTGCACACGCTAGGCCCTTGTTATTGCAATTTTGCACTCGGTAGGCCCTTGTTCTTGCAATTTTGCACAGGCTAGGCCCTTGTTCTTGCAATTTTGCACACGCTAGACCCCTGTTCTTGCAATTTTCCACACGCTAGGCCCTTGTTCTTGCTATTTTGCACACGCTAGGCCCTTATTCTTGCAATTTTGCACACGCTAGGCCCTTCTTCTTATATTTTGCATACGCTAGGCCCTTGTTCGTGCACTTTTGCACATGCTAGGTCCTTGTTCTTGCAATTTTGCACGCGCTAGGCCTTAGTTCTTGGAATTTTGCACACGCAAGGCCCTTGTTTTTTGCAGTTTTGCACATGCTAGGCCCTTGTTCTTGCAATTTTGCACACGCCTGGCCTTTGTTCTTGCAATTTTGCACACGCTAGGCGCTTGTTCTTGCAATTTTGCACACGCAAGGCCCTTGTTCTTGCAGTTTTGCACATGCTAGGCCCTTGTTCTTGCAATTTTGCACACGCCTGGCCCTTGTTCTTGCAATTTTGCACACGCTAGGCGCTTGTTCTTGCAATTTTGCACGCGCTAGGCCCTTGTTCTTGCAATTTTGCACTCGCTAGGCCCTTGTTCTTGCAATTTTGCACACGCTAGGCCCTTGTTCTTGCAGTTTTGTACACGCTAGACCCTTGTTCTTGCAATTTTGCACATGCTAGGCCCTTGTTCTTGTAATTTTGCACACGCTAGGCCCTTGTTCTTGCAATTTTGCACATGCTAGGTCCTTGTTCTTGCAATTTTGCACGCGCTAGGCCTTACTTCTTGCAATTTTGCACACGCAAGGCCCTTGTTCTTGCAATTTTGCACATGCTAGGCCCTTGTTCTTGCAATTTTGCACACGCCTTGCCCTTGTTCTTGCAATTTTGCACACGCTAGGCGCTTGTTCTTTCAATTTTGCACACGCTAGGCCCTTGTTATTGCAATTTTGCACTCGGTAGGCCCTTGTTCTTGCAATTTTGCACAGCTAGGCCCTTGTTCTTGCAATTTTGCACACGCTAGACCCTTGTTCTTGCTATTTTGCACACGCTAGGCCCTTGTTCTTGCGATTTTGCACACTCTAGTTCTTGCAATTTTACACTTGCTAGGCCCTTGTTCTTGCAATTTTGCACACGCTAGGCCCTTGTTCTTGCAATTTTGCACACGCTAGGCCCTTGTTCTTATATTTTGCACACGCTAGGCCCTTGTTCTTCCAATTTTGCACATGCTAGGTCCTTGTTCTTGCAATTTTGCATGCGCTAGGCATTAGTTCTTGCAATTTTGCACACGCAAGGCCCTTTTTCTTGCACTTTTGCACATGCTAGGCCCTTGTTCTTGCAATTTTGCACACGCTAGGCCCTTGTTGTTATATTTTGCACACGCTAGGCCCTTGTTCTTCTAATTTTGCACATGCTAGGTCCTTGTTCTTGCAATTTTGCATGCGCTAGGCCTTAGTTCTTGCAATTTTGCACACGCAAGGCCCTTGTTCTTGCACTTTTGCACATGCTAGGCCCTTGTTCTTGCAATTTTGCACACGCTAGGCGCTTGTTCTTGCAATTTTGCACACGCTAGGCCCTTGTTATTGCAATTTTGCACTCGGTAGGCCCTTGTTCTTGCAATTTTGCACAGGCTAGGCCCTTGTTCTTGCAATTTTGCACACGCTAGACCCTTGTTCTTGCAATTTTCCACACGCGAGGCCCTTGTTCTTGCTATTTTGCACACGCTAGGCCCTTGTTCTTGCGATTTTGCACACGCTAGGCCCTTGTTCTTGCAATTTTACACTCACTAGGCCCTTGTTCTTGCAATTTTGCACACGCTAGGCCCTTGTTCTTGCAATTTTGCACACGCTAGGCCCTTGTTCTTATATTTTGCACACGCTAGGCCCTTGTTCTTGCAATTTTGCACATGCTAGGTCCTTGTTCTTGCAATTTTGCACGCGCTAGGCCTTAGTTCTTGCATTTTTGCACACGCAAGGCCCTTGTTCTTGCAGTTTTGCACATGCTAGGCCCTTGTTCTTGCAATTTTGCACATGCCTGGCCCTTGTTCTTGCAATTTTGCACACGCTAGGCGCTTGTTCTTGCAATTTTGCACACGCTAGGCCCTTGTTCTTGCAATTTTGCACTCGCTAGGCCCTTGTTCTTGCAATTTTGCACACGCTAGGCCCTTGTACTTGCAACTTTGCACACGCTAGACCCTTGTTCTTGCAATTTTGCACACGCTAGGCCCTTGTTCTTGCAATTTTGCACACGCTAGGCCCTTGTTCTTGCAATTTTGCACACGCTAGGCCCTTGTTCTTGCGATTTTGCACACGCTAGGCCTTTGTTCTTGTAATTTTGCATACGCTAGGCCCTTGTTCTTGCAATTTTGCACATGCTAGGTCCTTGTTCTTGCAATTTTGCACGCGCTAGGCCTTAGTTCTTGCAATTTTGCACACGCAAGGGCCTTGTTCTTGCAGTTTTGCACATGCTAGGCCCTTGTTCTTGCGATTTTGCACACGCTAGGCCCTTGTTCTTGCAATTTTGCACACGCTAGGTGCTTGTTCTTGCAATTTTGCACATGCTAGGCCCTTGTTATTGCAATTTTGCACTCGGTAGGCCCTTGTTCTTGCAATTTTGCACAGGCTAGGCCCTTGTTCTTGCAATTTTGCACACGCTAGACCCTTGTTCTTGCAATTTTCCACACGCTAGGCCCTTGTTCTTGCGATTTTGCACACGCTAGGCCCTTGTTCTTGCAATTTTACACTCGCTAGGCCCTTGTTCTTGCAATTTTGCACACGCTAGGCCCTTGTTTTTGCAATTTTGCACACGCTAGGCCCTTGTTCTTATATTTTGCACACGCTAGGCCCTTGTTCTTGCAATTTTGCACATGTTAGTGTTGAGTTGAGGAGAGAATGATGCACTATGAAACGAAAAACAAGTACAAGTATCAACCCTAATTGGGTTGTACCCCATATGAGCTACCCCACTAAAGCCTACAATACATGCATCAGCTAAATATAATCCGACACAACCCCATAGGCAAAGTGGGGGAGAGCAAGGGGTCACAAGACCAGTCAAGCAAGACAAGCAAAGCAAGCTCAGGGTGGATCTCAAGGATACCACACAAATTCCGAGCACAAGGTCAAGGCCACAAGGCCAGTTCACATGCAGCAGAGCATATATATATAACAGTGCTAAACAAGCAAGAGCAAGGATATATATATGCAGCAGTACAAACAAGGTCAAGAGGTAAGCAAGTGAGGCCCAGTGGGCACAAGACCTAGCAGAGTGCAAAAGCGCTGATGGTCACGAGGCGGAAGTGCCTTGGTGAACACATCAGCAGTGTTGGCCTCAGTGGCCACGAAACGCAGGCGAAGCTGACCACGCTGCTGCAGCTCTCGAGCAAGGAAGTAGCGCAGAGCAATGTGCTTCGTCCTGTGCTCCGGTCTGTGCTCCTGACACAAGGCAATGGTTGCCTTGTTGTCGATGTACAGCACTGGAGGAGAACGAGGCCGCTCTCCAAGGTCGGTCAGCAAGTAGGTGAGCCAGCGAAGCTCCTGGGCAGCCATGGCCGTGGCGTAGATCTCAGCCTCACAGGTGGAGCTGAGAACCGAAGAAGAGCGAGTAGAGCGCCAAGAGATAGAGCCAGAGCCAAGACTGAAAGTGTAACCCTGAGACGACCTCTGAGTAGCCTGGTCGTCAGCCCAAGAAGCGTCTGAGTGCCCAGTGAGCACAGGCCGCTCACGCCCTCCAAGCACTAGCCCCATGCCCGACGTACTGCACAAGTAGCGCAACACCCTCTTAGCTGCATCCATGTGCTCCTTCCAGTGACGGCCGGGAGCAACATAGCGTGCTAAGATGCTGAGAGGGTATGCGAGGTCAGGTCGAGTGCAAGTCATCAGGTACATGAGGCAGCCCACAAGCTCTGGATACGGACCACTCGACTCTACGGACTCATCCGAAGGCAGAGCTGAGAGTGAGTGTCCCGTAGGCAGAGGAGTGGATTGAGGCGAGGAGTACGTGAAGACGAAGCGCTGAAGGACCTGCTGCACCATGTGTGACTGAGTCAGGGTAATGGTGCGGCGTGCTCTGTCCCGGGTGATCCGCAAGCCAAGATAGCTTGTCAGTTCACCCAGGTCTGTGCACGTGTGTCTCTTCTGCAGATCGGACTTCACGTGGGCGAGTGCGGCAGTGTCCGCAGTGGCAAAGACCAAGTCGTCGACGTACACGAGGATGTAGAACGGCGGCAGCGAGGTGTCGGTGCGCAGAAACAGCGACGGGTCAGCAGTGGAAGGAGCAAACCCAAGAGCCGCAAGTGTAGTCCTCAGTGTGTCGTGCCACTCGCGCGGCGCCTGGCGGAGACCGTAGACTGGCCGCCGGAGGCTCCACTGGGTACCAGGAGGGAACGACCCAGTGAAACCAGGAGGGCGGCGCAGCCAGATCTCCTCGTGCAGGCTGCCCTGCAAGAAAGCAGTGCTGAAGTCAAGAGAGTGTAGCTCCTAGTCACGCTGAGCAGCGACGTGCAGCAGAACCCGAAGAGTGGTCATCTTCGGGGTCGGGGAGAAAGTCTGAAAGAAGTCAACTCCCTGTCGCTGACTGAAGCCACGAGCCACGTAGCGCGCCTTGAAGACAGGCGGAGAACCCGGTGGCCGCTTCACCCTGAAAATCCACATGCCACTAACAATGTTCGCCCCAGGAGGGGGAACAGCGTCAACGTAGGTGCCTGTGGACTTCCAGGAAGCCATCTCTGCGTCCATGGCTGACTGCCACTGAGAGGAGTAGGGACCGGCCATCGCCTCTGCGTAAAAGCGTGGGGTCGGGATGTCTAGAGCATCCGGGTCTCCCTCAGGGGCAACAAGCATGGACACGAGATGGGGCAAAGCGGCGGCAAAGCTCTGGAACTCCTCCTGCCTGTCCTCAAGGACGTCCGTGCCAAGAGCACAGTCACCCCCGACGGACGGAGGACAGGCAGACGCAGACGCAGACTTAGCAGACTCAGCAGACTCAGCAACAAGACTGGCAGCGTAGTCTAAACGACACGCAGCAGCAAAGTCGACCAGCTCCGCAACTAGGGCAGACGCAGCAGCGGACTCAAAGGAAGGGTCAGTGATAAGAGAAGCAAGAAGATGCGTGACAGTTGGACTGGCAGCACGGCGAGAGTCCGACTCTGGGTCGGCAAGAGTAGGAAGAGAAGACTCAGGAGGAGAAGGCAAAGGGGCACGCAGAGAAGCAGTGGGTGGACGCAGAGACATCCCGTGTGTGCCAGGGAAAGGAGGAGGACGCTGACGCGAACCACGACCACTTGTGCGAGCAGCCCGGACTGGCGACGCAGGGCGGGACGCAGGCTCACAACGCTCAGCAAGACCTCCAGTAGGACCAGTGTAGGGAGAAGGAGAAGGCAGGGGAGAGGCGGGCTGTAACTGTGACTTCGACGGGACAGGCCGTGGACACTCTACTGGAGGAGAAGGACCAGTGGAAGGCGGGAGACCAAGAACCTGCTGGAGGAGCGGAACGAAGTACGGCCGAGGCCGCGCAGCACCGCCAGAGACAGCAGGGACAGCACCAACACCTCCAGAGGCAGCACCAGCACCAGTAGCAGCTCCAACTCCAGCACCTCCAGCAGCGCCAGAAGTACCCTCAGCAGGACCGACAGTCGTAGTCTCAGCGCCAGCACCCGCAGCAGCTCTAGCTCCAGAGGCACCCCCGGACCCGTCAGCTCCAGTACTCTCAGGACGAGCACCTCCGGGACACGTGGTACCAGCTCCCTCGGCAGCAACAGAACCTCCAGCACCCGCAGCACCCCCAGCTCCAGAAGCTCGCCTCCAGCGCCGGGCAAACTACTCACGCAGCTCCAGAGGAGAGAGAGGCTCGCGGCTCGAACCACCAGGAAGAGAAGCAGCAGGCGCAGCACTCCCAGACGCAGTACCCCCAGGCTCAGCACCCCCAGGCTCAGCACTCCCAGGCTCAGCACCCCCAGGCTCAGTACCCCCAGGCTCAGTACCCCCAGGCACAGCACCCCCAGGCCCAGCACCCCCAGTCTCAGCACCCACAGGCTCAGCACCCCCAGGCTCAGCACCCGCAGCAGCACCAGAGTCACCACTGACCTCAACAGGCTCGACCGCGTCTACCTGAGACACACCTGAAGGGGTAGGACCCTGAGGGGGGAGGGGGTCTACCGGGGGGGGACCTGGGACCAGGAAGAGGGGCGGTGGGGGAAGGGAGGGAGTGCGGTAGGGGAAGAGCCGGTAGAAGGGAACCGACTCGTCGAACGTGACGTCCTGGGAGGACAGAACACGACGAGAGGTGGGGTGGTAAAACTGCCACCCAGGTGCGTCAGGGGGGAAACCCAGGAAGACGCAAGGAGAAGCACGAGGGGACAGCTTGCCCGCAGACAAGTCGCGGACAAACGTCCGAGATCTCCAGACACGGAACGCCGACGCATCGCGAACCTTCCCCGTCCACAGCAAAGCTGGGGAGGTCTCCGGCCTGGAGACCCTGGGCTGAAGGTTGATCTGATGCGCGGCGTACCTCACCGCAAACGGCCACAGAAAATGGGGGGCAGCCGCATGCACCATGGACATACGGGCGACGTCCATGACAATGCCGATGCGGCGCTCAGCAATCCCATTCTGCTCTGGGGAGTCCGGAAGCGTGAAGGTCTTGCGGAGGCCTCGTGCATGACAGTAGGCTCGCAAAAGGCCAGAGGAGAACTCTCCGCCTCTGTTCGAGTGCAGACGCAAAACAGGAAAGTCCGAGCCGAAGCTCCGCCTGAGCAGGAGACGAGCTGCGCGGATCCAGTCGATCAACACCTCAGTGACCTCACCCTTGCTGCGCAAGGGGAAGACCGAGGTGTAACGCGAGTAGTCGTCAACCACCAGCAGGAAGTAGCGCTCGTGACCCTGTCCACGGACGCGGGCTGGGCCCCACACGTCCATGTGAAGCGTCTGCATCGGGGCCTCCATCGGAGGAAAGGGGGAGGAGTGAGGGGTAGCCCGCAGGCGACCCTCGACACAGGGGACACAGGGAGGGCCAGGCCCCGGAGGAAGGGGAGGGAGGGACTGGGGAAGACCAGAGACAAGAAGGCGAGAGGCCATGCCCCGGAGACGGGGCAGGGAGGGGTGACCCATCGTGTGCTGCCACAGGAGGTTCTCGTGGGACAGGAGGCGACACGAGTAGGGAGCAGACTCCGGACCAGACCTGGACGCTGCAGCAAACACCTGACCCGACGCAGCTACCTGACCAGACGCAAGAGGAGGAGAGGAAAAAAAAGTTGGCGCGCCTCGGGGCGCGCTTTGGTGGGCCCTAGGCGAAGTTCCCACAGGGAACCCGCTCTGATACCATGTTCAGTTGAGGAGAGAATGATGCACTATGAAACGAAAAACAAGTACAAGTATCAACCCTAATTGGGTTGTACCCCATATGAGCTACCCCACTAAAGCCTACAATACATGCATCAGCTAAATATAATCTGACAGCTATGTCATTGTTCTTGCAATTTTGCACGCGCTAGGCCTTAGTTCTTGCAATTTTGCACACGCAAGGCCCTTGTTCTTGCAGTTTTGCACATGCTAGGCCCTTGTTCTTGCAATTTTGCACACGCGTGGCCCTTGTTCTTGCAATTTTGCACACGCTAGGCGCTTGTTCTTGCAATTTTGCACACGCTAGGCCCTTGTTATTGCAATTTTGCACTCGGTAGGCCCTTGTTGTTGCAATTTGGCACAGGCTAGGCCCTTGTTCTTGCAATTTTGCACACGCTAGACCCTTGTTCTTGCAATTTTCCACACGCTAGGCCCTTGTTCTTGCTATTTTGCACACGCTAGGCCCTTGATCTTGCGATTTTGCACACGCTAGGCCCTTGTTCTTGCAATTTTACACTCGCTAGGCCCTTGTTCTTGCAATTTTGCACACGCTAGGCCCTTGTTCTTATATTTTGCACACGCTAGGCCCTTGTTCTTGCAATTTTGCACATGCTAGGTCCTTGTTCTTGCAATTTTGCACGCGCTAGGCCTTAGTTCTTGCAATTTTGCACACGCAAGGCCCTTGTTCGTGCAGTTTTGCACATGCTAGGCCCTTGTTCTTGCAATTTTGCACACGCCTGGCCCTTTTTCTTGCAATTTTGCACACGCTAGGCGGTTGTTCTTGCAATTTTGCACACGCTAGGCCCTTGTTTTTGCAATTTTGCACACGCTAGGCCCTTTTTCTTGCAAATTTGCACACGCTATGGCCTTGTTCTTGCAATTTTGCACATGCTAGGTCCTTTTTCTTGCAATTTTGCACGCGTAAGGCCTTAGTTCTTGCAATTTTGCACACGCAAAGGCCTTGTTCTTGCAGTTTTGCACATGCTAGGCCCTTGTTCTTGCAATTTTGCACACGCTAGGCCCTTGTTCTTGCAATTTTGCACACGCTAGGCGCTTGTTCTTGTAATTTTGCACACGCTAGGCCCTTGTTATTGCAATTTTGCACTCGCTAGGCCTAGCATGTGCAAAATTAAAAGAACAAGGGCTAAGCGTGTGCGAAATTGGAAAAACAAGGGCTTAGCGTATGCAAAATTGGAAGAACAAGGGCCTAGCGTGTGCAAAATTGCAAGAACAAGGGCCTAGCGTGTGCAAAATCGGAAGAACAACGGCCTAGCGTGTGCAAAGTAGCAAGAACAGGGGCCTAGCGTGTGCAAAATTGCAAGAACAAGGGCCTAGCGTGTGCAAAATTGGAAGAACAAGGGCCTAGCGTGTGCAAAATCGCTGGAACAAGGGCCTAGCGAGTGCAAAATTGGAAGAACAAGGGAATAGCGTGTGCAAAATTGCAATAACAAGTGCCTAGCATGTGCAGAATTTCAAGAACAAGGGCCTAGCTTGTGCAAGATTGGAAGAACAAGGGCCTAATGTGTGCAAAATTGCAAGAACAAGGGCCTAGCGTGTACAAAGTTGCAAGAACAGGGGACTAGCGTGTGCAAAATTAGAACATTAAGGGGCTAGCTTGTGCAAAGTAGCAAGAACAGGGGCCTAGCGTATGCAAAATTTCAAGAACAAGGGCCTAGCGTGTGCAAAATTGGAAGAACAAGGGCCTAGCGTGTGCAAAATTGCAAGAACAATGGCCTAGCGTGTGCAAAATTGGAAGAACAAGGGCATAGCGTGTGCAAAATTGCAAGAACAAGGGCCTAGCGTGTGCAAAATTGGAAGAACAAGGGCCTAGCGTGTGCAAAGTAGCAAAAACAGGGGCCTAGCATGTGCAAAATTGCAAGAACAAGGGCCTAGCGTGTGCAAACTTAGAAGAACAAGGGCCTAGCGTGTGCGAAATCGCAAGAACAAGGGCCTAGCGTGTGCAAAATAGGAATAACAAGGGCATAGCGTGTGCAAAATTGCAAGAACAAGGGCCTAGCATGTGCAAAATTGCAAGAACAAGTGCCTAGCATGTGCAGAATTTCAAGAACAAGGGCCTAGCGTGTGCAAAATTGGTAGAACAAGGGCCTAATGTGTGCAAAATTGGAAGCAAAAGGGCCTAGCATGTGCAAAATTGCAAGAACTAGTGCCTAGCATGTGCAAAGTTGCAAGAACAAGGGCCTAGCGTGTGGAAAATTGGAAGAACAAGGGCCTAGCGTGTGCAAAGTAGCAAGAACAGGGGACTAGCGTGTGCAAAATTAGAAGATTAAGGGCGTAGCTTGTGCAAAGTAGCAAGAACAGGGGACTAGCGTATGCAAAATTTCAAGAACAAGGGCCTAGCATGTACAAAATTGGAAGAACAAGGGCCTAATGTGTGCAAAATTGGAAGAACAAGGGCCTAGCATGTGCAAAATTGCAAGAACAAGGGCCTAGCGTGTGCAAAATTGAAAGAACAAGGGCCTAATGTGTGCAACATTGCAAGAACAAGGGCCTAGCGAGTGCAAAATTGGAAGAACAAGGGAATAGCGTGTGCAAAATTGCAAGAACAAGTGCCTAGCATGTGCAGAATTTCAAGAACAAGGGCCTAGCGTGTGCAAGATTGGAAGAACAAGGGCCTAATGTGTGGAAAATTGCAAGAACAAGGGCCTAGCGTGTACAAAGTTGCAAGAACAGGGGACTAGCGTGTGCAAAATTAGAACATTAAGGGGCTAGCTTGTGCAAAGTAGCAAGAACAGGGGCCTAGCGTATGCAAAATTTCAAGAACAAGGGCCTAGCGTGTGCAAAATTGGAAGAACAAGGGCCTAGCGTGTGCAAAATTGCAAGAACAATGGCCTAGCGTGTGCAAAATTGGAAGAACAAGGGCATAGCGTGTGCAAAGTAGCAAGAACAGGGGCCTAGCGTGTGCAAAATTGCAAGAACAAGGGCCTAGCGTGTGCAAAATTGGAAGAACAAGGGCCTAGCGTGTGCAAAATCGGAGAACAAGGGCCTAGCGTGTGCAAAATTGGAAGAACAAGGGAATATCGTGTGCAAAATTGCAAGAACAAGTGCCTAGCATGTGCAGAATTTCAAGAACAAGGGCCTAGCGTGTGCAAGATTGGAAGAACAAGGGCCTAATGTGTGCAAAATTGCAAGAACAAGGGCCTAGCGTGTCCAAAGTTGCAAGAACAGGGGACTAGCGTGTGCAAAATTAGAACATTAAGGGGCTAGCTTGTGCAAAGTAGCAAGAACAGGGGCCTAGCGTATGCAAAATTTCAAGAACAAGGTCCTAGCGTGTGCAAAATTGGAAGAACAAGGGCCTAGCGTGTGCAAAATCGCAAGAACAATGGCCTAGCGTGTGCAAAATTGGAAGAACAAGGGCATAGCGTGTGCAAAGTAGCAAGAACAGGGGCCTAGCGTGTGCAAAATTGCAAGAACAAGGGCCTAGTGTGTGTAAAATTGGAAGAACAAGGGCCTAGCGTGTGCAAAATCGCAAGAACAAGGGCCTAGCGTGTGCAAAATTGGAAGAACAAGGGAATAGCGTGTGCAAAATTGCAAGAACAAGTGCCTAGCATGTGCAGAATTTCAAGAACAAGGGCCTAGCGTGTGCAAGATTGGAAGAACAAGGGCCTAATGTGTGCAAAATTGCAAGAACAAGGGCCTAGCGTGTGCAAAGTTGCAAGAACAGGGGACTAGCGTGTGCAAAATTAGAACATTAAGGGGCTAGCCTGTGCAAAGTAGCAAGAACAGGGGCCTAGCGTATGCAAAATTTCAGGAACAAGGGCCTAGCGTGTGCAACATTGGAAGAACAAGGGCCTAGCGTGTGCAAAATCGCAAGAACAATGGCCTAGCCTGTGCAAAATTGGAAGAACAAGGACATAGCGTGTGCAAAATTGCAAGAACAAGGGCCTAGCATGTGCAAAATTGCAAGAACAATTGCCTAGCATGTGCAGAATTTCAATAACAAGGGCCTAGCGTGTGCAAGATTGGAAGAACAAGGGCCTAGAGTTGTAAAATTAGAAGAACAAGGGCCTAGATTGTGCAAAGTAGCAAGAACAGGGGCCTAGCGTGTGCAAACTCAGAAGAACAGGGGCCTAGCGTGTGCAAAGTAGCAAGAACAGTGGCATAGCGTGTGCAAATTTTCAATAACAGGGGCCTAGCGTGTGCAAAACTGGAAGAACAAGGGCCTAATGTGTGCAAAATTGGAAGAACAAGGGCCTAGCGTGTGCAAAATTGCAAGAACAAGGGCCTAGTGTGTGCAAAATTGGAAGAACAAGGGCCTAGCGTGTTCAAAGTAGCAAGAACAGGGGCCTAGCGTGTGCGAAATTGGAAGAACAAGGGCCTAGCGTGTGCAAAATTGGAAGAACAAGGGCCTAGCGTGTGCAAAATTGCAAGAACAAGGGCCTAGCGTGTGCAAAATCAGAAGAACAAGGGCCTAGCGTGTCCAAAGTAGCAAGAACAGGGGCCTTGCGTGTGCAAAATTGCAAGAACAAGGGCCTAGCGTGTGCGAAATTGGAAGAACAAGGGCCTAGCGTGTGCAAAATTGCAAGAACAAGGGCCTAGCGTGTGCGAAATTGGAAGAACAAGGGCCTAGCGTGTGCAAAATTGCAAGAACAAGGGCCTAGCGTGTGCAAAATTGGAAGAACAAGGGCATAGCGTGTGCAAAATTGCAATAACAAGGGCCTAGCATTTGCAAAATTGCAAGAACAAGGGCCTAGCATGTGCAAAATTTGAAGCACAAGGGCCTAGCGTGTGAAAAATTGGAAGAACAATGGCCTAATGTGTGCAAAATTGGAAGAACAAGTGCCTAGCGTGTGCAAAGTTGCAAGAACAAGGGCCTAGCGTGTGCAAAATTGGCAGAACAAGAGCCTAGCGTGTGCAAAGGAGCAAGAACAGGGGACTAGCGTGTGCAAAATTGGAAGATTAAGGGCCTAGCTTGTGCAAAGTAGCAAGAACAGGGGCCTAGCGTGTGCAAAACTGGAAGAACAAGGGCCTAATCTGTGCAAAATTGGAAGAACAAGGGCCTAGCGTGTGCAAAATTGCAAGAACAAGGGCCTAGTGTGTGCAAAATTGGAAGAACAAGGGCCTAGCGTGTTCAAAGTAGCAAGAACAGGAGCCTAGCGTGTGCGAAATTGGAAGAACAAGGGCCTAGCGTGTGCAAAATTGCAAGAACAAGGGCCTAGCGTGTGCAAAATTGCAAGAACAAGGGCCTAGCGTGTGCAAAATCGGAAGAACAAGGGCCTAGCGTGTCCAAAATAGCAAGAACAGGGGCCTAGCGTGTGCAAAATTGCAAGAACAAGGGCCTAGCCTGTGCGAAATTTGAAGAACAAGGGCCTAGCGTGTGCAAAATTGCAAGAACAAGGGCCTAGCGTGTGTGAAATTGGAAGAACAAGGGCCTAGCGTGTGCAAAATTGCAAGAACAAGGGCCTAGCGTGTGCAAAATTGGAAGAACAAGGGCATAGCGTGTGCAAAATTGCAATAACAAGGGCCTAGCATTTGCAAAATTGCAAGAACAAGGGCCTAGCATGTGCAAAATTTCAAGAACAAGGGCCTAGCGTGTGAAAAATTGGAAGAACAATGGCCTAATGTGTGCAAAATTGGAAGAACAAGTGCCTAGCGTGTGCAAAGTTGCAAGAACAAGGGCCTAGCGTGTGCAAAATTGGCAGAACAAGAGCCTAGCGTATGCAAAGTAGCAAGAACAGGGGACTAGCGTGTGCAAAATTGGAAGATTAAGGGCCTAGCTTGTGCAAAAAAGAAAGAACAGGGGCCTAGCGTGTGCAAAATTGGAAGAACAAGGGCCTAATGTGTGCAAAATTGGAAGAACAAGGGCCTAGCGTGTGCAAAATTGCAAGAACAAGGGCCTAGTGTGTGCAAAATTGGAAGAACAAGGGCCTAGCGTGTTCAAAGTAGCAAGAACAGGGGCCTAGCGTGTGCGAAATTGGAAGAACAAGGGCCTAGCGTGTGCAAAATTGCAAGAACAAGGGCCTAGCGTGTGCAAAATCGGAAGAACAAGGGCCTAGCGTGTCCAAAGTAGCAAGAACAGGGGCCTAGCGTGTGCAAAATTGCAAGAACAAGGGCCTAGCGTGTGCGAAATTGGAAGAACAAGGGCCTAGCGTGTGCAAAATTGCAAGAACAAAGGCCTAGCGTGTGCAAAATTGGAAGTATAAAGGCATAGCGTGTGCAAAATTGCAAGAACAGGGGCCTAGCATTTGCAAAATTGCAAGAAGAAGGGCCTAGCATGTGCAAAATTTCAAGAACAAGGGCCTAGCGTGTGCAAAATTGGAAGAACAAGGGCCTAATGTGTGCAAAATTGGAAAAACAAGTGCCTAGCGTGTGCAAAGTTGCAAGAACAAGGGCCTAGCGTGTGCAAAATCTGAAGAACAAGGGCCTAGCGTGTGCAAATTAGCAAGAACAGGGGACTTGCGTGTCCAAAATTAGAAGATTAAGGGACTAGCTTGTGCAAAGTAGCAAGAACAGGGGCCTAGCGTGTGCAAAATTGCAAGAACAAGGGCCTAGCATGTGCAAAATTGGAAGAACAAGGGCCTATCGTGTGTAAAATTGCAAGAACAAGGGCCTAGCGTGTGCAAAATCGGAAGAACAAGGGCCTAGCGTGAGCAAAGTAGCAAGAACAGGGGCCTAGCGTGTGCAAAATTGCAAGAACAAGGGCCTAGCGTGTGCAAAATTGGAAGAACAAGGGCCTAGCGTGTGCAAAATTGCAAGAACAAGGGCCTAGCGTGTGTGAAATTGGAAGAACAAGGGCCTAGCGTGTGCAAAATTGCAAGAACAAGGTCCTAGCGTGTGCAAAATTGGAAGAACAAGGGCATAGCGTGTGCAAAATTGCAAGAACAAGGGCCTAGCAGTTGCAAAATTGCAAGAACAAGGGCCTAGCATGTGCAAAATTTCAAGAACAAGGGCCTAGCGTGTGCAAAATTGGAAGAACAAGGGCCTAATGTGTGCAAAATTGGAAGAACAAGTGCCTAGCGTGTGCAAAGTTGCAAGAACAAGGGCCTAGCGTGTGCAAAATTGGCAGAACAAGGGCCTAGCGTGTGCAAAGTAGCAAGAACAGGGGACTAGCATGTGCAAAATTAGAAGATTAAGGGCCTAGCTTGTGCAAAGTAGCAAGAACAGGGGCTTAGCGTGTGCAAAATTGGAAGAACAAGGGTCTATCGTGTGCAAAGTAGCAAGAACAGGGGCCTAGCGTGTGCAAAATTGGAAGAACAAGGGCCTAGCGTCTGCAAAATTGGAAGAGCAAGGGCCTAATGTGTGCAGAATTGGAAGAACAAGGGCCTAGCGTGTGCAAAATTGCAAGAACAAGGGCCTAGCGTGTGCAAAATTGGAAGAACAAGGGCCTAGCGTGTGCAAAGTAGCAAGAACAGGGGCCTAGCGTGTGCAAAATTGGAAGAACAAGGGCCTAGCGTGTGCAAAATTGGAAGAACAAGGGCCTAGCATGTGCAAAATTGCAAGAACAAGGGCCTAGCGTGTGCAAAATCGGAAGAACAAGGGCCTAGCGTGTGCAAAGTAGCAAGAACAGGGGCCTAGCGTGTGCAAAATTGCAAGAACAAGGGCCTAGCGTGTGCAAAATTGCAAGAACAAGGGCCTAGCGTGTGCAAAATTGCAAGAACAAGGGCCTAGCGTGTGCAAAATTGGAAAAACAAAGGCATAGCGTGTGCAAAATTGCAAGAACAAGGGCCTAGCATTTGCAAAATTGCAAGCACAAGGGCCTAGCATGTGCAACATTTCAAAAACAAGGGCCTAGCTTGTGCAAAATTGGAAGAACAAGGGCCTAATGTGTGCAAAATTGGAAGAACAAGTGCCTAGCGTGTGCAAAGTTGCAAGAAAAAGGGCCTAGCGTGTGTAAAATTGGAAGAACAATGGCCTAGCGTGTGCAAAGTAGCAAGAACAGGGGACTAGCGTGTGCAAAATTAGAAGATTAGGGGTCTAGCTTGTACAAAGTAGCAAGAACAGGGGCCTAGCGTGTGCAAAGTAGCAGGGGCCTAGCGTGTACAAAGTAGCAGGGGCCAAGCGTGTGCAAAATTGGAAGAACAAGGGCCTAGCGTGTGCAAAGTAGCAGGGGCCTAGCGTGTGCAAAATTGGAAGAACAAGTGCCTAGCGTGTGCAAAATTGGAAGAACAAGGGCCTAATGTGTGCAAAACTGGAAGAACAAGGGCCTAGCGTGTGCAAAATTGCAAGAACAAGGGCCTAGTGTGTGCAAAATTGGAAGAACAAGGGCCTAGCGTGTGCAAAGTAGCAAGAACAGGGACCTAGCGTGTGCCAAATTGGAAGAACAAGGGCCTAGCGTGTGCAAAATTGGAAGAACAGGGGCCTAGCGTGTGCAAAATTGCAAGAACAAGGGCCTAGCGTGTGCAAAATCGGAAGGACAAGGGCCAATCGTGTGCAAAGTAGCAAGAACAGGGGCCTAGCGTGTGCAAAATTGCAAGAACAAGGGCCTAGCGTGTGCAAAATTGCAAGAACAAGGGCCTAGCATGTGCAAAACTGGAAGAACAAGGGCATAGGGTGTGCAAAATTGCAAGAACAAGGGCCTAGCATGTGCAAACTTGCAAGATCAAGGGCCAAGCATGTGCAACATTTCAAGAACAAGGGCCTAGCGTGTGCAAAATTGGAAGAACAAGGGCCTTATGTGTACAAAATTGGAAGAACAAGTGCCTAGCGTGTGCAAAGTTGCAAAAACAAGGGCCTAGCATGTGCAAAATTGGAAGAACAAGGGCCTAGCGTGTGCAAAGTAGCAAGAACAGGGGACTAGAGTGTGCAAAATAAGAAGATTAAGGGCCTAGCTTGTGCAAATTAGCAAGAACAGGACCTAGGGTATGCAAAATTTCAAATACAAGGGCCTAGCGTGTGCAAAATTGAAAGAACAAGGGCCTAACGTGTGCAAAATTGGAAGAACAAGGGCCTAGCGTGTGCAAAATTGCAAGAACAAGGGCCTAGCTTGTGCAAAATTGGAAGAACAAGGGCCTAGCGTGTGCAAAATTGCAAGAACAAGGGCCTAGCGTGTGCGAAATTGGAAGAACAACGGCCTAGCGTGTGCAAAATTGGAAAAACAAGGGCCTAGCATGTGCAAAGTAGCAAGAACAGGGGCATAGCGTGTGCAAAATTGCAAGAACAAGGGCCTTGCGTGTGCGAAATTGGAAGAACAAGGGCCTAGCGTGTGCAAAATTGGAAAAACAAGGGCCTAGCGTGTGCAAAGTAGCAAGAACAGGGGCCTAGCGTGTGCAAAATTAGAAGAACAGGGGCCTAGCGTGTGCAAAGTAGCAAGAACAGTGGCCTAGCGTGTGCAAAATGTCAAGAACAAGAGCCTAGCGTGTGCAAAATTGGAAGAACAAGGGACTAGCGTATGCAACATTGCAAGAACAAGGGCCTAGCGTGTGCAAAATTAGAAGAACAGGTGCCTAGCATGTGCAAAGTAGCAAGAACAGGGGCCTAGCGTGTGCAAAAGTTCAAGAACAAGGGCCTAGCGTGTGCAAAATAGCAAGAACAAGGTCCTAGCATGTGCAAAATAGGAAGAACAAGAACCTAGTGTGGGCAAAATTACAAGAACAAGGGCCTAGCATGTGCAAAATTGGAAGAACAAGGGCCTAGCTTATGCAAAATTGGAAGAACAAGGGCCTAGTGTGTGCAAAATTTCAAGAACAAGGGCCTAGCATGTGCAAAATTGCCAGAACAAGGAACTAGCGTGTGCAAAATTGCCAGAACAAGGGCCTAGCGTGTGCAAAATTGGAATAACAAGGGCCTAATGTGTGCAAAATTGGAAGAACAAGGGCCCAGCGTGTGCAAAATTGGAAGAACATGGGCCTAATGTGTGCAAAATTGGAAGAACAAGTGCCTAGCGTGTGCAAAGTTGCAAGAACAAGGGCCTAGCGTGTGCAAAATTGCAAGAACAAGGGCCTAGCGTGTGCAAAATTGGAAAAACAAAGGCATAGCGTGTGCAAAATTGCAAGAACAAGGGCCTAGCATTTGCAAAATTGCAAGCACAAGGGCCTAGCATGTGCAACATTTCAAAAACAAGGGCCTAGCTTGTGCAAAATTGGAAGAACAAGGGCCTAATGTGTGCAAAATTGGAAGAACAAGTGCCTAGCGTGTGCAAAGTTGCAAGAAAAAGGGCCTAGCGTGTGTAAAATTGGAAGAACAATGGCCTAGCGTGTGCAAAGTAGCAAGAACAGGGGACTAGCGTGTGCAAAATTAGAAGATTAGGGGTCTAGCTTGTACAAAGTAGCAAGAACAGGGGCCTAGCGTGTGCAAAGTAGCAGGGGCCTAGCGTGTACAAAGTAGCAGGGGCCAAGCGTGTGCAAAATTGGAAGAACAAGGGCCTAGCGTGTGCAAAGTAGCAGGGGCCTAGCGTGTGCAAAATTGGAAGAACAAGTGCCTAGCGTGTGCAAAATTGGAAGAACAAGGGCCTAATGTGTGCAAAACTGGAAGAACAAGGGCCTAGCGTGTGCAAAATTGCAAGAACAAGGGCCTAGTGTGTGCAAAATTGGAAGAACAAGGGCCTAGCGTGTGCAAAGTAGCAAGAACAGGGACCTAGCGTGTGCCAAATTGGAAGAACAAGGGCCTAGCGTGTGCAAAATTGGAAGAACAGGGGCCTAGCGTGTGCAAAATTGCAAGAACAAGGGCCTAGCGTGTGCAAAATCGGAAGGACAAGGGCCAATCGTGTGCAAAGTAGCAAGAACAGGGGCCTAGCGTGTGCAAAATTGCAAGAACAAGGGCCTAGCGTGTGCAAAATTGCAAGAACAAGGGCCTAGCATGTGCAAAACTGGAAGAACAAGGGCATAGGGTGTGCAAAATTGCAAGAACAAGGGCCTAGCATGTGCAAACTTGCAAGATCAAGGGCCAAGCATGTGCAACATTTCAAGAACAAGGGCCTAGCGTGTGCAAAATTGGAAGAACAAGGGCCTTATGTGTACAAAATTGGAAGAACAAGTGCCTAGCGTGTGCAAAGTTGCAAAAACAAGGGCCTAGCATGTGCAAAATTGGAAGAACAAGGGCCTAGCGTGTGCAAAGTAGCAAGAACAGGGGACTAGAGTGTGCAAAATAAGAAGATTAAGGGCCTAGCTTGTGCAAATTAGCAAGAACAGGACCTAGGGTATGCAAAATTTCAAATACAAGGGCCTAGCGTGTGCAAAATTGAAAGAACAAGGGCCTAACGTGTGCAAAATTGGAAGAACAAGGGCCTAGCGTGTGCAAAATTGCAAGAACAAGGGCCTAGCTTGTGCAAAATTGGAAGAACAAGGGCCTAGCGTGTGCAAAATTGCAAGAACAAGGGCCTAGCGTGTGCGAAATTGGAAGAACAACGGCCTAGCGTGTGCAAAATTGGAAAAACAAGGGCCTAGCATGTGCAAAGTAGCAAGAACAGGGGCATAGCGTGTGCAAAATTGCAAGAACAAGGGCCTTGCGTGTGCGAAATTGGAAGAACAAGGGCCTAGCGTGTGCAAAATTGGAAAAACAAGGGCCTAGCGTGTGCAAAGTAGCAAGAACAGGGGCCTAGCGTGTGCAAAATTAGAAGAACAGGGGCCTAGCGTGTGCAAAGTAGCAAGAACAGTGGCCTAGCGTGTGCAAAATGTCAAGAACAAGAGCCTAGCGTGTGCAAAATTGGAAGAACAAGGGACTAGCGTATGCAACATTGCAAGAACAAGGGCCTAGCGTGTGCAAAATTAGAAGAACAGGTGCCTAGCATGTGCAAAGTAGCAAGAACAGGGGCCTAGCGTGTGCAAAAGTTCAAGAACAAGGGCCTAGCGTGTGCAAAATAGCAAGAACAAGGTCCTAGCATGTGCAAAATAGGAAGAACAAGAACCTAGTGTGGGCAAAATTACAAGAACAAGGGCCTAGCATGTGCAAAATTGGAAGAACAAGGGCCTAGCTTATGCAAAATTGGAAGAACAAGGGCCTAGTGTGTGCAAAATTTCAAGAACAAGGGCCTAGCATGTGCAAAATTGCCAGAACAAGGAACTAGCGTGTGCAAAATTGCCAGAACAAGGGCCTAGCGTGTGCAAAATTGGAATAACAAGGGCCTAATGTGTGCAAAATTGGAAGAACAAGGGCCCAGCGTGTGCAAAATTGGAAGAACATGGGCCTAATGTGTGCAAAATTGGAAGAACAAGTGCCTAGCGTGTGCAAAGTTGCAAGAACAAGGGCCTAGCGTGTGCAAAATTGGCAGAACAAGGGCCTAGCGTGTGCAAAGTAGAAAGAACAAGGGACTAGCGTGTGCAAAATTATAAGATTAAGGGCCTAGCTTGTGCAAAGTAGCAAGAACAAGGGCCTAGCGTGTGCAAAATTGGAAGAACAAGGGCCTATCGTGAGCAAAGTAGCAAGAACAGGGGCCTAGCGTATGCAAAATTGGAAGAACAAGGGCCTAGCGTGTGCAAAATTGGAAGAACAAGGGCCTAATGTGTGCAAAATTGGAAGAACAAGGGCATAGCGTGTGCAAAACTGCAAGAACAAGGGCCTAGCGTGTGCAAATTTGGAAGAACAAGGGCATAGCGTGTGCAAAGTAGCAAAAACAGGGGCCTAGCGTATGCGAAATTAGAAGAATAAGGGCCTAGCGTGTGCAAAATTGGAAGAACAAGGGCCTAGCATGTGCAACATTGCAAGAACAAGGGCCTAGCGTGTGCAAAATTGGAAGAACAAGGGCCTAGCGTGTCCAAAGTAGCAAGAACAGGGGCCTAGCGTGTGCAAAATTGCAAGAACAAGGGCCTAGCGTGTGCGAAATTGGAAGAACAAGGGCCTAGCGTGTGCAAAATTGCAAGAACAAGGGCCTAGCGTGTGCAAAATTGGAAGAACAAGGGCCCAGCGTGTGCAAAGTAGCAAGAACAGGGGCATAGCGTGTGCAAAATTGCAAGAACATGGGCCTAGCGTGTGCGAAATTGGAAGAACAAGGGCCTAGCGTGTGCAAAATTGGAAAAACAAGGGCCTAGCGTGTGCAAAGTAGCAAGAACAGGGGCCTAGCGTCTGCAAAATTAGAAGATTAGGGGCCTAGCGTGTGCAAAGTAGCAAGAACAGTGGCCTAGCGTGTGCAAAATGTCAAGAACAAGGGCCTAGCGTGTGCAAAATTGGAAGAACAAGGGCCTAATGTGTGCAAAATTGGAAGAACAAGGGCCTAGCATATGCAACATTGCAAGAACAAGGGCCTAGCGTGTGCAAAATTAGAAGAACAGGGGCCTAGCATGTGCAAAGTAGCAAGAAAAGGGGCCTAGCGTGTTCAAATTTTCAAGAACAAGAGCCTAGCGTGTGCAAAGTTGGAAGAACAAGGGCCTAATGTGTGCAAAATTGGAAGAACAAGGGCCTAGCATATGCAAAGTAGCAAGAACAAGGTCCTAGCATGTGTAAAATTGGAAGAACAAGGACCTAGCGTGGGCAAAATTGCAAGAACAAGGGCCTAGCGTGTGCAAAATTGCAAGAAAGAGGGCCTAGCGTGTGCAAAATTGGAAGAACAAGGGCCTAGCGTGTGCAAAATTTCAAGAACAAGGGCCTAGCATGTGCAAAGTTGCCAGAACAAGGAACTAGCGTGTGCAAAATTGCCAGAACAAGGGCCTAGCGTGTGCAAAATTGGAAGAACAAAGACCTAATGTGTGCAAAATTGGAAGAACAAGGGCCGTGTGCAAAATTGGAAGAATAAGGGCCTAATGTGTGCAAAATTGGAAAACAAGTGCCTAGCGTGTGCAAAATTGCAAGAACAAGGGCCTAGCGTGTGCGGAATTGGAAGAACAACGGCCTAGCGTGTGCAAAATTGGAAAAACAAGGGCCTAGCATGTGCAAAGTAGCAAGAACACGGGCCTAGCGTGTGCAAAATTTCAAGAACAAGGGCCTAGCGTGTGCAAAATAGCAAGAACAAGGTCCTAGCATGTGCAAAATTGGAAGAACAAGGACCTAGCGTGGGCAAAATTGCAAGAACAAGGGCCTAGCGTGTGCAAAATTGCAAGAACAAGAGCCTAGCGTGTGCAAAATTGCAAGAACAAGGGCCTAGCGTGTGCAAAATTTCAAGAACAAGGGCCTAGCATGTGCAAAATTGCCAGAACAAGGAACTAGCGTGTGCAAAATTGCCCGAACAAGGGCCTAGCGTGTGCAAAATTGGAAGAACAAGGGCCTAATCTGTGCAAAATTGGAAGAACAAGGGCCTAGCGTGTGCAAAATTGGAAGAATATGGGCCTAATGTGTGCAAAACTGGAAGAACAAGTGCCTAGCATGTGCAAAGTTGCAAGAACAAGGGCCTAGCATGTGCAAAATTGGCAGAACAAGGGCCTAGCGTGTGCAAAGTAGCAAGAACAGGGGACTAGTGTGTGCAAAATTAGAAGATTAAGGGCCTAGCTTGTGCAAAGTAGCAAGAACAAGGGCCTAGCGTGTGCAAAATTGGAAGAACAAGGGCCTATCGTGTGCAAAATAGCAAGAACAGGGGCCTAGCGTGTGCAAAATTGGAAGAACAAGGGCCTAGGGTGTGCAAAATTGGAAGAACAAGGGCCAAATGTGTGCAAAATTGGAAGAACAAGGGCATAGCGTGTGCAAAATTGCAAGAACAAGGGCCTAGCGTGTGCAAATTTGGAAGAACAAGGGCCTAGCGTGTGCAAAGTAGCAAGAACAGGGGCCTAGCGTATGCGAAATTGGAAGAATAAGGGCCTAGCGTGTGCAAAATTGGAAGAACAAGGGCCTAGCATGTGCAACATTGCAAGAACAAGGGCCTAGCGTGTGCAAAATTGGAAGAACAAGGGCCTAGCGTGTCCAAAGTAGCAAGAACAGGGGCCTAGCGTGTGCAAAATTGCAAGAACAAGGGCCTAGCGTGTGCGAAATTGGAAGAACAAGGGCCTAGCGTGTGCAAAATTGCAAGAACAAGGGCCTAGCGTGTGCAAAATTGGAAGAACAAGGGCCCAGCGTGTGCAAAGTAGCAAGAACAGGGGCATAGCGTGTGCAAAATTGCAAGAACATGGGCCTAGCGTGTGCGAAATTGGAAGAACAAGGGCCTAGCGTGTGCAAAATTGGAAAAACAAGGGCCTAGCGTGTGCAAAGTAGCAAGAACAGGGGCCTAGCGTCTGCAAAATTAGAAGATTAGGGGCCTAGCGTGTGCAAAGTAGCAAGAACAGTGGCCTAGCGTGTGCAAAATGTCAAGAACAAGGGCCTAGCGTGTGCAAAATTGGAAGAACAAGGGCCTAATGTGTGCAAAATTGGAAGAACAAGGGCCTAGCATATGCAACATTGCAAGAACAAGGGCCTAGCGTGTGCAAAATTAGAAGAACAGGGGCCTAGCATGTGCAAAGTAGCAAGAAAAGGGGCCTAGCGTGTTCAAATTTTCAAGAACAAGAGCCTAGCGTGTGCAAAGTTGGAAGAACAAGGGCCTAATGTGTGCAAAATTGGAAGAACAAGGGCCTAGCATATGCAAAGTAGCAAGAACAAGGTCCTAGCATGTGTAAAATTGGAAGAACAAGGACCTAGCGTGGGCAAAATTGCAAGAACAAGGGCCTAGCGTGTGCAAAATTGCAAGAAAGAGGGCCTAGCGTGTGCAAAATTGGAAGAACAAGGGCCTAGCGTGTGCAAAATTTCAAGAACAAGGGCCTAGCATGTGCAAAGTTGCCAGAACAAGGAACTAGCGTGTGCAAAATTGCCAGAACAAGGGCCTAGCGTGTGCAAAATTGGAAGAACAAAGACCTAATGTGTGCAAAATTGGAAGAACAAGGGCCGTGTGCAAAATTGGAAGAATAAGGGCCTAATGTGTGCAAAATTGGAAAACAAGTGCCTAGCGTGTGCAAAATTGCAAGAACAAGGGCCTAGCGTGTGCGGAATTGGAAGAACAACGGCCTAGCGTGTGCAAAATTGGAAAAACAAGGGCCTAGCATGTGCAAAGTAGCAAGAACAGGGGCATAGCATGTGCAAAATTGCAAGAACAAGGGCCTTGCGTGTGCGAAATTGGAAGAACAAGGGCCTAGCGTGTGCAAAATTGGAAAAACAAGGGCCTAGCGTGTGCAAAGTAGCAAGAACAGGGGCCTAGCGTTTGCAAAATTAGAAGAACAGGGGCCTAGCGTGTGCAAAGTAGCAAGAACAGTGGCCTAGCGTGTGCAAAATGTCAAGAACAAGGGCCTAGCGTGTGTAAAATTGGAAGAACAAGGGCCTAGCGTATGCAACATTGCAAGAACAAAAGCCTAGCGTGTGCAAAATTAGAAGAACAGGTGCCTAGCATGTGCAAAGTAGCAAGAACACGGGCCTAGCGTGTGCAAAATTTCAAGAACAAGGGCCTAGCGTGTGCAAAATAGCAAGAACAAGGTCCTAGCATGTGCAAAATTGGAAGAACAAGGACCTAGCGTGGGCAAAATTGCAAGAACAAGGGCCTAGCGTGTGCAAAATTGCAAGAACAAGAGCCTAGCGTGTGCAAAATTGCAAGAACAAGGGCCTAGCGTGTGCAAAATTTCAAGAACAAGGGCCTAGCATGTGCAAAATTGCCAGAACAAGGAACTAGCGTGTGCAAAATTGCCCGAACAAGGGCCTAGCGTGTGCAAAATTGGAAGAACAAGGGCCTAATCTGTGCAAAATTGGAAGAACAAGGGCCTAGCGTGTGCAAAATTGGAAGAATATGGGCCTAATGTGTGCAAAATTGGAAGAACAAGTGCCTAGCATGTGCAAAGTTGCAAGAACAAGGGCCTAGCATGTGCAAAATTGGCAGAACAAGGGCCTAGCGTGTGCAAAGTAGCAAGAACAGGGGACTAGTGTGTGCAAAATTAGAAGATTAAGGGCCTAGCTTGTGCAAAGTAGCAAGAACAAGGGCCTAGCGTGTGCAAAATTGGAAGAACAAGGGCCTATCGTGTGCAAAATAGCAAGAACAGGGGCCTAGCGTGTGCAAAATTGGAAGAACAAGGGCCTAGGGTGTGCAAAATTGGAAGAACAAGGGCCAAATGTGTGCAAAATTGGAAGAACAAGGGCATAGCGTGTGCAAAATTGCAAGAACAAGGGCCTAGCGTGTGCAAATTTGGAAGAACAAGGGCCTAGCGTGTGCAAAGTAGCAAGAACAGGGGCCTAGCGTATGCGAAATTGGAAGATTAAGGGCCTAGCGTGTGCAAAATTGGAAGAACAAGGGCCTAGCATGTGCAACATTGCAAGAACAAGGGCCTAGCGTGTGCAAAATTGGAAGAACAAGGGCCTAGCGTGTCCAAAGTAGCAAGAACAGGGGCCTAGCGTGTGCAAAATTGCAAGAACAAGGGCCTAGCGTGTGCGAAATTGGAAGAACAAGGGCCTAGCGTGTGCAAAATTGCAAGAACAAGGGCCTAGCGTGTGCAAAATTGCAAGAACAAGGGCCTAGCGTGTGCGAAATTGGAAGAACAAGGGCCTAGCGTGTGCAAAATTGGAAGAACAAGGGCCTAGCGTGTGCAAAGTAGCAAGAACAGGGGCATAGCGTGTGCAAAATTGCAAGAACAAGGGCCTAGCGTGTGCGAAATTGGAAGAACAAGGGCCTAGCGTGTGCAAAATTGGAAAAACAAGGGCCTAGCGTGTGCAAAGTAGCAAGAACAGGGGCCTAGCGTGTGCAAAATTAGAAGAACAGAGGCCTAGCGTGTGCAAAGTAGCAAGAACAGTGGCCTAGCGTGTGCGAAATGTCAAGAACAAGGGCCTAGCGTGTGCAAAATTGGAAGAACAAGGGCCTAATGTGTGCAAAATTGGAAGAACAAGGGCCTAGCGTATGCAAGATTGCAAGAACAAGGGCCTAGCGTGTGCAAAATTAGAAGAACAGGGGCCTAGCATGTGCAAAGTAGCAAGAACAGGGGCCTAGCGTGTTTAAAATTTCAAGAACAAGGGCCTAGCGTGTGCAAAATTGGAAGAACAAGGGCCTAATGTGTGCAAAATTGGAAGAACAAGGGCCTAGCGTATGCAAAAAAGCAAGAACAAGGTCCTAGCATGTGCAAAATTGGAAGAACAAGGACCTAGCGTGGGCAAAATTGCAAGAACAAGGGCCTAGCGTGTGCAAAATTGCAAGAACAAGGGCCTAGCGTGTGCAAAATTGGAAGAACAAGGGCCTAGCGTGTGCACAATTTCAAGAACAAGGGCCTAGCATGTGCAAAATTGCCAGAACAAGGAACTAGCGTGTGCAAAATTGCCAGAACAAGGGCCTAGCGTGTGCAAAATTGGAAGAACAAGGACCTAATGTGTGCAAAATTGGAAGAACAAGGGCCGTGTGCAAAATTGGAAGAATTATAGCCTAATGTGTGCAAAATTGGAAGAACAAGTGCCTAGTGTGTGCAAAGTTGTAAGAACAAGGGCCTAGCGTGTGCAAAATTGGCAGAACAAGGGCCTAGCGTGTGCAAAGTAGCAAGAACAGGGGACTAGCGTGTGCAAAATTAGAAGATTAAGGGCCTAGCTTGTGCAAAGTAGCAAGAACAGGGGCCTAGCGTGTGCAAAATTGGAAGAACAAGGGCCTATCGTGTGCAAAGTAGCAAGAACAAGGGCCTAGCGTGTGCACAATTGGAAGAACAAGGGCCTAGCGTGTGCAAAATCGGAAGAACAAGGGCCTAATGTGTGCAAAATTGGAAGAACAAGGGCCTAGCGTGTGCAAAATTGCAAGAACAAGGGCCTAGCGTGTGCAAAATTGGAAGAACAAGGGCCTAGCATGTGCAAAATTGCAAGAACAAGGGCCTAGCGTGTGCAAAATCGGAAGAACAAGGGCCTAGCGTGTCCAAAGTAGCAAGAACAGGGGCCTAGCGTGTGCGAAATTGCAAGAACAAGGGCCTAGCGTGTGCGAAATTGGAAGAACAAGGGCCTAGCGTGTGCAAAATTGCAAGAACAAGGGCCTAGCGTGTGCAAAATTGGAAGAACAAGGGCCTAGCGTATGCAAAGTAGCAAGAACAGGGGCATAGCGTGTGCAAAATTGCAAGAACAAGGGCCTAGCGTGTGCGAAATTGGAAGAACAAGGGCCTAGCGTGTGCAAAATTGGAAAAACAAGGGCCTAGCGTGTGCAAAGTAGCAATAACAGGGGCCTAGCGTGTGCAAAATTAGAAGAACAGGGGCCTAGCGTGTGCAAAGTAGCAAGAACAGTGGCCTAGCGTGTGCAAAATTGTTGTCCAGGATCCGTCACTTTGAGAACTTACGACGAGCTCATTACTCAACTAAACGCAAATCCGCGCAGTAGGAAGTTGCGCCTTAGGCTAAGATACCACCTCCAAGTTGAATCAGTTGTTAAGATGGTCTAGAGAGTGAGAACCATGTAAAAACGTCCAGCAGCCGCATGACTAGAATGGTAGGGGAAGTACAAGCATGTAGGCATAGAAAGTTGGAGTTGGGAACCTCCAAGAGAACCATGAGAGGGAAGGGGTTCTCCCAGAGCTAGGGAAGGATGGTAGAAACCTTCCTAGCAGCAAAGATGCAACCCTCATCATGAGGTCCTTGAGGTGTCACATGCAAAATCCAATCTAGTTGGATTTTGCCTAGGTGTTGCAACATTTGCAACCCATGCTAGAAACTTCTAGCCACCCCAATCCAAAAGTCAAAGTTGCCTTCCCTAACCACCCAACCAAAGATCCCTTTATAGTCATGTCCCAAGTAATCACCCAAATTAGATATAACCCCAAAAGGTAATAAGAAATCCAAGTCTTTGAAATCTTGTAACTTGGGCGATCTTGGTCGGAATAAGGCGATCTTGGTATCGTTGGAAAGCTCTGGATTTCTCCTGCATGATCAAACATTTAGACTTGGAGAAAAACACAGAGATGACAATATCCAACAGCCATGCATAATGACATATGCTCATGCAAATCATGCAAGCACAAATAGCACGAGCACTCGGCAGGACGTTAGGATGACATGCAGTCAGAATGACGTGCATCCAACAAACTCCCCCTCAGACTAACGGACTTCATGCACATATACTCACACAAATGCTAACTCTCATGCACACAATTACACATGCACTCATGACACTGCTGCCCACACTAGTGCAATGCCATGCCACACATCTTAGCACACTTCCAATGTGCGCTCTCGGGAAGTCTCTTGGTGAGAAAATATGCCGCCTGCTTGCTAGCCTTCACATGGTGAAGCTCAACAATCCCCTCCTTCACCATCTGCCTCACCCAATGCCACTTAATCTTCATGTGCTTGTTCAGCCCATTGAGGATAGGATTATTTGCCATGCCAATAGCAGCCTCGCTGTCGGAGAAAAGTGGTGTAGGTCCCTCCTGTTTTGCTCCCATGTCCTCCAGCAGCTTCCTCAGGAGCACGATCTCCTTGATGGCATGGTACATCGCCATGTACTCTGCCTCTCCGGAAGACTGAGCAATCTCACTCTGCTTCTTGGACCTTCAGCTCACTGGTCCACCTCCGACCATGCACACAAAACCGCCAACCGATGTCTGATCCTCATCCTCTGAGGCCCATGTGGCGTCGGTGAAGCACGACAGCTTCAAGGTACCAGGCGTCACCCCATCTGCTCCAATCTGTTTCAGCTGGCCGCTAGCTGAAAACTGAACACCAGCAGATGCCGTTGATCCAAGGTAGTGCACCAAGCGCTTTGCCACCTCCAACTGCTCCACAGTGGGCCGTTGCACAACTCTGGCCAGCTGCCCCACTCCGAATGAAGCATCAGGTCGCGTATGCACAGCTGCATACATCACACTCCCAATGAGTGACTGGTACTCATTCTGCTGCTCATCTGTGAAAATAAGCGAACAGGAATGAATGAACTAGCAGTGAAATGAGTACAAGTAGGAAACCCTAGAATTGTGTACCCCCTATAGGCTAACCCACTGTAGCCTACACAAGCATAACATATATAATGTTTCACACACCCCCATAGGCAAAGTGGGGGAGAACAAGGGGTCACAAGACCAGTCAAGCAAAGCAAAGCAAGCTCAGGGTGGATCACAAAGTCACCACACAGTCCGAGCACAAGAGCAGGGCCAGAGGCCAGTTCACATGCAGGAGTACAGACATATATATAAAACTAGACAAGCAAGAGCAGGTATATATATATATGTCACAGTAGAAGTGAAGTCAAGAGGAGAGCAAGTGAGGCAAGACAGGCACAAGACCCAGCTGGGTGCAAAAGCGCTGATGGTCACAAGGCGCGAGTGCCTTGGTGAACACATCAGCAGTGTTGGCCTTAGAGGCCACGTACGCAAGTCGCATCTGACCACGCTGCTGCAGCTCACGAGCAAGGAAGTAGCGGAGAGCAATGTGCTTCGTTCTGTGCTCCAAGCGCTGCTCTCGACACAAGGCCAGCATGGCCTTGTTGTCTACGTACAGCACTGGAGGAGAACGAGGCGGCTCTCCAAGGTCAGTCAGCAGGTAGGTGAGCCAGCGAAGCTCCTGTGCAGCCATGGCCCCGGCGTAGATCTCAGCCTCACAACTAGAGCCGAGAACCGAAGACGAGCGAGTAGACCGCCACGAGAAAGAGCCGGAACCAAGGCTGAAGGTGTAACCCTGTGACGACCGCTGCGTAGCCTGGTCGTCAGCCCAAGAAGCGTCCGCGTGGCCGGTAAGGACCACTGGACTCCGCCCTCCAAGCACTAGCCCCATGCCCGACGTACTGCACAGGTAGCGCAATACCCTCTTCGCTGCAGCCATGTGCTCTGGTCTGTGTCTCCCAGGAGCAACATAGCGTGCAAGAATGCTCAGAGGGTATGCAAGGTCAGGTCGTGTGCAGGTCATCAGGTACATGAGGCAGCCAACAAGCTCTGCATACGGACCACTCGACTCTACGGACTCATCCGAAGGCAGAGCTGAGAGTGAGTGGCGAGTAGGCAGAGGAGTGGCCTGAGGCGAGGAGTACGTGAAGCCGAAGCGCTGAAGGACCTGCTGCACCATGTGTGACTGAGTCAAGGTAATGGTGCGGCGTGCTCTGTCCCGAGTGATCTGCAAGCCAAGGTAGCTGCACAGTTCACCCAGGTCTGTGCACGTGTGTCTCTTCAGCAGCTCGGACTTCACGTAGGCGAGTCCAGCAGTGTCAGCTGTGGCAAAGACCAAGTCGTCGACGTACACGAGGATGTAGAACGGCAGCAGGGAAGTGTCGGTGCGAAGAAACAGCGACGGGTCAGCAGTAGAAGGAGCAAACCAAGAGCCGCAAGCGTAGTCCTCAGTGTGTCGTGCCACTCACGCGGTGCCTGGCGGAGACCGTAGACTGGCCGTCGGAGGCTCCACTGGGTGCCAGGAGGGAAAGTCCCAGTGAAGCCAGGCGGACGGCGAAGCCAGATCTCCTCGTGCAGGCTACCCTGTAAGAACGCAGTGCTGAAGTCGAGAGAGTGAAGCTCGTAGTCGCGCTGAGCGGCTATGTGCAGCAGCACCCGAAGAGTAGTCATCTTCGGGGTGGGAGAGAAGGTCTGAAAGTAGTCAACTCCCTGCCGCTGACTGAAGCCACGAGCAACGTACCGTGCCTTGAAGACAGGTGGAGAGCCCGGCGGCCGCTTCACCCTGAAGATCCACATGCCACTGACGATGTTCGCCCCAGGAGGGGGAACCGCGTCAACGTAGGTGCCTGTGGACTTCCAGGAAGCCATCTCTGCATCCATAGCTGCCTGCCACTGAGAGGAGTAGGGACCCTCTACGGCCTCCGCGTAAGAACGCGGAGTCGGGATGTCTAGTGCATCCGGGTCTCCCTCAGGGGCAAGCAGTACAGACGCGAGATGAGGTGAAGCAGCCGCTAGACACTATAACTCCTCCTGCCTGTCCTCTAGGACGTCCGTGCCAAGAGCACACTCACCCCCGACGGACGGAGGACAGACAGACGCAGACTCAGCAACAAGACTAGCAGCGTAGTTGAGACGACAGCGAGCAGCAAAGTCGACGAGCTCAGCGACTAGAGCAGACGCAGTAGTGGACTCAAAAGAGGGGTCAGTGACGACAGTAGCAAGCAGACGCGTGACAGTAGGACTGGCAGCACGAAGAGAGTCCGACTCAGGGTCGGCAAGCGCAGGAAGAGAGGACTCAGGAGGAGAAGGCAAAGGGGCACGCAGAGTAGCAGTGGACGGACGCAAAGACATCCGGTGCGTGCCAGGGACAAGAGGAGGACGCTGACGCGAACTGCGACCACTAGCGCGAGCAGCACGAACAGGCGATGCGGGACGAGACGCAGGCTCACGACGCTCAGCAAGACCTCCAGTAGGACCAGTTTAAGGAGAGGGAGCAGGCAGTGGAGAGGAAGGCTCCAGCAGGGACTGCGACTGGACAGGCGGTGGACCCTCTACTGGAGGAGAAAGACCAAGAACCTGCTGCAGGAGCGGAACGAGGTACGGTCGAGGCCGCGCGGCAGCTCCAGACTCAGCAGTGACAGCACCAGCACCCTCAGCAACAGCACCAGCGCCACCCACACCTCCAGCGGCAGGACCAACAGTAGTAGGCTCAGCACCAACGCCCTCAGCAGCTCCAGCTCCAGGAGGACCCGCAGGTCCAGCAGCTCCGGGACCGGCAGCACCCGCACCCTCGACGGTCGAAGAAGCTCGAGCTCCAGCTCCAGCAGCAACTCCAGACTCAGCAGCACGCCTCCAGCGGCGAGCGAACCACTCGCGCAGCTCCTGTGGAGAGAGGGGCTCCCGGCGAGACGCAGCAGCAGGAGAAACCTCAGGCTCAGCAGCTCCAGACGCAGCACCCCCAGTCTCAGCAGCTCCCAGCTCAGCACCCCCAGGCTCAGCAGTTCCCGACCCAACACCCCCAGACCCAGCACCTCCAGGCACAGCACCCCCCGGCTCAGCACCCCCAGGCTCCGCACCCTCCGCAGTAGCACCCCCAGGCCCAGCACCCCCAGCAGTAGCACCCCCAGGCTCAGCACCCTCGCGCACAGCACCCCCAGAGTCAGCACCCCCAGGCTCAGCACCCGCAGCAGCACCAGAGTCACCAGTAACCTTGACCGGGTCAACGGCGTCTACCTGGGACACACCTGAGGGGGCAGGAACCTGAGGGGGGAGGGGGTCTACCGGGGGGGGAACCGGCACAAGGAAGTCCGGGGGAGGGGGGAGGGAAGGAGTGCGGTAGGGGAAGAGACGGTAGAAGGGGACTGACTCATCGAACGTGACGTCCTGGGAGGACAGAACACGACGAGAGGAGGGGTGGTAAAACTGCCACCCTGGGGCGTCAGTGGGGAAGCCAAGGAAGACACAGGGAGCAGCACGAGGGGACAGCTTGTCCGCAGACAAGTCGCGGACAAACGCCCAAGATCCCCAGACACGGAACACAGACGCATCGCCAACCTTCCCCGTCCACAGCAAGGCTGAGGACATCGCAGGCCGAGAGACCCGGGGGTGAAGGTTGAGCTGATGCGCCGCGTACCTCACCGCAAACGGCCACAGAAAATGGGGGGCAGCCGCATGCATCATGGACACGCAGGGGCACGCAGAGGAGCAGTGGACGGACGTAAAGACATCCGGTGCGTGCCAGGGACAGGAGGAGGACGCTGACGCGAACTGCGACCACTAGCGCGAGCAGCACGAACAGGCGACGCGGGACGAGACGCAGGCTCACGACGCTCAGCAAGACCTCCAGTAGGACTAGTGTAAGGAGAGGGAGCAGGCAGTGGAGGGGAAGGCTCCAGCAGGGACTGCGACTGGACAGGCGGTGGACCCTCTACTGGAGGAGAAAGACCAAGAACCTGCTGCAGGAGCGGAACGAAGTACGGTCGAGGCCGCGCGGCAGCTCCAGACTCAGCAGGGACAGCACCAGCACCCTCACCGACAGCACCAGCGCCACCCACACCTCCAGCGGCAGGACCAACAGCAGTAGACTCAGCACGAACACCCTCAGCAGCTCCAGCTCCAGGAGGACCCGCAGGTCCAGCAGCTCCGGGACCGGCAGCACCCGCACCCTCGACGGTCGAAGAAGCTCCAGCTCCAGCTCCAGTAGCACCTCCAGACCCAGCAGCACGCCTCCAGCGGCGAGCGAACCACTCGCGCAGCTCCTGTGGAGAGAGGGGCTCCCGGCGAGACGCAGCAGCAGGAGAAACCCCAGGCTCAGCAGCTCCAGACGCAGCACCCCCAGGCTCAGCAGCTCCCAGCTCAGCACCCCCAGGCTCAGCAGCTCCCGACCCAGCACCCCCAGACCCAGCACCGCCAGGCACAGCACCCCCCGGCTCAGCACCCCCAGGCTCCGCACCCTCCGCAGTAGCACCCTCAGGCCCAGCACCCCCAGCAGTAGCACCCCCAGGCTCAGCACCCCCGCGCACAGCACCCCCAGAGTCAGCACCCCCAAGCTCAGCACCCGCAGCAGCACCAGAGTCACCAGTAACCTCGACCGGGTCAACGGCGTCTACCTGGGACACACCTGAGGGGGCAGGAACCTGAGGGGGGAGGGGGTCTACTGGGGGGGGAACCGGCACAAGGAAGTCCGGGGGAGGGGGGAGGGAAGGAGTGCGGTAGGGGAAGAGACGGTAGAAGGGGACTGACTCGTCGAACGTGACGTCCTGGGAGGACAGAACACGACGAGAGGAGGGGTGGTAAAACTGCCACCCTGGGGCGTCAGTGGGGAAGCCAAGGAAGACACAGGGAGCAGCACGAGGGGACAGCTTGTCCGCAGACAAGTCGCGGACAAACGCCCGAGATCCCCAGACACGGAACACAGACGCATTGCCAACCTTCCCCGTCCACAGCAAGGCTGGGGACATCGCAGGCCGAGAGACCCGGGGGTGAAGGTTGAGCTGATGCGCCGCGTACCTCACCGCAAACGGCCACAGAAAATGGGGGGCAGCCGCATGCATCATGGACGTACGAGCGACATCCATGACCATGCCAATGCGGCGCTCAGCAATCCCATTTTGTTGTGGTGAGTCCGGAAGCGTGAAGGTCTGGCGGATCCCCCGTGCACGACAGTAGGCTCGCAGAAGGCGAGAAGAGAACTCTCCGCCTCTGTCCGAGTGCAGACGCAGAACAGGAAAGTCCGAGCCGAAGCTCTTCCTGAGCTGGAGACGAGCCTCGCGGATCCAGTCGATCAGCACCTCAGTGACCGCACCCTTGCTGCGCAAGGGGAGGACTGTGGTGTAACGCGAGTAGTCGTCAACCACCAACAGGAAGTAGCGCTCGTGACCCTGCCCACGGACGGGGGCTGGGCCCCACACATCCATGTGAAGCGTGTGCAGGGGAGCCTCTGTCGGGGGGAAGTGGGAGGGGTGAGGACTAGCCCGGAGGCGACCCTCGACACAGGGGATACAGGAAGGTCCTGGCCCGGAGGGGAGAGGAGGGAGAGACTAGGGAAGACCAGAGCCAAGGACACGGGAAGCCATGCTCCGAAGACGGGGCAAGGAGGGGTGGCCAAGACGGTGGTGCCACAGGAGAGTCTCGTGAGACAGGAGGCGACAAGAACAGGGGGCAGACTCAGGACCTGACCGGGACGCAGCAGCAAGCACCTGACCTGACGCAGCTACCTGACCGGACGCAGGGACAGGAGGAGACGAAGTGGTCAGGGTGTAGAGACTCGACCCCGGCCGACGCGAGAAGGTGGCCAGGTGTCGGCCTGTGCGTGCGTCCGTGCAGTGGGTCACCCGCTGACTCGCAGGAGTGAACTGGTGAACCCCCGCATCCTGCAGGGCTGCACCACTCACCAAGTTCGTAGAGAACGAGGGAAGGTACAGACCAGACAGGGTGCCCGAAGGGGCAGCCGGACACGGGAGGACAGTGGAGAAGTGAGACAGGACAGGACCCCGAGAGGGGTCAGCAAGGGAGACTGCAACCGGCCGGCCGAGCGGCGTAAGGGTAGTGCGGTCTCGAAAGAAGGAGCGAGAAGCCCCGGAGTCAAGTGTGAAAGTGAGGGAGGACGAGGACGACGCAGTACCTGAGAGCGCAGTCTCACCAGTACCTGAGAGCGCAGACGCACTGGCACCTAGAGCAGCAGCCTCACAAGCACCTAGCGCAGCAGTACCAATGCCCGGGTCGGGCTGGAAACACCGGTAACCCTCATTCTCCTCACTATAAGTCATAGCATACATAGCAGCAAGGATAGCATCAAAATCAAGATCAAAGATCGCTACACCAGCCCTAAGAAGCTCATCCCAGCGAGGGATCTCACTAGCCCCAGGGAACTGCTGACGCCAAGCGTCCGTCAGGCGGCCAAAGCAGCGCTGGGTGGCGTGGGCACCCCCACACTGCTCACCCGCGCGGTCGCCGGAACGAAGAACGTAGGTGCAGGGACCAGTACCCCCACCCCTCTGACGCCCAGCGTACCACTCACAAAGCTGCTGAGGCGGAGGGATGTCCCGCGAGCGCTGCTGCTGCTGCCGCTGCGAGCGCTGGCCACCACCACCGCCGCTACGCTGCTGGGTACCACCCCGACCAGCTCCACCTCCTCCACCACCACCGCCTCCTCCGCTGCCGCCTCCACCGCCTCCACCTCCGCCGCCTCCACCTCCGCCGCTGCCTCCACCACCACCGCTGGCACCACCACCACCGTCTCCGCCGCTGCTACCACCACCACCACCACCCCCGCCACTAGTCCCGCCGCCACCCCCACTCCCTCCGCCGCCACCGCCGCCACCGCCACCGCCCCCTCCAGCTCCACCCGCGCCCTTGCCCCCCTTGCCCTTGCTGGAGCGACGTCTCCCACTAGGGGCAGACGCCGCGCCGACCGACTCAAGACCAAGCAGGTCGGCAGTAGCAGCAGAGGCAACAGAGGGCAGCAAGGGGGAAGGAGAGCACCCCTCAAAGATGGGGGTGCGAGGGTCACCACGAGAAGCACCTACAGCGACTATGCTCTTCTCCGCTGCGAGGAGGGCCTTCTCGAGGAGGTCGACGGTGAGGGTGGTGGGACAGACTGCGAGAAAGTGGTCCCTGACGACGCGAAGGGAGTCAGGGAGGCGCGCGACTACGTAGTAGAGAGCGATGTACATGGGGGGGGGGGGGGGTTCTTAGCGCAGAACTCAGCAGGAAGGGCGGCGCGGTAGCGAGTGTCACTAGTGCGGAGGTGCGTAATAAGGTCAGCGACAGTGGGAAAGGCAGAGAGGTCAGGAAAGAGGTAGGGAAGCATGAGACGGCTCAGTGCAGCAGTGGCAGGGGAGGAGTAGCGCGCAACTACAGCGTCGTACAAGGTCTGAGCACTCTTGTACTGACTAAAGTGCGCACGCTCAGAGGTAGGGAGGTGGCGACGCACAGCAAGACGTGCAGCAGCATCGCGGGTGGCCCACTGAGAGCGGACAGTGGGATCAGCATCAGCAGCAGGAGCAAGAGAGGCGCCAGAGGTGAGGTCAAAGAGAGAAAGGCCGTCAGCCCTGTCGCACTGTAAGAACAGCTGCAGGTCGTCTAACCAGACCTCAAAATCAATGGCGCGACCCTCAGCGTCAAAAGCTAGGACACTAGGGGTAGCCATGGCGACGACAGTGACGCAGTGCAAGCAGTAGGGAAAGAGCTCGCAGTGACAGTGGGACTGTGCTCACCAGGCAGGGCAGGTCGTGCAGCTCTGTAGAAAGGCGGCTCGGCGACCGGGCGGCTCGGGTGCACAGCGGCTCGGCTCCCGGGCGGCTCGGCGGAAGGGCGGCTCGGGCGCAGGGCGGCTCGGCTCCCGGGCGGCTCGGGTGCAGGGCGGCTCGGCTCCCGGGCGGCTCGGCGGCAGGGCGGCTCGGGTGCAGGGCGGCTCGGGTCCCGGGCAGCTCGGCGACTAGGCGGCTCGGGCGTTGGGCGGCTCGGATCCCGGGCGGTTCGGCTGCTCTGCTGCCCGACTGCTGCAGGTGTGGCGGCGGGGCCGCGTGAGAGAGCCGGGGCGGGGACGCGTGAGGGCCGGCGGCGGGGCCGCGTGAGAGCCGGGGCGGGGCCGCTTCAGAGCCGGCAGCGGGGCCGCAAGAGAGCCGGGTAGGGGCCGCGTGAGGGCCGGCGGCGGGGCCGCGTGAGAGCCGGGGCGGGGCCGCTTCAGAGCCGGCGGCGGGGCCGCAAAAGAGCCGGCGGCGGGGCCGCTTGAGAGCCGGGGCAGGGGCCGCGTCAGGGCCGGCGACGGGGCCGTAAGAGAGCCGGCGGCGGGGCCTGGAGAGGGCCGACGGCGGGGCCACGTGAGAGCCGGGGCGGGGCCGCAAGAGAGCCGGCGGCAGGGCCGCGTAAGAGCCGGGGCAGGGGCCGCGTAAGAGCCGGGACGGGGCCATGGAAGAGCCGGGGTGGGGCCGCGAGAGAGCCGTCGGCGGGGCCGCGTGAAAGCCGGGGCGTGGCCGCGCGAGAGTAGGCGGCGGGGCCGCGTAAGAGCCTGGGCGGGGCCGCGACAGAGCCGTCGGCGGGGCCGCATGAAGGCCGGGGCGGGGCCGCGTAGGAGCCAGGGCGGGGCCGCGTGAGAGCAGGCAGCGGGGCCGCGTAAAGGCCGGGGCGGGGCCGCGACAGAGTCGGCGGCGGGGCCGCGTGAGAGCCGGCGACGGGGCCGCGTAAGGGAGGGCGGCGGGGCCGCGTCAGTGGAGGCGGCTGAGCCGCAGGGGAAAAGGTGACCCGAGGGGTCGCTAAAAAAAATCGTGCCTCGGGGCGCGCTTCGGTGGGCCCAAAAAAAACGGTCCTTAGAAGGACCCGCTCTATACCATGTGAGAATAAGCGAACAGGAATGAATGAACTAGCAGTGAAATGAGTACAAGTAGGAAACCCTAGAATTGTGTACCCCCTATAGGCTAACCCACTGTAGCCTACACAAGCATAACATATATAATGTTTGACATCATCCTCGAGTACATCATCCTCCTCAGCTGCCTTCTTCAGTTTGAAGCCCGCAGGGAACGGTGTCATCACAGTGCGACCCCTAGTTACACCATAGCGCTCCATGACACCAGAGATGTAGTGTGACTGATGCACCATTAGCCACCTCCTCTCAACATCCCTCTCAATCTGCAGCCCCAAGTAGTAATGGACATCCCCCAGCATCTTGCACTTGAAGTTGTCCATCAGCAGCTTCTGTGTCCTCTCAATCTGCTCCACGGAGGGTGAGAACAGCAGTATGTCATCGACATAAACCAGCAGCAAGAGCAGCTGCTCCCCCTCTCCAAGCAGAAACAAACAGTGATCCGCCTGGGATGTCTTGAAGCCTCCACTCAGCAGCACCTCCTCCAGCTTCTCGTATCAACACCTGGGCGCTTGCTTAAGGCCATAGATGGCCTTCTTAAGCTTGCACACCCGGCTGGACCCATCCTCATAGCCGTCGGGCTGTGCCATGTGGATATCCTCCAGCAGTATTCCATTGAGGAACGCAGTGGTGATATCCATCTGCTTCACGTGCCATCCCTTCACAGCTGCGCCAGCCATCAAAGTCCTCAGTGTTGCTAGCTTAGCAACAGGAGCGAAGATCTCTCCAAAGTCGACCTTCTCTTTCTGCTGAAACCCCTTGGCGACCAAGCGGCTCTTGAACCGCTCCAACGCACCATCAGCTCCACTCTTCACCTTGAAGACCCACTTGCTGCTGATCGGCCGTCGCCCTTCGGGTAACTCAACAAGCTCCCAAGTCCCATTCTCAATGAGACTTTTGAACTCCGCATCCATGGCAGCCTTCCATTCCTCCTTGTGGGGTCCACTCAGTGCCTCCTCCATTGTGGCTGATTCTCCAGGCAAGGGTGTGAAGAAACAGAATGCCATCTCCTCATCCTCTCCCACATCCGCCTGAACCGCCATGGCACCTTGCTTGGGTCCTTCCAAACGGCTATACTTCAGCCTTAAGGGTGCTGCTACCACTCTCTTCTCGCGGGTTGCAATCTGCTGCCCATGTGGTGAAGCTCCTCTCTGCACACTCCTCTTGGTGACCTTGGCGTTAGTTGCAGGCTCGGGCTGAGATGGTGAGTCCACACGTGCCGACTCATCCTCCAACCCCTCCTCCGCAGCAGGACCAGAAACTTGCTGCTCACCACCGCCACTGTGGTCACTGGTCAGCTCTGACCCAGGGAGATCCTCAAGGTGCAGCTGAACCTCCTCCACTGCAGACCGCTCAATCTCCTGCAAACGCAAGCCAATCTGCACCTGCTGCTGCTGCTGCCAATCCTTGTACATGACGTCCTCCAAAAACTTGACGTCACGACTGACGAGCGTCCTCTTGCTCTTGGGGTCCCACATCAGCCACCCCTTCGAGTCAGGAGCCATCCCAAGATGGACAGCCCACACAGCAGCAACTTCCAGCTTGTGCCTCTGCTCCTTAGGCACCATCACAAGCCCCATGCAGCCCCATACCCGCAGCATGTCAATGGATGGCTTCTTCCCAAGCCAACGCTCGTACGGCACCCAATGCTTGTCGCCAACACGAGTCAAGACCCTGCTCTTGACCGTGATGACATGGCGAACGGCATCAGGCCAGAACTTGTAGGGCATCCCAGCAGCCCCCAACAAGGTCTTAGCCGCCTCGCCAATGGTCCGGTTGGCACGCTCAGCAATGCCGTTCTGCTGTGGTGTTCCAGGGCAGGTCAGCTGATGTCGGATGCCATTTCTCTTGAGGAACTTGGTGAATTCCGCTCCAAGGAACTCTCCACCTCGGTCGCTCCTCAGCACCTTCACCAGCCGCATCGCTTGCCGCTCCACCATCGGCAACCAATCCTCCTTGATCGCCGCTGCAGCATCGCTCTTCTTGGATAAGGGACGCGCCCACGTGAAACGGCTCCATTCGTCCACCATGGTAAGGAAGTACAGCACTCCCCCAGTCCCCTCAGTCCTCATAGGACCCACCAGGTCCATGTGCACCACCTCCAGCGGCGCCTTCGCTGATCCCTCCGCACGTGGAAACGGGAACCGCGCAAACTTGTTTTGCATGCACGCCTCGCAGCTGCCATAGTGAGCGCCATCTCCTTGCAGTTGCAGCCCATGCACGCACTTCTCCTTATGCATCACCTCCAGTGTTGAAACAGCCACGTGTGCGAGCCGCCGATGCCAAGTCTCCCAATCTGCTTGGCCCGAGGTAGCCGACGCCTTCACCGCCGCGCTTCCTCCAATCAGCTCCTCTCCTTGCACACCTTGCTGCTCCTCCCCGGTGACACTCTCCTCCATAGATGCCGCCGCTGCCGCCTTGCCCGATTTCCGCCAAGGGAGGACCGGGATCTGCCACATCCGCTTGTGGACATCTCCCTTCCACTGCAGGTCCCAAATGAGGCGCTCATCGTTGTAAGCACGATAGCGCTCCGAGCCAATCGTCTCGGTGTTCACACCCGCATCTCCCAACCGGCCGGTAGAAATCAGGTTCGCGCACAAGTCCGGCATCCACAGCACATTCTTCAGCTCCACGAGCTCTCCATCCGCTCCCATGAACTTGGCGCATCCCATGCCCATGACCTTGGCCTTGGCACCCGTCGCGGATGTGACCGTAGAGATAGGTGCGGGCTGAATCTCATCGAGTAGGTCCGCACGAGGAGTCATGTGCCAGGAGCTTCCCGAGTCAATCACCCAATGGGTGAGGGGATGTAGGAGAACGTTGGCAGCCATAGCGAGGTCGGTTGCGCCTTCGTTCACTAAAAAGAAGAACCCGGCCTTCCGCTCCTCAGATTTGCCGCCTTTCTCCTCCTCCTTCTCCTCACCACTAGCTCCCACGACTCCCCCACTCCTCTTGCCACCATGCAGGTTGCTCGATGAAGGCGGGGTCCAATCCTTGGGTCGTTGGTAGCACTTCCGCCAACGATGTCCGCGCTTCTTGCAGTAGAAGCACACCTCCCCTTGACCCCCGCCGCCATCCTCCTTGGGGTTGTCCTTGCTTTTGCCCTTCCACTTCTTCTTGAAGCCACTCTTTCCACCTCCAACTCCATAGCCAGCCCCCTCCTCCGAGCGCTCGACACTCCGCCGCCGCAGGTCCTCCTCTAGGATGCGCGCGCGAATGTAATCCACGCTCCATTGGGGTTGTTGGGAGTTGAGGTTGATAGCTAGGGCAGACCACGATTCCGGCAGCCGTATCACGATCTCCACGCATTGCACGAGCTCCGGGTACACCACACCGCCTCCTTGGAGCTTCGTGAAGATGTCCCTTATCTCATCCAACACCGGTTGCATCGGCTCTCCATCAACGAACTTGATGTTGCGCAGCCGCCGCGCAAGTAGTACGATGCCGATAGCATGTGTCGGTGAGTGCACATCCAGAAGCTTCCTCCAAGCCTTGGAGCCACACTCTGGATCACCCAAGAGGTCCTTGAAGTGGTCAAGTTGTCGTCCGCCAACCGCTTGCAGCATGAGCATGTACGCATCGAACGATCGCTTCATCCACGCTCCTTTCAGCTCCGCGGCCTCCGGCATCTTCTCCTTCCCCTCCACCAGATCCAATAGCTTGTATTGGGTGTACATCAGCCTCATGCGGAAGCTCCAGTGCTCGTAGTCCTCCCCCATAAATTTCTCAAAAGAGAACGCCTTCACGGGATCCACGGTTGTTTGAGATGGTGTAGTAGACGTAGGTAGCGTAGGGCTGGCTGGTTGGTGAGTCCCCACTCCTCCACCAGCAACTCCCCCCTGCTCTCCAGCCTCTCTACTTCTATCTATCTCGACACTAGCACCTCCGGAGTTCGTACCAACCATATTGAGGCCTTATGAACGGTAAAAACTTGAGAAATCGTTTGGAGAGAATTCTGCCAGAAATTTTGATTCTACGAAAAACGCTGTCGCGGACTAGATACTTCGAATTAGAACGCGGTTTGACCACCAATCGAAAGATTTGCAAGCAGAGCTACTAGAAACTGGTCTCACTCGACATCATTGGTTGAGAATTCACGACGATTCGTCGTCTCGAAGTCGACTACCCGCTCTGATACCACTTGTTGTTCAGGATCCGTCACTTTGAGAACTTATGACGAACTCATTACTCAACTAAACGCAAATCTGCTCGGTAAGAACAAGAGCCTAGCATGTGTAAAATTGCCAGAACAAGGGCCTAGCGTGTGCAAAATTGGAAGAACAAGGGCCTACCGTGTGCAAAATTGGAAGAACAAGGGCCTAATGTGTGCAAAATTTCAAGAACAAGGGCCTAGCGTGTGCAAAATTGGAAGAACAAGGGCCTAATGTGTGCAAAATTGGAAGAACAAGTGCCTAGCATGTGCAAAGTTGCAACAACAAGGGCCTAGCGTGTGCAAAATTGGCAGAACAAGGGCCTAGCGTGTGCAGAGTAGCAAGAACAGGGGACTAGCGTGTGCAAAATTAGAAGATTAAGAGCCTAGCTTGTGCAAAGTAGCAAGAACAGGGGCCTAGCGAGTGCAAAATTGGAAGAACAAGGGCCTATCGTTTGCGAAGTTGCAAGAACAGGGGCCTAGCGTGTGCAAAATTGGAAGAACAAGGGCCTAGCGTGTGCAAAATTGGAAAAACAAGGGCCTAATGTGTGCAAACTTGGAAGAACAAGGGCCTAGCGTGTGCAAAATTGCAAGAACAGGGGCCTAGCGTGTGCAAAATTGGAAGAACAAGGGCCTAGCGTGTGCAAAATTGGAAGAACAAGGGCCTAATGTGTGCAAAATTGGAAGAACAAGGGCCTAGCGTGTGCAAAATTGCAAGAACAAGGGCCTAGCGTGTGCAAAATTGGAAGAACAAGGGCCTAGCGTGTGCAAAGTAGCAAGAACAGGGGCCTAGCGTATGCGAAATTGGAAGAACAAGGTCCTAGCCTGTGCAAAATTGGAAGAACAAAGGCCTAGCATGTGCAAAATTGCAAGAACAAGGGCCTAGCGTGTGCAAAATCGGAAGAACAAGGGCCTAGCGTGTGCAAAGTAGCAAGAACAGGGGCCAAGCGTGTGCAAAATTGCAAGAACACGAACCTAGCGTGTGCGAAATTGGAATAACAAAGGCCTAGCGTGTGCAAAATTGCAAGAACAAGGGCCTAGCGTGTGCAAAATTGGAAGAACAAAGGCATAGCGTGTGCAAAATTGCAAGAACAAGGGCCTAGCATTTGCAAAATTGCAAGAACAAGGGCCTAGCATGTGCAAATTATCAAGAACAAGGGCCTAGCGTGTGCAAAATTGGAAGAACAAGGGCCTAATATGTGCAAAATTGGAAGAACAAGTGCCTAGCGTGTGCAAAGTTGCAAGAACAAGGGCCTATCGTGTGCAAAATTGGAAGAACAAGGGCCTAGCGTGTGCAAATTAGCAAGAACACGGGACTAGCGTGTGCAAAATTAGAAGATTAAGGGCCTAGCTTGTACAAAGTAGCAAGAACAGGGGCCTAGCGTGTGCAAAATGGGAAGAACAAGGGCCTAGCGTGTGCAAAAATTCAAGAACAAGGGCCTATCGTGTGCAAACTTTCAAGGAGAAGGGCCTAGCGTGTGCAAAATAGCAAGAACAAGGGCATAGCGTGTGAGAAATTGCAAGAACAAGGTCCTAGCGTGTGCAAAATTGGAAGAACAAGGGCCTAGCGTGTGCGAAATAGCAAGAAAAAGGGCCTAGCATGTGTAAAATGGCAAGAACAAGGGCCTAGCGTGTGCAAAATTGGAAGAACAAGGGCCTTGCGTCTGCAAAATTGGAAGAACAAGGGCCTAGCGTATGCAAAATTGGAAGAACAAGGCCATGGCGTGTGCAAAATTGCAAGAAAAGGGCCTAGCGTGTGCAAAATTTGCAAGAACAAGGGTATAGGGTGTGCGAAGTAGCAAGAACAGAGGCCTAGCGTGTGCAAAAATTCAACAACAAGGGCCTAGCGTATGCAAAATTGCAAGAACAAGCTCCTAGCGTATGCAAAATTTCAAGAACAAGTGCATGGGTTGTGCAAAATTTCAAGGAGAAGGACCTAGCATGTGCAAACGAGCAAGAACAAGGGCATAGCATGTGCAAAATTGCAAGAACAAGGGCCTAGCGTGTGCAAAATTGGAAGAAAAAAAGCCTAACGTGTGCGAAATAGCAAGAAAAAGGGCCTGGTGTGTGCAAAATTGCAAGAACAAGGGCCTAGCGTGTGAAAAATCGGAAGAACAAGGGCCTAGCGTGTGCAACATTGGAAGAACAAGGGCCTAGCGTGTGCAAAATTGGAAGAACAAGGGCCTGGCATGTGCAAAATTGGAAGAACAAGGGCCTAGCATGTGCAAAATTGGAAGAACAAGGGCCTAGCGTGTGCAAAGTAGCAAGAACAGGGGCCTAGCGTGTGCAAAATTTCAAGAGCAAGGGCATAGCGTGTGCAAAATTGCAAGAACAAGGTCCTAGCGTGTGCAAAATTTCAAGAACAAGGGCCTAGCGTGTGCAAAATTTCAAGCAGAAGGGCCTAGCATGTGCAAAATAGCAAGAACAAGGGCATAGCGTGTGCAAGATTGCAAGAACAAGGGCCTAGCGTATGCAAAATTGGAAGAACAAGGGCCTGGCATGTGCAAAATTGGAAGAACAAGGGCCTAGCGTATGCAAAATTGGAAGAACAAGGGCCTAGCATGTGCAAAATAGCAAGAACAAGGGCCTAGCGTGTGCAAAATTGCAAGAACAAGGGCCTAGCGTGTGCGAAATTGGAAGAACAAGGGCCTAGCGTGTGCAAAATTGGAAGAAGAAGGGCCTAGCGTGTGCAAAATTGGAAGAACATGGGCCTAGCGTGTGCAAAATTGGAAGAACAAGAGCCTAGCGTGTGCAAAATTGCAAGAACAACGTCCTAGCGTGTGCAAAATATCAAGCACAAGGGCCTAGCGTGTGCAAAATTTCAAGGAGAAGGGCCTAGCGTGTGCAAAATAGCAAGAACAAGGGCATAGCGTGTGCAAAATTGCAAGAACAAAGGCCTAGCGTGTGCAAAATTGGAATAACAAGGGCCTATTGTGTGCGAAATAGCAAGAACAAGGGCCTAGCGTGTGCAAATTTGCAACAACAAGGGCCTAGCGTGTGCGAAATTGGAAGAACAAGGGCCTAGCGTGTGCAAAATTGGAAGAACAAGGGCCTAGCGTGTGCAAAATTGGAAGAAAAAGGGCCTAGCGTGTGCAAAATTGGAGGAACAAAGGCCTAGCATGTGCAAAGTAGAAAGAACAGGGGCCTAGCGTGTGCAAAATTTCAAGAAACAAGGGCCTAGTGTGTGCAAAATTGCAAGAACAAGGTCCTAGCGTGTGCAAAAATTCAAGAACAAGGGCCTAGCGTGTGCAAAATAGCAAGAACAAGGGCATAGTGTGTGCAAAATTGCAAGAACAAGGGCCTAGCGTGTGCGAAATTGGAAGAACAAGGGCCTAGCGTGTGCAAAATTGGAAGAAGAAGGGCCTAGCGTGTGCAAAATTGGAAGAACATGGGCCTAGCGTGTGCAAAATTGGAAGAACAAAAGCCTAGCGTGTGCAAAATTGCAAGAACAACGTCCTAGCGTGTGCAAAATATCAAGCACAAGGGCCTAGCGTGTGCAAAATTTCAAGGAGAAGGGCCTAGCGTGTGCAAAATAGAAAGAACAAGGGCATAGCGTGTGCAAAACTCCAAGAACAAGGGCCTAGCGTGTGCAAAATTGGAATAACAAGGGCCTATTGTGTGCGAAATAGCAAGAACAAGGGCCTAGTGTGTGCAAAAATGCAACAACAAGGGCCTAGCGTGTGCGAAATTGGAAGAAAAAGGGCCTAGCGTGTGCAAAATTGGAAGAACAAGGGCCTAGCGTGTGCAAAATTGGAAGAAAAAGGGCCTAGCGTGTGCAAAATTGGAGGAACAAAGGCCTAGCATGTGCAAAGTAGAAAGAACAGGGGCCTAGCGTGTGCAAAATTTCAAGAAACAAGGGCCTAGTGTGTGCAAAATTGCAAGAACAAGGTCCTAGCGTGTGCAAAAATTCAAGAACAAGGGCCTAGCGTGTGCAAAATAGCAAGAACAAGGGCATAGTGTGTGCAAAATTGCAAGAACAAGGGCCTAGCGTGTGCGAAATTGGAAGAACAAGGGCCTAGCGTGTGCAAAATTGGAAGAAGAAGGGCCTAGCGTGTGCAAAATTGGAAGAACATGGGCCTAGCGTGTGCAAAATTGGAAGAACAAGAGCCTAGCGTGTGCAAAATTGCAAGAACAACGTCCTAGCGTGTGCAAAATATCAAGCACAAGGGCCTAGCGTGTGCAAAATTTCAAGGAGAAGGGCCTAGCGTGTGCAAAATAGAAAGAACAAGGGCATAGCGTGTGCAAAATTGCAAGAACAAGGGCCTAGCGTGTGCAAAATTGGAATAACAAGGGCCTATTGTGTGCGAAATAGCAAGAACAAGGGCCTAGCGTGTGCAAAATTGCAACAACAAGGGCCTAGCGTGTGCGAAATTGGAAGAAAAAGGGCCTAGCGTGTGCAAAATTGGAAGAACAAGGGCCTAGCGTGTGCAAAATTGGAAGAAAAAGGGCCTAGCGTGTGCAAAATTGGAGGAACAAAGGCCTAGCATGTGCAAAGTAGAAAGAACAGGGGCCTAGCGTGTGCAAAATTTCAAGAAACAAGGGCCTAGTGTGTGCAAAATTGCAAGAACAAGGTCCTAGCGTGTGCAAAAATTCAAGAACAAGGGCCTAGCGTGTGCAAAATAGCAAGAACAAGGGCATAGTGTGTGCAAAATTGCAAGAACAAGGGCCTAGCGTGTGCGAAATTGGAAGAACAAGGGCCTAGCGTGTGCAAAATTGGAAGAAGAAGGGCCTAGCGTGTGCAAAATTGGAAGAACATGGGCCTAGCGTGTGCAAAATTGGAAGAACAAGAGCCTAGCGTGTGCAAAATTGCAAGAACAACGTCCTAGCGTGTGCAAAATATCAAGCACAAGGGCCTAGCGTGTGCAAAATTTCAAGGAGAAGGGCCTAGCGTGTGCAAAATAGAAAGAACAAGGGCATAGCGTGTGCAAAATTGCAAGAACAAGGGCCTAGCGTGTGCAAAATTGGAATAACAAGGGCCTATTGTGTGCGAAATAGCAAGAACAAGGGCCTAGCGTGTGCAAAATTGCAACAACAAGGGCCTAGCGTGTGCGAAATTGGAAGAAAAAGGGCCTAGCGTGTGCAAAATTGGAAGAACAAGGGCCTAGCGTGTGCAAAATTGGAAGAAAAAGGGCCTAGCGTGTGCAAAATTGGAGGAACAAAGGCCTAGCATGTGCAAAGTAGAAAGAACAGGAGCCTAGCGTGTGCAAAATTTCAAGAAACAAGGGCCTAGTGTGTGCAAAATTGCAAGAACAAGGTCCTAGCGTGTGCAAAAATTCAAGAACAAGGGCCTAGCGTGTGCAAAATAGCAAGAACAAGGGCATAGTGTGTGCAAAATTGCAAGAACAAGGACCTAGCGTGTGCAAAATTGGAAGAACAAGGGCCTAGCGTGTGCAGAGTAGCAAGAACAGGGGCCTAGCGTGTGGAACATTTCAAGAACAAGGGCCTAGCGTGTGCAAAATTTCAAGAACAAGGGCCTAGCGTGTGCAAATTAGCAAGAACACGGGACTAGCGTGTGCAAAATTAGAAGATTAAGGGCCTAGCTTGTACAAAGTAGCAAGAACAGGGGCCTAGCGTGTGCAAAATGGGAAGAACAAGGGCCTAGCGTGTGCAAAAATTCAAGAACAAGGGCCTATCGTGTGCAAACTTTCAAGGAGAAGGGCCTAGCGTGTGCAAAATAGCAAGAACAAGGGCATAGCGTGTGAGAAATTGCAAGAACAAGGTCCTAGCGTGTGCAAAATTGGAAGAACAAGGGCCTAGCGTGTGCGAAATAGCAAGAAAAAGGGCCTAGCATGTGTAAAATGGCAAGAACAAGGGCCTAGCGTGTGCAAAATTGGAAGAACAAGGGCCTTGCGTCTGCAAAATTGGAAGAACAAGGGCCTAGCGTATGCAAAATTGGAAGAACAAGGCCATGGCGTGTGCAAAATTGCAAGAAAAGGGCCTAGCGTGTGCAAAATTTGCAAGAACAAGGGTATAGGGTGTGCGAAGTAGCAAGAACAGAGGCCTAGCGTGTGGAACATTTCAAGAACAAGGGCCTAGCGTGTGCAAAAATTCAACAACAAGGGCCTAGCGTATGCAAAATTGCAAGAACAAGCTCCTAGCGTATGCAAAATTTCAAGAACAAGTGCATGGGTTGTGCAAAATTTCAAGGAGAAGGACCTAGCATGTGCAAACGAGCAAGAACAAGGGCATAGCATGTGCAAAATTGCAAGAACAAGGGCCTAGCGTGTGCAAAATTGGAAGAAAAAAAGCCTAACGTGTGCGAAATAGCAAGAAAAAGGGCCTGGTGTGTGCAAAATTGCAAGAACAAGGGCCTAGCGTGTGAAAAATCGGAAGAACAAGGGCCTAGCGTGTGCAACATTGGAAGAACAAGGGCCTAGCGTGTGCAAAATTGGAAGAACAAGGGCCTGGCATGTGCAAAATTGGAAGAACAAGGGCCTAGCATGTGCAAAATTGGAAGAACAAGGGCCTAGCGTGTGCAAAGTAGCAAGAACAGGGGCCTAGCGTGTGCAAAATTTCAAGAGCAAGGGCATAGCGTGTGCAAAATTGCAAGAACAAGGTCCTAGCGTGTGCAAAATTTCAAGAACAAGGGCCTAGCGTGTGCAAAATTTCAAGCAGAAGGGCCTAGCATGTGCAATATAGCAAGAACAAGGGCATAGCGTGTGCAAGATTGCAAGAACAAGGGCCTAGCGTATGCAAAATTGGAAGAACAAGGGCCTGGCATGTGCAAAATTGGAAGAACAAGGGCCTAGCGTGTGCAAAATTGGAAGAACAAGGGCCTAGCATGTGCCAAATAGCAAGAACAAGGGCCTAGCGTGTGCAAAATTGCAAGAACAAGGGCCTAGCGTGTGCGAAATTGGAAGAACAAGGGCCTAGCGTGTGCAAAATTGGAAGAAGAAGGGCCTAGCGTGTGCAAAATTGGAAGAACATGGGCCTAGCGTGTGCAAAATTGGAAGAACAAGAGCCTAGCGTGTGCAAAATTGCAAGAACAACGTCCTAGCGTGTGCAAAATATCAAGCACAAGGGCCTAGCGTGTGCAAAATTTCAAGGAGAAGGGCCTAGCGTGTGCAAAATAGCAAGAACAAGGGCATAGCGTGTGCAAAATTGCAAGAACTAAGGCCTAGCGTGTGCAAAATTGGAATAACAAGGGCCTATTGTGTGCGAAATAGCAAGAACAAGGGCCTAGCGTGTGCAAAATTGCAACAACAAGGGCCTAGCGTGTGCGAAATTGGAAGAAAAAGGGCCTAGCGTGTGCAAAATTGGAAGAACAAGGGCCTAGCGTGTGCAAAATTGGAAGAAAAAGGGCCTAGCGTGTGCAAAATTGGAGGAACTAAGGCCTAGCATGTGCAAAGTAGAAAGAACAGGGGCCTAGCGTGTGCAAAATTTCAAGAAACAAGGGCCTAGTGTGTGCAAAATTGCAAGAACAAGGTCCTAGCGTGTGCAAAAATTCAAGAACAAGGGCCTAGCGTGTGCAAAATAGCAAGAACAAGGACCTAGCGTGTGCAAAATTGGAAGAACAAGGGCCTAGCGTGTGCAGAGTAGCAAGAACAGGGGCCTAGCGTGTGGAACATTTCAAGAACAAGGGCCTAGCGTGTGCAAAATTTCAAGAACAAGGGCCTAGCGTGTGCAAATTTTCAAGGACAAGATCCTAGCGTGTGCAAAATAGCAAGAACAAGGGCATAGCATGTGCAAAATTGCAAGAACAAGGGCCTAGCGTGTGCAAAATTGCAAGAACAAGGGCCTAGAGTGTGCAAAATTGGAAGAACAAGGGCCGAGCATGTGCAAAATAGCAAGAACAAGGTCCTAGTGTGTGCAAAATTGCAAGAACAAGGGCCTAGCGTGTGCGAAATTGGAAGAACAAGGGCCTAGCGTGTGCAAAATTGGAAGAACAAGGGCCTAGAGTGTGCAAAATTGGAAGAACAAGAGCCTAGCGTGTAAAAAATTGGAAGAACAAGGGCCTAGCGTGTGCAAAATTGGAAGAACAAGGGCCCGCCGATGCCAAGTCTCCCAATCCGCTTGGCCCGAGGTAGCCGACGCCTTCACCGCCGCGCTTCCTCTAATCAGCTCCTCTCCTTGCACACCTTGCTGCTCCTCTTCGGTGACACTCTCCTCCATAGATGCTGCCGCTGCCGCCTTGCCCGATTTCCGCCAAGGGAGGACCGGGATCTGCCACATCCGCTTGTGGACATCTCCCTTCCACTGCAGGTCCCGAATGAGGCGCTCATCGTTGTAAGCACGATAGCGCTCCGAGCCAATCGTCTCGGTGTTCACACCCGCATCTCCCAACCGGCCGGTAGAAATCAGGTTCGCGCCCTTGTTCTTGCTATTTTGCACACGCTGGGCTCTTGTTCTTCCAAAATTTGCACAAGCTAGGCCCTTGTTCCTCCAATTTTGCACACGCTAGGCCCTTGTTCTTGCTATTCTGCACACGCTAGGCTCTCGTTCTTCCAAATTTGCACACGCTAGGTCCTTGTTCTTCCAATTTTGCACACTCTATGCCCTTGTTCTTGCTATTTTGTACACGCCTGGCCCTTGTTCTTCCAAATTTGCACACGCTAGGCCCTTGTTCTTCCAATTTTGCACACGCTAGGCCCTTGTTCTTGCAGTTTTGCACACGCTAGGCCCTTGTTCTTGGTATTTTGCACACGCTAGGTTCTTGTTATTGCAATTGTGCAAACGCTAGGCCCTTGTTCTTGAACTTTTGCACATGCTAGGCCATTGTTCTTGCAATTCTGCACATGCTAGGCCCTTGTTCTTGCAATTTCACACACACTAAACCCTTGTTGTTGCTATTTTGCACAGGTTAGGCTTTTGTTCTTGCAATTTTGAACACGCTAGGCCCTTGTTCTTGCTATTTTGCACACGCTATGCCCTTGCTCTTCCAATTTTGCACACGCTAGGCCCTTGTTCTTCCAATTTTGCACATAATAGGCTCTTGTTCTTCCAATTTTGCACACGCTAGGCCCTTGTTCTTGCAATTTTGCACACGCTAGGCCCTTGCTCTTGCAATTTTGCACGCGCTAGGCCCTTGTTCTTCAAATTTTGCACATGCTGGGCCCTTGTTCTTGCTATTTTGCACACGCTAGGCCCTTGTTCTTCCATTTTTGCACACGCTAGGCCGTTGTTCTTCCAATTTTGCACACGGTAGGCCCTTGTTCTTCCAATTTTGCACACGCAAGGCCATTGCTCCTCCAATTTTGCACACGCTAGGCCCTTGTTCTTGCAAATTTGCGATCGCAATGCCCTAGTTCTGGCAATTTTGCACATGCTAGGCCCTGGTTCTTGAAATTTTGCACTCTCAAGCCCCTTGTTCTTGTTATTTTGCACACGTTAGGCATTTGTTCCTGTAATTTTGCACACGCTAGGCCCTTGTTCTTCCAATTTTGCACAAGCTAGGCCCTTGTTCTTGAAATGTTGCACACGCTAGGCCCTTGTTCTTGCTATTTTTCACACGCTAGGCCATTCTTCTTCCAATTTTGCACACGCTAGGCCCTTGTTCTTCCAATTTTGCACATACTAGGCCCTTGTTCTTGCTATTTTGTACACGCTAGATCCTTGTTCTTTCTATTTTGCACACGCTAGGCACTTGTTCTTCCAATTTTGCATACGCTAGGCCCTTGTTCTTGAAAATTTGCACACGCTAGGCCCTTGTTCTTGCTATTTTGCACATGCTAGGCCCTTCTTCTTGCAATTTTGCACACGCTATGCCGTTGTTCTTTCTATTTTGCACACGCTAGGCCCTTCTCCTTGAATTTTTCCACACGCTAGGCCCTTGTTCTTGAAAGTTTGCACACGCTAGGCCCTTGTTCTTGCTATTTTGCACACGCTAGGCCCTTGTTCTTCCAATTTTGCATACGCTAGGCCCTTGTTCTTCCGATTTTGCACATACTAGGCCCTTGTCCTTCCAATTTTGCACACGCAAGGCCCTTGTTCTGGCAATTTTGCACACGCTAGGCCCTTGTTCTTGCAGTTTTGCAATCGCAATGCCCTTGTTCTGGCAATTTTGCACACGCCAGGCTCTAGTTCTTGAAATTTTGCACTCTCAAGGCCCTTGTTCTTGCTATTTTGCACATGTTAGGCATTTGTTCTTGTAACTTTGCACACGCTAGGCCCTTGTTTTTCCAATTTTGCACAAGCTAGGCCCTTGTTATTGATTTTTGCACATGCTATGCCCTTGTTCTTGCTATTTTGCACACGCTAGGCCGTTGTTCTTCCAATTTTGCACACGCTAGGCCCTTGTTCTTCCAATTTTGCACATGCTAGGCCCTTGTTCTTGCTATTTTGCACACGCTAGGTCCTTGTTCTTGCTATTTTGCACACGCTAGGTACTTGTTCTTCCAATTTTGCACACGCTATGCCCTTGTTCTTGAAATTTTGCACACGCTAGGCCCTTGTTCTTGCTATTTTGCACATGCTAGGCCCTTCTTCTTGCAATTTTACACACGCTATGCCCTTGTTCTTGTTATTTTGCACACGCTAGGCCCTTCTCCTTGAAATTTTGCACACGCTAGGCCCTTGTTTTTGAATTTTTGCCTACCCTAGGACCTTGTTCCTGCAATTTTGCATACGCTAGGCCCTTGTTCTTGAACTTTTGCACACGCTAGGCCCGTGTTCTTGCTATTTTGCACACGCTAGGCACTTTTTCTTCCAATTTTGCACACGCTTGGCTCTCGTTCTTGAAATTTTGCACACACTAGGCCCTTGTTTTTGAAATATTGCACATGCTAGGCCCTTGTTCTTGCGATTTTGCACACGCTAGACCCTTGTTCTTGCAATTGTGCACACGCTAGGCCCTTGTTCTTGAAATTTTGCACACGCTAGGTCATTGTTCTTGCTATTTTGCACATGTAGGCCCTTGTTCTTGCAATTTTGCACACGCTAGGCCCTTGTTCTTGCTATTTTGCACACGCTAGGCCCGTGCCTTCCAATTCTGCACATGCTAGGCCCTTGTTGTTCCAATTTTGCACATACTAGGCCCTTGTTCTTGCTATTTTGCACACACTAGGCCCTTGTTCTACCAAATTTGCACACGCTAGGCTTTTGTTCTTCCAATTTTGCACATGCTAGGCCCTTGTTCTTGAAATTTTGTACACGCTAGGCTCTTGTTCTTGCTATTTTGCACACGCTATGTCCTTGTTATTCCAATTTTGCACACGCTAGGCCCTTGTTCTTGCTTTTTTGCACACGCTATGTCCTTGTTATTCCAATTTTGCACATATTAGGCCCCTGTTCTTCCAACTTTGCACACGCTAGGCCCTTGCTCTTGAACTTTTGCACACGCTAGGCTCTTGTTCTTGCTTTTTTGCACACGCTATGACCTTGTTATCCCAATTTTACACACGCTAGGCCCTTGTTCTTGCTATTTTGCACACGCTAGGCCCTTGTTCGTCCAAATTTGCACAAGCTAGGCCCTTGTTCTTCCAATTTTGCACACGCTAGGCCCTTGTTCTTCCAAATTTGCACACGCTAGGCCCTTGTTTCTCCAATTTTGCACACACTAGGCCCTTGTTCTTGCTATTTTGTACACGCTAGGCCCTTGTTCTTCCAAATTTGCACACGCTAGGCCCTTGTTCTCCCAATTTTGCACAAGCTAGGCCCTTGTTCTTGCTATTTTGCACACGTTAGGTTCTTGTTCTTGCAATTGTGCAAACACTAGGCCCTTGTTCTTGAAATTTTGCACACGCTAGGCCATTGTTCTTGCAATTTTGCACATGCTAGGCCCTTGTTCTTGCAATTTCGAACACGCTAGGCCCTTGTTCTTGCCATTTTGCACACGTTAGGCATTTGTTCTTGCAATTTTGAACACGCTAGGCCCTTGTTCTTCCAATTTTGCACAAGCTAGGCCCTTGTTCTTGAAAGTTTGCACACGCTAGGCCCTTATTCGTGCTATTTTGCACACGCTAGGCCCTTGTTCTTCCAATTTTGCACACGCTAGGCCCTTGTTCTTCCAATTTTGCACAAACTAGGCCCTTGTTCTTGCTATTTTGCACACGCTAGGCCCATGGTCTACCAATTTTGCACACAATAGGCTCTTGTTCTTCCGATTCTGCACATGCTAGGCCCTTGTTCTTGCAATTTTGCGCACGCTAGGCCCTTGTACTTGCAATTTGCACGCGCTAGGCCCTTGTTCTTCCAATTTTGCACATGCTGGGCCCTTGTTCTTGCTTTTTTGCACACACTAGGCCCTTGTTCTTCCAATTTTGCACACGCTAGGCCCTTGTTCTTCCAATTTTGCACATACTAGGCCCTTGTTCTTGCTATTTTGCACACACTAGGTCCTTGTTCTTGCTATTTTTAACACGCTATGCACTTGTTCTTCCAATTTTGCACACGCTAGGCCCTTGTTCTTGAAATTTTGCACACGCTAGGCCCTTGTTCTTGCTATTTTGCACATGCTAGGCCCTTCTTCTTGCAATTTTGCACACGCTATGCCCTTGTTCTTGCTATTTTGCACACGCTAGGCCCTTCTCATTGAAATTTTGCTCACGCTAGGCCCTTGTTTTTGAATTTTTGCACACGCTAGGACCTTGTTCTTGCAATTTTGCATACGCTAGGCCGTTGTTCTTGAACTTTTGCACACGTTAGGCCCCTGTTCTTGCTATTTTGCACACGCTAGGCACTTGTTCTTCCAATTTTGCACACGCTAGGCCCTTGTTCTTGAAATGAACAACAAGGGCCTAGCATGTGCAAAATAGCAAGAACAAGGGCCTAGCGTGTGCAAAATTTCAAGAACAAGGGCCTAGCGTGTCCAAAATTGGAAGAACAAGTGCCTAGCGTGTGCAAAATTGCAAGAACAAGGACCTAGCGTGTGCAAAATAGCAAGAACAAGGGCCTAGTATGTGCAAAATTGGAAGAACAAGGGCCTAGCGTGTGCAAAATTGGAAGAACAAGGGCCTAGCGTGTGCAAAATAGCAAGAACAAGGGCCTAGCATGTGCAAAATTTCAAGAACAAGGGCCTAGCTTGTGCAAAATTGGAAGAACAAGGGCCTAGCGTGTTCAAAATTGCAAGAACAAATGCCTAACGTGTGCAAAATAGCAAGAACAAGGGCCTAGCGTGTGCGAAATTGCAAGAACAAGGGCCTAGCATGTGCAAAATTGCAAGAACAATGGCCTAGCGTGTGCAAAATTTCAAGAACAAGGGCCTAGCGTGTGCGAAATTGCAAGAACAAGGGCCTAGCATGTGCACAATTGCAAGAACAAGAACCTAGCATGTGCAAATTTGGAAGAACAAGGGCCTAGCGTGTGCAAAATTGTAAGAACAATGGGCTAGTGTGTGCAAATTCGGATGAACAAGGGCCTGGCGTGTACAAAATAGCAAGAACAAGGGCCTAGCGTGTGCAATTTTGGAATAACAAGGGCCTAGCGTGTGCAAATTTGGAAGAACAAGGGCCTAGCGTGTGCAAAATAGCAAGAACAAGGGCCTAGCGTGTGCAATATTGGAAGAACAAGGGCCTAGCTTGTGCAAATTTGGAAGAACAAGGGCCTAGTGTGTGCAAAATAGCAAGAACAAAGGCCTAGCGTGTGCAAAATTGGAATAACAAGGACATAGCGTGTGCAAAATAGCAAGAACAAGGGCCTAGCGTGTGCAAAATTGGAATAACAAGGACATAGCGTGTGCAAAATTGGAATAATAAGGACATAGCGTGTGCAAAATAGCAAGAACAAGGGCCTAGCGTGTACAAAATTTCAAGAACAAGGGCCTAGCGTGTGCAAAATTGGAAGAACAAGAGCCTAGCGTGTGCAAAATTGATAGAACAAGGGCCTAGCGTGTGCAAAATAGCAAGAACAAGGGCCTAGTATGTGCAAAATTGGAAGAACAAGGGCCTAGCGTGTGCAGAATTGGAAGAACAAGGGCCTAGCGTTTGCAAAATAGCAAGAACAAGGGCCTAGCGTGTGCACAATTGCAAGAACAAGGGCCTACATGTGCAAAATAGCAATAACAATGACCTAGCGTGTGCAAAATTTCAAGAACAAGGACCTAGCGTGTGCAAAATTGGAATAACAAGGACATAGCGTGTGCAAAATTGGAATAACAAGGACATAGCGTGTGCAAAATAGCAAGAACAAGGACCTAGCGTGTACAAAATTCCAAGAACAAGGGCCTAGCGTGTGCAAAATTGGAAGAACAAGAGCCTAGCGTGTGCAAAATAGCAAGAACAAGGGCCTAGTATGTGCAAAATTGGAAGAACAAGGGCCTAGCGTGTGCAGAATTGGAAGAACAAGGGCCTAGCGTGTGCAAAATAGCAAGAACAAGGGCCTAGCATGTGCAAAGTTTCAAGAACAAGGGCCTAGCTTGTGCAAAATTGGAAGAACAAGGGCCTAGCGTGTTCAAAATTGCAAGAACAAATGCCTAACGTGTGCAAAATACAAGAACAAGGGCCTAGCGTGTGCGAAATTGCAAGAACAAGGGCCTAGCATGTGCAAAATTGCAAGAACAATGGCCTAGCGTGTGCAAAATTTCAAAAACAAGGGCCTAGCGTGTGCGAAATTGCAAGAACAAGGGCCTAGCATGTGCACATTTGCAAGAACAAGAACCTAGCATGTGCAAAATAGCAAAAACAAGGGCCTAGCGTGTGCAAAATTGGAATAACAAGGGCCTAGCGTGTGCAAAATTGTAAGAACAATGGCCTAGCGTGTGCAAATTTGGAAGAACAAGGGCCTAGCGTGTACAAAATAGCAAGAACAAGGGCCTAGAGTGTGCAAATTTGCAAGAACAATGGCCTAGCGTGTGCAAATTTGGAAGAACAAGGGCCTAGCGTGTGCGAAATAGCAAGAACAAAGGCCTAGCGTATGCAAAATTGGAATAACAAGGACATAGCGTGTGCAAAATAGCAAGAACAAGGGCCTAGCGTGTGCAAAATTGGAAGAAGAAGGGCCTAGCATGTGCAAAATTGGAATAGCAAGGATATAGCGTGTGCAAAAAGGCAAGAACAATGGCCTAGCGTGTGCAAAATTGGAATAACAAGGACATAGCGTGTACAAAATTGGAATAACAAGGACATAGCGTATGCAAAATAGCAAAAACAAGGGCCTAGCGTGTACAAAATTTCAAGAACAAGGGCCTAGCGTGTGCAAAATTGGAAGAACAAGAGCCTAGAGTGTGCAAAATTGGTAGAACAAGGGCCTAGTGTGTGCAAAATAGCAAGAACAAGGGCCTAGTATGTGCAAAATTGGAAGAACAAGGGCCTAGCGTGTGCAGAATTGAAAGAACAAGGGCCTAGCGTTTGCAAAATAGCAAGAACAAGGGCCTAGCGTGTGCACAATTGCAAGAACAAGGGCCTACATGTGCAAAATAGCAAGAACAATAACCTAGCATGGGCAAAATTTCAAGAACAAGGGCCTAGCGTGTGCAAAATTGGAATAACAAGGACATAGCGTGTGCAAAATTGGAATGACAAGGACATAGCGTGTGCAAAATAGCAAGAACAAGGGCCTACCGTGTACAAAATTTCAAGAACAAGGGCCTAGCGTGTGCAAAATTGGAAGAACAAGAGCCTAGCGTGTGCAAAATTGGTAGAACAAGGGCCTAGCCTGTGCAAAATAGCAAGAACAAGGGCCTAGTATGTGCAAAATTGGAAGAACAAGGGCCTAGCGTGTGCACAATTGGAAAAACAAGGGCCTAGCGTGTGCAAAATAGCAAGAACAAGGGCCTAGCGTGTGCAAAATTTCAAGAACAAGGGCCTAGCTTGTGCAAAATTGGAAGAACAAGGGCCTAGCGTGTTCAAAATTGCAAGAACAAATGCCTAACGTGTGCAAAATAGCAAGAACAAGGGCCTAGCGTGTGCGAAATAGCAAGAACAAGGGCCTAGCATGTGCAAAATTGCAAGAACAATGGCCTAGCGTGTGCAAAATTTCAAGAACAAAGGCCTAGCGTGTGCGAATTTGCAAGAACAAGGGCCTACTATGTGCACAATTGCAAGAAATAGAACCTAGCATTTGCAAAATAGCAAAAACAAGGGCCTAGCGTGTGCAAAATTGGAAGAACAAGGGCCTAGCGTGTGCAAAATTGTAAGAACAATGGCCTAGCGTGTGCAAATTTGGAAGAACAAGGGCCTAGCGTGTACAAAATAGCAAGAACAAGGGCCTAGTGTGTGCAAATTTGGAAGAACAAGAGCCTAGCGTGTGCAAATTTGGAAGAACAAGGGCCTAGCGGGTGCAAAATAGCAAGAACAAGGGCCTAGCGTGTGCAATATTGGAAGAACAAGGGCCTAGCTTGTGCAAATTTGGAAGAACAAGGGCCTAGCGTGTGCAAAATAGCAAGAACAAAGGCCTAGCGTGTGCAAAATTGGAATAACAAAGACATAGCGTGTGCAAAATAGCAAGAACAAGGGCCTAGCGTGTCCGAAATTGGAATAACAAGGACATAGCGTGTGCAAAATTGGAATAACAAGGACATAGCGTGTGCAAAATAGCAAGAACAAGGGCCTAGCGTGTACAAAATTTCAAGAACAAGGGCCTAGCGTGTGCAAAATTGGAAGAACAAGAGCCTAGCGTGTGCAAAATTGGTAGAACAAGGGCCTAGCGTGTGCAAAATAGCAAGAACAGGGGCCTAGTATGTGCAAAATTGGAAGAACAAGAGCCTAGCGTGTGCAGAATTCGAAGAACAAGGGCCTAGCGTGTGCAAAATAGCAAGAACAAGGGCCTAGCGTGTACACAATTGCAAGAACAAGGGCCTACATGTGCAAAATAGCAAGAACAATGACCTAGCGTGTGCAAAATTTCAAGAACAAGGGCCTAGCGTGTGCAAAATTGGAATAACAAGGACATAGCGTGTGCAAAATTGGAATAACAAGGACATAGCGTGTGCAAAATAGCAAGAACAAGGGCCTAGCGTGTACAAAATTTCAAGAACACGGGCCTAGCGTGTGCAGAATTGGAAGAACAAGAGCCTAGCGTGTGCAAAATTGGTAGAACAAGGGCCTAGCGTGTGCAAAATCGCAAGAACAAGGGCCTAGTATGTGCAAAATTGGAAGAACAAGGGCCTAGCGTGTGCAGAATTTGAAGAACAAGGGCCTAGCGTGTGCAAAATAGCAAGAACAAGGGCCTAGCGTGTGCAAAATTGCAAGAACAAGGGCCTACATGTGCAAAATAGCAAGAACAATGACCTAGCGTGTGCAAAATAGCAAGAACAACGGCCAAGCATGTGCAAAATTTCAAGAACAAGGGCCTAGCGTGTGCAAAAATTCAAAATAGCAAGAACAGGGGCCTAGCGTGTGCAAAATTTCAAGAACAAGCGCCTAGCTTGTGCAAATTTGGAAGAACAAGGGCCTAGCGTGTGCAAAATTGGAATAACAAGGACATAGCGTGTGCAAAATAGCAAGAACAAGGGCCTAGCGTGTCCAAAATTGGAATAACAAGGACATAGCGTGTGCAAAATTGGAATAACAAGGACATAGCGTGTGCAAAATAGCAAGAACAAGGGCCTAGCGTGTACAAAATTTCAAGAACAAGGGCCTAGCGTGTGAAAAATTGGAAGAACAAGAGCCTAGCGTGTGCAAAATTGGTAGAACAAGGGCCTAGCGTGTGCAAAATAGCAAGAACAGGGGCCTAGTATGTGCAAAATTGGAAGAACAAGGGCCTAGCGTGTGCAGAATTGGAAGAACAAGGGCCTAGCGTGTGCAAAATAGCAAGAACAAGGGCCTAGCGTGTACACAATTGCAAGAACAAGGGCCTACATGTGCAAAATAGCAAGAACAATGACCTAGCGTGTGCAAAATTTCAAGAACAAGGGCCTAGCGTGTGCAAAATTGGAATAACAAGGACATAGCGTGTGCAAAATTGGAATAAGAAGGACATAGCGTGTGCAAAATAGCAAGAACAAGGGCCTAGCGTGTACAAAATTTCAAGAACACGGGCCTAGCGTGTGCAGAATTGGAAGAACAAGAGCCTAGCGTGTGCAAAATTGGTAGAACAAGGGCCTAGCGTGTGCAAAATAGCAAGAACAAGGGCCTAGTATGTGCAAAATTGGAAGAACAAGGGCCTAGCGTGTGCAGAATTGGAAGAACAAGGGCCTAGCGTGTGCAAAATAGCAAGAACAAGGGCCTAGCGTGTGCAAAATTGCAAGAACAAGGGCCTACATGTGCAAAATAGCAAGAACAATGACCTAGCGTGTGCAAAATAGCAAGAACAAGGGCCAAGCATGTGCAAAATTTCAAGAACAAGGGCCTAGCTTTGCAAAAATTCAAAATAGCAAGAACAGGGGCCTAGCGTGTGCAAAATTTCAAGAACAAGCGCCTAGCGTATGCAAAATTGCAAAAACAAGGTCCTAGCGTGTGCAAAAATTCAAAAACAAGGGCCTAGCGTGTGCAAAATTTCAAGCAGAAGGGCCTAGCGTGTGCAAAATAGCAAGAACAAGGGCATAGCGTGTGCAAAATTGCAACAAGAAGGGCCTAGCATGTGCAAAATAGCAAGAACAAGGGCCTAGCGTGTGCAAAATTTCAAGAACAAGGGCCTAGCGTGTGCAAAATTGGAATAACAAGGACATAGCGTGTGCAAAATAGCAAGAACAAAGGCCTAGCGTGTGCAAAGTTTCAAGAGCAAGGGCCTAGCGTGTGCAAAATAGCAAGAACAAGGGCCTAGAATGTGCAAAATTGGAATAGCAAGGACATAGCGTGTGCAAAAAAGCAAGAACAAGGGCCTAGCGTGTGCAAAATTGGAATAACAAGGACATAGCGTGTGCACAATTGGAAAAACAAGGATATAGCGTGTGCAAAATAGCAAGAACAAGGGCCTAGCGTGTACAAAATTTCAAGAACAAGGGCCTAGCGTGTGCAAAATTGGAAGAACAAGAGCCTAGTGTGTGCAGAATTGGTAGATTAAGGGCCTAGCGTGTGCAAAATAGCAAGAACAAGGGCCTAGTATGTGCAAAATTGGAAGAACAAGGGCCTAGTGTGTGCAGAATTGAAAGAACAAGGGCCTAGCGTTTGCAAAATAGCAAGAACAAGGGCCTAGCGTGTGCACAATTGCAAGAACAAGGGCCTACATGTGCAAAATAGCAAGAACAATGACCTAGTGTGTGCAAAATTTCAAGAACAAGGGCCTAGCGTGTGCAAAATTGGAATAACAAGGACATAGCGTGTGCAAAATTGGAATAACAAGGACATAGCGTGTGCAAAGTAGCAAGAACAAGGGCCTAGCGTGTACAAAATTTCAAGAACAAGGGCCTAGCGTGTGCAAAATTGCGAGACCAAGGGCCTAGCATGTGCAAAATTGCAAGAACAAGGGCCTAGCTTGTGCAAAATTGGAAGAACAAGGGCCTAGCGTGTTCAAAATTGCAAGAACAAATGCCTAACGTGTGCAAAATAGCAAGAACAAGGGCCTAGCGTGTGCGAAATTGCAAGAACAAGGGCCTAGCATGTGCAAAATTGCAAGAACAATGGCCTAGCGTGTGCGAAATTTCAAGAACAAGGGCCTAGCGTGTGCGAAATTGCAAGAACAAGGGCCTAGCATGTGCACATTTGCAAGAACAAGAACCTAGCATGTGCAAAATAGCAAAAACAAGGGCCTAGCGTATGCAAAATTGGAATAACAAGGGCCTAGCGTGTGCAAAATTGTAAGAACAATGGCCTAGCGTGTGCAAATTTGGAAGAACAAGGGCCTAGCGTGTGCAAAATAGCAAGAACAAAGGCCTAGCGTATGCAAAATTGGAATAACAAGGACATAGCGTGTGCAAAATAGCAAGAACAAGGGCCTAGCGTGTGCAAAATTGGAAGAACAAGGGCCTAGCGTGTGCAGAATTGGAAGAACAAGGGCCTAGCGTGTGCAAAATAGCAAGAACAAGGGCCTAGCGTGTGCAAAATTGCAAGAACAAGGGCCTACATGTGCAAAATAGCAAGAACAATAACCTAGCGAGTGCAAAATAGCAAGAACAAGGGCCAAGCATGTGCAAAATTTCAAGAACAAGGGCCTAGCGTGTGCAAAAATTCAGAATAGCAAGAACAGGGGCCTAGCGTGTGCAAAATTTCAAGAACAAGCGCCTAGCGTATGCAAAATTGCAAAAACAAGGTCCTAGCGTGTGCAAAAATTCAAAAACAAGGGCCTAGCGGTGCAAAATTTCAAGCAGAAGGGCCTAGCGTGTGCAAAATAGCAAGAACAAGGGCATAGCGTGTGCAAAATTGCAAGAAGAAGGGCCTAGCATGTGCAAAATAGCAAGAACAAGGGCCTAGCGTGTGCAAAATTTCAAGAACAAGGGCCTAGCGTGTGCAAAATTGGAAGAACAAGGGCCTAGCGTGTGCAAAATAGCAAGAACAAAGGCCTAGCGTGTGCAAAATTGGAATAACAAGGACATAGCGTGTGCAAAATAGCAAAAACAAGGGCCTAGCGTGTGCAAAATAGCAAGAACAAGGGCCTAGTATGTGCAAAATTGGAAGAACAAGGGCCTAGCGTGTGCAGAATTGGAAGAACAAGGGCCTAGCGTTTGCAAAATAGCAAGAACAAGGGCCTAGCGTGTGAACAATTGCAAGAACAAGGGCCTACATGTGCAAAATAGCAATAACAATGACCTAGCGTGTGCAAAATTTCAAGAACAAGGACCTAGCGTGTGCAAAATTGGAATAACAAGGACATAGCGTGTGCAAAATTGGAATAACAAGGACATAGCGTGTGCAAAATTGCAAGAACAAGGGCCTAGCGTGTACAAAATTCCAAGAACAAGGGCCTAGCGTGTGCAAAATTGGAAGAACAAGAGCCTAGCGTGTGCAAAATAGCAAGAACAAGGGCCTAGTATGTGCAAAATTGGAAGAACAAGGGCCTAGCGTGTGCAGAATTGGAAGAACAAGGGCCTAGCGTGTGCAAAATAGCAAGAACAAGGGCCTAGCATGTGCAAAATTTCAAGAACAAGGGCCTAGCTTGTGCAAAATTGGAAGAACAAGGGCCTAGCGTGTTCAACATTGCAAGAACAAATGCCTAACGTGTGCAAAATAGCAAGAACAAGGGCCTAGCGTGTGCGAAATTGCAAGAACAAGGGCCTAGCATGTGCAAAATTGCAAGAACAATGGCCTAGCGTGTGCAAAATTTCAAGAACAAGGGCCTAGCATGTGCGAAATTGCAAGAACAAGGGCCTAGCATGTGCACATTTGCAAGAACAAGAACCTAGCATGTGCAAAATAGCAAAAACAAGGGCCTAGCGTGTGCAAAATTGGAATAACAAGGCCTAGCGTGTGCAAAATTGTAAGAACAATGGCCTAGCGTGTGCAAATTTGGAAGAACAAGGGCCTAGCGTGTACAAAATAGCAAGAACAAGGGCCTAGCGTGTGCAAATTTGCAAGAACAATGGCCTAGCGTGTGCAAATTTGGAAGAACAAGGGCCTAGCGTGTGCGAAATAGCAAGAACAAAGGCCTAGCGTATGCAAAATTGGAATAACAAGGACATAGCGTGTGCAAAATAGCAAGAACAAGGGCCTAGCGTGTGCAAAATTGGAAGAACAAGGGCCTAGCATGTGCAAAATTGGAATAGCAAGGACATAGCGTGTGCAAAAAGGCAAGAACAATGGCCTAGCGTGTGCAAAATTGGAATAACAAGGACATAGCGTGTGCAAAATTGGAATAACAAGGACATAGCGTATGCAAAATAGCAAGAACAAGGGCCTAGCGTGTACAAAATTTCAAGAGCAAGGGCCTAGCGTGTGCAAAATTGGAAGAACAAGAGCCTACAGTGTGCAAAATTGGTAGAACAAGGGCCTAGCGTGTGCAAAATAGCAAGAACAAGGGCCTAGTATGTGCAAAATTGGAGAAACAAGGGCCTAGCGTGTGCAGAATTGAAAGAACAAGGGCCTAGCGTTTGCAAAATAGCAAGAACAAGGGCCTAGCGTTTGTACAATTGCAAGAACAAGGGCCTACATGTGCAAAATAGCAAGAACAATAACCTAGCATGGGCAAAATTTCAAGAACAAGGGCCTAGCGTGTGCAAAATTGGAATAACAAGGACATAGCGTGTGCAAAATTGGAATGACAAGGACATAGCGTGTGCAAAATAGCAAGAACAAGGGCCTACCGTGTACAAAATTTCAAGAACAAGGGCCTAGCGTGTGCAAAATTGGAAGAACAAGAGCCTAGCGTGTGCAAAATTGGTAGAACAAGGGCCTAGCCTGTGCAAAATAGCAAGAACAAGGGCCTAGTATGTGCAAAATTGGAAGAACAAGGGCCTAGCGTGTGCACAATTGGAAAAACAAGGGCCTAGCGTGTGCAAAATAGCAAGAAGAAGGGCCTAGCGTGTGCAAAATTTCAAGAACAAGGGCCTAGCTTGTGCAAAATTGGAAGAACAAGGGCCTAGCGTGTTCAAAATTGCAAGAACAAATGCCTAACGTGTGCAAAATAGCAAGAACAAGGGCCTAGCGTGTGCGAAATAGCAAGAACAAGGGCCTAGCATGTGCAAAATTGCAAGAACAATGGCCTAGCGTGTGCAAAAGTTCAAGAACAAAGGCCTAGCGTGTGCGAAATTGCAAGAACAAGGGCCTACTATGTGCACAATTGCAAGAAATAGAACCTAGCATGTGCAAAATAGCAAAAACAAGGGCCTAGCGTGTGCAAAATTGGAAGAACAAGGGCCTAGCGTGTGCAAAATTGTAAGAACAATGGCCTAGCGTGTGCAAATTTGGAAGAACAAGGGCCTAGCGTGTAAAAAATAGCAAGAACAAGGGCCAAGTGTGTGCAAATTTGGAAGAACAAGGGCCTAGCGTGTGCAAATTTGGAAGAACAAGGGCCTAGCGTGTGCAAAATAGCAAGAACAAGGGCCTAGCGTGTGCAATATTGGAAGAACAAGGGCCTAGCTTGTGCAAATTTGGAAGAACAAGGGCCTAGCGTGTGCAAAATAGCAAGAACAAAGGCCTAGCGTGTGCAAAATTGGAATAACAAGGACATAGCGTGTGCAAAATAGCAAGAACAAGGGCCTAGCGTGTCCAAAATTGGAATAACAAGGACATAGCGTGTGCGAAATTGGAATAACAAGGACATAGCGTGTGCAAAATAGCAAGAACAAGGGCCTAGCGTGTACAAAATTTCAAGAACAAGGGCCTAGCGTGTGCAAAATTGGAAGAACAAGAGCCTAGCGTGTGCAGAATTGGTAGAACAAGGGCCTAGCGTGTGCAAAATAGCAAGAACAGGGGCCTAGTATGTGCAAAATTGGAAGAACAAGGGCCTAGCGTGTGCAGAATTGGAAGAACAAGGGCCTAGCGTGTGCAAAATAGCAAGAACAAGGGCCTAGCGTGTACACAATTGCAAGAACAAGGGCCTACATGTGCAAAATAGCAAGAACAATGACCTAGCGTGTGAAAAAATTTTAAGAACAAGGGCCTAGCGTGTGCAAAATTGGAATAACAAGGACATAGCGTGTGCAAAATTGGAATAACAAGGACATAGCGTGTGCAAAATAGAAAGAACAAGGGCCTAGCGTGTACAAAATTTCAAGAACACGGGCCTAGCGTGTGCAGAATTGGAAGAACAAGAGCCTAGCGTGTGCAAAATTGGTAGAACAAGGGCCTAGCGTGTGCAAAATAGCAAGAACAAGGGCCTAGTATGTGCAAAATTGGAAGAACAAGGGCCTAGCGTGTGCAGAATTGGAAGAACAAGGGCCTAGCGTGTGCAAAATAGCAAGAACAAGGGCCTAGCGTGTGCAAAATTGCAAGAACAAGGGCCTACATGTGCAAAATAGCAAGAACAATGACCTAGCGTGTGCAAATTTGCAAGAACAAGGGCCAAGCATGTGCAAAATTTCAAGAACAAGGGCCTAGCGGGTGCAAAAATTCAAAATAGCAAGAACAGGGGCCTAGCGTGTGCAAAATTTCAAGAACAAGCGCCTAGCGTATGCAAAATTGCAAAAACAAGGTCCTAGCGTGTGCAAAAAATAAAAAACAAGGGCCTAGCGTGTGCAAAATTTCAAGCAGAAGGGCCTAGCGTGTGCAAAATAGCAAGAACAAGGGCATAGCGTGTGCAAAATTGCAAGAAGAAGGGCCTAGCATGTGCAAAATAGCAAGAACAAGGGCCTAGCGTGTGCAACATTTCAAGAACAAGGACCTAGCGTGTGCAAAATTGGAAGAACAAGGGCCTAGCGTGTGCAAAATAGCAAGAACAAAGGCCTAGCGTGTGCAAAATTGGAATAACAAGGACATAGCGTGTGCAAAATAGCAAGAACAAGGGCCTAGCGTGTGCAAAGTTTCAAGAGCAAGGGCCTAGCGTGTGCAAAATAGCAAGAACAAGGGCCTAGAATGTGCAAAATTGGAATAGCAAGGACATAGCGTGTGCAAAAAAGCAAGAACAAGGGCCTAGCGTGTGCAAAATTGGAATAACAAGGACATAGCGTGTGCACGATTGGAAAAACAAGGATATAGCGTGTGCAAAATAGCAAGAACAAGGGCCTAGCGTGTACAAAATTTCAAGAACAAGGGCCTAGCGTGTGCAAAATTGGAAGAACAAGAGCCTAGTGTGTGCAAAATTGGTAGATTAAGGGCCTAGCGTGTGCAAAATAGCAAGAACAAGGGCCTAGTATGTGCAAAATAGCAAGAACAAGGGCCTAGCGTGTGCACAATTGCAAGAACAAGGGCCTACATGTGCAAAATAGCAAGAACAATGACCTAGCGTGTGCAAAATTTCAAGAACAAGGGCCTAGCCTGTGCAAAATTGGAATAACAAGGACATAGCGTGTGCAAAATTGGAATAACAAGGACATAGCGTGTGCAAAATAGCAAGAACAAGGGCCTAGCGTGTACAAAATTTCAAGAACAAGGGCCTAGCGTGTGCAAAATTGCGAGACCAAGGGCCTAGCATGTGCAAAATTGCAAGAACAAGGGCCTAGCTTATGCAAAATTGGAAGAACAAGGGCCTAGCGTGCTCAAAATTGCAAAAACAAATGCCTAACGTGTGCAAAATAGCAAGAACAAGGGCCTAGCGTGTGCGAAATTGCAAGAACAAGGGCCTAGCATGTGCAAAATTGCAAGAACAATGGCCTAGCGTGTGCAAAATTTCAAGAACAAGGGCCTAGCGTGTGCGAAATTGCAAGAACAAGGGCCTAGCATGTGCATATTTGCAAGAACAAGAACCTAGCATGTGCAAAATAGCAAAAATAAGGGCCTAGCGTGTGCAAAATTGGAATAACAAGGGCCTAGCGTGTGCAAAATTGTAAGAACAATGGCCTAGCGTGTGCAAATTTGGAAGAACAAGGGCCTAGCGTGTACAAAATAGCAAGAACAAGGGCCTAGCGTGTGCAAATTTGCAAGAACAATGGCCTAACGTGTGCAAATTTGGAAGAACAAGGGCCTAGCGTGTGCAAAATAGCAAGAACAAAGGCCTAGCGTATGCAAAATTCGAATAACAAGGACATAGCGTGTGCAAAATAGCAAGAACAAGGGCCTAGCGTGTGCAAAATTGGAAGAACAAGGGCCTAGCGTGTGCAAAATTGGAAGAACAAGGGCCTAGCGTGTGCAAAATAGCAAGAACAAGGGCCTAGCGTGTGCAAAATTGCAAGAACAAGGGCCTACATGTGCAAAATAGCAAGAACAATGACCTAGCGTGTGCAAAATAGCAAGAACAAGGGCCAAGCATGTGCAAAATTTCAAGAACAAGGGCCTAGCGTGTGCAAAAATTCAAAATAGCAAGAACAGGGGCCTAGCGTGTGCAAAATTTCAAGAACAAGCGCCTAGCGTATGCAAAATTGCAAAAACAAGGTCCTAGCGTGTGCAAAAATTCAAAAACAAGGGCCTAGCGTGTGCAAAATTTCAAGCAGAAAGGCCTAGCGTGTCCAAAATAGCAAGAACAAGGGCATAGCGTGTGCAAAATTGCAAGAAGAAGGGCCTAGCATGTGCAAAATAGCAAGAACAAGGGCCTAGCGTGAGCAAAATTTCAAGAACAAGGGCCTAGCGTGTGCAAAATTGGAAGAACAAGGGCCTAGTGTGTGCAAAATAGCAAGAACAAAGGCCTAGCGTGTGCAAAATTGGAATAACAAGGACATAGCGTGTGCAAAATAGCAAGAACAAGGGCCTAGCGTGTGCAAAATAGCAAGAACAAGGGCCTAGTATGTGCAAAATTGGAAGAACAAGGGCCTAGCGTGTGCAGAATTGGAAGAACAAGGGCCTAGCGTTTGCAAAATAGCAAGAACAAGGGCCTAGCGTGTGCACAATTGCAAGAACAAGGGCCTACATGTGCAAAATAGCAATAACAATGACCTAGCGTGTGCAAAATTTCAAGAACAAGGACCTAGCGTGTGCAAAATTGGAATAACAAGGACATAGCGTGTGCAAAATTGGAATAACAAGGACATAGCGTGTGCAAAATAGCAAGAACAAGGGCCTAGCGTGTACAAAATTCCAAGAACAAGGGCCTAGCGTGTGCAAAATTGGAAGAACAAGAGCCTAGCGTGTGCAAAATAGCAAGAACAAGGGCCTAGTATGTGCAAAATTGGAAGAACAAGGGCCTAGCGTGTGCAGAATTTGAAGGGCAAGGGCCTAGCGTGTGCAAAATAGCAAGAACAAGGGCCTAGCATGTGCAAAATTGCAAGAACAGGGGCCTAGCTTGTGCAAAATTGGAAGAACAAGGGCCTAGCGTGCTCAAAATTGCAAGAACAAATGCCTAACGTGTGCAAAATAGCAAGAACAAGGGCCTAGCGTGTGCGAAATTGCAAGAACAAGGGCCTAGCATGTGCAAAATTGCAAGAACAATGGCCTAGCGTGTGCAAAATTTCAAGAACAAGGGCCTAGCGTGTGCGAAATTGCAAGAACAAGGGCCTAGCATGTGCACATTTGCAAGAACAAGAACCTAGCATGTGCAAAATAGCAAAAACAAGGGCCTAGCGTGTGCAAAATTGGAATAACAAGGCCTAGCGTGTGCAAAATTGTAAGAACAATGGCCTAGCGTGTGCAAATTTGGAAGAACAAGGGCCTAGCGTGTACAAAATAGCAAGAACAAGGGCCTAGCGTGTGCAAATTTGCAAGAACAATGGCCTAGCGTGTGCAAATTTGGAAGAACAAGGGCCTAGCGTGTGCGAAATAGCAAGAACAAAGGCCTAGCGTATGCAAAATTGGAATAACAAGGACCTAGCGTGTGTAAAATAGCAAGAACAAGGGCCTAGCATGTGCAAAATTGGAAGAACAAGGGCCTAGCATGTGCAAAATTGGAATAGCAAGGACATAGCGTGTGCAAAAAGGCAAGAACAATGGCCTAGCGTGTGCAAAATTGGAATAACAAGGACATAGCGTGTGCAAAATTGGAATAACAAGGACATAGCGTATGCAAAATAGCAAGAACAAGGGCCTAGCGTGTACAAAATTTCAAGAACAAGGGCCTAGCGTGTGCAAAATTGGAAGAACAAGAGCCTAGAGTGTGCAAAATTGGTAGAACAAGGGCCTAGCGTGTGCAAAATAGCAAGAACAAGGGCCTAGTATGTGCAAAATTGGAAGAACAAGGGCCTAGCGTGTGCAGAATTGAAAGAACAATGGCCTAGCGTTTGCAAAATAGCAAGAACAAGGGCCTAGCGTGTGCACAATTGCAAGAACAAGGGCCTACATGTGCAAAATAGCAAGAACAATAACCTAGCATGGGCAAAATTTCAAGAACAAGGGCCTAGCGTGTGCAAAATTGGAATAACAAGGGCCTAGCGTGTTCAAAATTTCAAGAACAAATGCCTAACGTGTGCAAAATAGCAAGAACAAGGGCCTAGCGTGTGCGAAATTGCAAGAACAAGGGCCTAGCATGTGCAAAATTGCAAGAACAATGGCCTAGCGTGTGCAAAATTTCAAGAACAAGGGCCTAGCGTGTGCGAAATTGCAAGAACAAGGGCCTAGCATGTGCACATTTGCAAGAACAAGAACCTAGCATGTGCAAAATAGCAAAAACAAGGGCCTAGCGTGTGCAAAATTGGAATAACAAGGCCTAGCGTGTGTTAAATTGTAAGAACAATGGCCTAGCGTGTGCAAATTTGGAAGAACAAGGGCCTAGCGTGTACAAAATAGCAAGAACAAGGGCCTAGCGTGTGCAAATTTGCAAGAACAATGGCCTAGCGTGTGCAAATTTGGAAGAACAAGGGCCTAGCGTGTGTTAAATAGCAAGAACAAAGGCCTAGCGTATGCAAAATTGGAATAACAAGGACATAGCGTGTGCAAAATAGCAAGAACAAAGGCCTAGCGTGTGCAAAATTGGAAGAACAAGGGCCTAGCATGTGCAAAATTGGAATAGCAAGGACATAGCGTGTGCAAAAAGGCAAGAACAATGGCCTAGCGTGTGCAAAATTGGAATAACAAGGACATAGCGTGTGCAAAATTGGAATAACAAGGACATAGCGTATGCAAAATAGCAAGAACAAGGGCCTAGCGTGTACAAAATTTCAAGAGCAAGGGCCTAGCGTGTGCAAAATTGGAAGAACAAGAGCCTAGAGTGTGCAAAATTGGTAGAACAAGGGCCTAGCGTGTGCAAAATAGCAAGAACAAGGGCCTAGTATGTGCAAAATTGGAAGAACAAGGGCCTAGCGTGTGCAGAATTGCAAGAACAAGGGCCTAGCGTTTGCAAAATAGCAAGAACAAGGGCCTAGCGTTTGTACAATTGCAAGAACAAGGGCCTACATGTGCAAAATAGCAAGAACAATAACCTAGCATGGGCAAAATTTCAAGAACAAGGGCCTAGCGTGTGCAAAATTGGAATAACAAGGACATAGCGTGAGCAAAATTGGAATGACAAGGACATAGCGTGTGCAAAATAGCAAGAACAAGGGCCTACCGTGTACACAATTTCAAGAACAAGGGCCTAGCGTGTGCAAAATTGGAAGAACAAGAGCCTAGCGTGTGCAAAATTGGTAGAACAAGGGCCTAGCCTGTGCAAAATAGCAAGAACAAGGGCCTAGTATGTGCAAAATTGGAAGAACAAGGGCCTAGCGTGTGCACAATTGGAAAAACAAGGGCCTAGCATGTGCAAAATAGCAAGAAGAAGGGCCTAGCGTGTGCAAAATTTCAAGAACAAGGGCCTAGCTTGTGCAAAATTGGAAGAACAAGGGCCTAGCGTGTTCAAAATTGCAAGAACAAATGCCTAACGTGTGCAAAATAGCAAGAACAAGGGCCTAGCGTGTGCGAAATAGCAAGAACAAGGGCCTAGCATGTGCAAAATTGCAAGAACAATGGCCTAGCGTGTGAAAACTTCAAGAACAAAGGCCTAGCGTGTGCGAAATTGCAAGAACAAGGGCCTACTATGTGCACAATTGCAAGAAATAGAACCTAGCATGTGCAAAATAGCAAAAACAAGGGCCTAGCGTGTGCAAAATTGGAAGAACAAGGGCCTAGCGTGTGCAAAATTGTAAGAACAATGGCCTAGCGTGTGCAAATTTGGAAGAACAAGGGCCTAGCGTGTAAAAAATAGCAAGAACAAGGGCCAAGTGTGTGCAAATTTGGAAGAACAAGGGCCTAGCGTGTGCAAATTTGGAAGAACAAGGGCCTAGCGTGTGCAAAATAGCAAGAACAAGGGCCTAGCGTGTGCAATATTGGAAGAACAAGGGCCTAGCTTATGCAAATTTGGAAGAACAAGGGCCTAGCGTGTGCAAAATAGCAAGAACAAAGGCCTAGCGTGTGCAAAATTGGAATAACAAGGACATAGCGTGTGCAAAATAGCAAGAACAAGGGCCTAGCGTGTCCAAAATTGGAATAACAAGGACATAGCGTGTGCGAAATTGGAATAACAAGGACATAGCGTGTGCAAAATAGCAAGAACAAGGGCCTAGCGTGTACAAAATTTCAAGAACAAGGGCCTAGCGTGTGCAAAATTGGAAGAACAAGAGCCTAGCGTGTGCAAAATTGGTAGAACAAGGGCCTAGCGTGTGCAAAATAGCAAGAACAGGGGCCTAGTATGTGCAAAATTGGAAGAACAAGGGCCTAGCGTGTGCAGAATTGGAAGAACAAGGGCCTAGCGTGTGCAAAATAGCAAGAACAAGGGCCTAGCGTGTACACAATTGCAAGAACAAGGGCCTACATGTGCAAAATAGCAAGAACAATGACCTAGCGTGTGAAAAATTTCAAGAACAAGGGCCTAGCGTGTGCAAAATTGGAATAACAAGGACATAGCGTGTGCAAAATTGGAATAACAAGGACATAGCGTGTGCAAAATAGAAAGAACAAGGGCCTAGAGTGTACAAAATTTCAAGAACACGGGCCTAGCGTGTGCAGAATTGGAAGAACAAGAGCCTAGCGTGTGCAAAATAGCAAGAACAAGGGCCTAGTATGTGCAAAATTGGAAGAACAAGGGCCTAGCGTTTGCAGAATTGGAAGAACAAGGGCCTAGCGTGTGCAAAATTGCGAGACCAAGGGCCTAGCATGTGCAAAATTGCAAGAACAAGGGCCTAGCTTATGCAAAATTGGAAGAACAAGGGCCTAGCGTGCTCAAAATTGCAAGAACAAATGCCTAACGTGTGCAAAATAGCAAGAACAAGGGCCTAGCGTGTGCGAAATTGCAAGAACAAGGGCCTAGCATGTGCAAAATTGCAAGAACAATGGCCTAGCGTGTGCAAAATTTCAAGAACAAGGGCCTAGCGTGTGCGAAATTGCAAGAACAAGGGCCTAGCATGTGCATATTTGCAAGAACAAGAACCTAGCATGTGCAAAATAGCAAAAACAAGGGCATAGCGTGTGCAAAATTGGAATAACAAGGGCCTAGCGTGTGCAAAATTGTAAGAACAATGGCCTAGCGTGTGCAAATTTGGAAGAACAAGGGCCTAGCGTGTACAAAATAGCAAGAACAAGGGTTTAGCGTGTGCAAATTTGCAAGAACAATGGCCTAGGGTGTGCAAATTTGGAAGAACAAGGGCCTAGCGTGTGCAAAATAGCAAGAACAAAGGCCTAGCGTATGCAAAATTGGAATAACAAGGACATAGCGTGTGCAAAATAGCAAGAACAAGGGCCTAGCGTGTGCAAAATTGGAAGAACAAGGGCCTAGCGTGTGCAAAATTGGAAGAACAAGGGCCTAGCGTGTGCAAAATAGCAAGAACAAGGGCCTAGCGTGTGCAAAATTGCAAGAACAAGGGCCTACATGTGCAAAATAGCAAGAACAAGGGCCTAGCGTGAGCAAAATTTCAAGAACAAGGGCCTAGCGTGTGCAAAATTGGAAGAACAAGGGCCTAGTGTGTGCAAAATAGCAAGAACAAAGGCCTAGCGTGTGCAAAATTGGAATAACAAGGACATAGCGTGTGCAAAATAGCAAGAACAAGGGCCTAGCGTGTGCAAAATAGCAAGAACAAGGGCCTAGTATGTGCAAAATTGGAAGAACAAGGGCCTAGCGTGTGCAGAATTGGAAGAACAAGGGCCTAGCGTTTGCAAAATAGCAAGAACAAGGGCCTAGCGTGTGCACAATTGCAAGAACAAGGGCCTACATGTGCAAAATAGCAATAACAATGACCTAGCGTGTGCAAAATTTCAAGAACAAGGACCTAGCGTGTGCAAAATTGGAATAACAAGGACATAGCGTGTGCAAAATTGGAATAACAAGGACATAGCGTGTGCAAAATAGCAAGAACAAGGGCCTAGCGTGTACAAAATTCCAAGAACAAGGGCCTAGCATGTGCAAAATTGGAAGAACAAGAGCCTAGCGTGTGCAAAATAGCAAGAACAAGGGCCTAGTATGTGCAAAATTGGAAGAACAAGGGCCTAGCGTGTGCAGAATTGGAAGAACAAGGGCCTAGCGTGTGCAAAATAGCAAGAACAAGGGCCTAGCATGTGCAAAATTGCAAGAACAAGGGCCTAGCTTGTGCAAAATTGGAAGAACAAGGGCCTAGCGTGCTCAAAATTGCAAGAACAAATGCCTAACGTGTGCAAAATAGCAAGAACAAGGGCCTAGCGTGTGCGAAATTGCAAGAACAAGGGCCTAGCATGTGCAAAATTGCAAGAACAATGGCCTAGCGTGTGCAAAATTTCAAGAACAAGGGCCTAGCGTGTGCGAAATTGCAAGAACAAGGGCCTAGCATGTGCACATTTGCAAGAACAAGAACCTAGCATGTGCAAAATAGCAAAAACAAGGGCCTAGCGTGTGCAAAATTGGAATAACAAGGCCTAGCGTGTGCAAAATTGTAAGAACAATGGCCTAGCGTGTGCAAATTTGGAAGAACAAGGGCCTAGCGTGTGCAAAATAGCAAGAACAAAGGCCTAGCGTATGCAAAATTGGAATAACAAGGACATAGCGTGTGTAAAATAGAAAGAACAAGGGCCTAGCGTGTGCAAAATTGGAAGAACAAGGGCCTAGCATGTGCAAAATTGGAATAGCAAGGACATAGCGTGTGCAAAAAGGCAAGAACAATGGCCTAGCGTGTGCAAAATTGGAATAACAAGGACATAGCGTGTGCAAAATTGGAATAACAAGGACATAGCGTATGCAAAATAGCAAGAACAAGGGCCTAGCGTGTACAAAATTTCAAGAACAAGGGCCTAGCGTGTGCAAAATTGGAAGAACAAGAGCCTAGAGTGTGCAAAATTGGTAGAACAAGGGCCTAGCGTGTGCAAAATAGCAAGAACAAGGGCCTAGTATGTTCAAAATTGGAAGAACAAGGGCCTAGCGTGTGCAGAATTGAAAGAACAAGGGCCTAGCGTTTGCAAAATAGCAAGAACAAGGGCCTAGCGTGTGCACAATTGCAAGAACAAGGGCCTACATGTGCAAAATAGCAAGAACAATAACCTAGCATGGGCAAAATTTCAAGAACAAGGGCCTAGCGTGTGCAAAATTGGAATAACAAGGGCCTAGCGTGTTCAAAATTACAAGAACAAATGCCTAACGTGTGCAAAATAGCAAGAACAAGGGCCTAGCGTGTGCGAAATTGCAAGAACAAGGGCCTAGCATGTGCAAAATTGCAAGAACAATGGCCTAGCGTGTGCAAAATTTCAAGAACAAGGGCCTAGCGTGTGCGAAGTTGCAAGAACAAGGGCCTAGCATGTGCACATTTGCAAGAACAAGAACCTAGCATGTGCAAAATAGCAAAAACAAGGGCCTAGCGTGTGCAAAATTGGAATAACAAGGCCTAGCGTGTGCAAAATTGTAAGAACAATGGCCTAGCGTGTGCAAATTTGGAAGAACAAGGGCCTAGCGTATACAAAATAGCAAGAACAAGGGCCTAGCGTGTGCAAATTTGCAAGAACAATGGCCTAGCGTGTGCAAATTTGGAAGAACAAGGGCCTAGCGTGTGCGAAATAGCAAGAACAAAGGCCTAGGGTATGCAAAATTGGAATAACAAGGACATAGCGTGTGCAAAATAGCAAGAACAAGGGCCTAGCGTGTGCAAAATTGGAAGAACAAGGGCCTAGCATGTGCAAAATTGGAATAGCAAGGACATAGCGTGTGCAAAAAGGCAAGAACAATGGCCTAGCGTGTGCAAAATTGGAATAACAAGGACATAGCGTGTGCAAAATTGGAATAACAAGGACATAGCGTATGCAAAATAGCAAGAACAAGGGCCTAGCATGTACAAAATTTCAAGAGCAAGGGCCTAGCGTGTGCAAAATTGGAAGAACAAGAGCCTAGAGTGTGCATAATTGGTAGAACAAGGGCCTAGCGTGTGCAAAATAGCAAGAACAAGGGCCTAGTATGTGCAAAATTGGAAGAACAAGGGCCTAGCGTGTGCAGAATTGAAAGAACAAGGGCCTAGCGTTTGCAAAATAGCAAGAACAAGGGCCTAGCGTTTGTACAATTGCAAGAACAAGGGCCTACATGTGCAAAATAGCAAGAACAATAACCTAGCATGGGCAAAATTTCAAGAACAAGGGCCTAGCGTGTGCAAAATTGGAATAACAAGGACATAGCGTGTGCAAAATTGGAATGACAAGGACATAGCGTGTGCAAAATAGCAAGAACAAGGGCCTACCGTGTACACAATTTCAAGAACAAGGGCCTAGCGTGTGCAAAATTGGAAGAACAAGAGCCTAGCGTGTGCAAAATTGGTAGAACAAGGGCCTAGCCTGTGCAAAATAGCAAGAACAAGGGCCTAGTATGTGCAAAATTGGAAGAACAAGGGCCTAGCGTGTGCACAATTGGAAAAACACGGGCCTAGCGTGTGCAAAATAGCAAGAAGAAGGGCCTAGCGTGTGCAAAATTTCAAGAACAAGGGCGTAGCTTGTGCAAAATTGGAAGAACAAGGGCCTAGCGTGTTCAAAATTGCAAGAACAAATGCCTAACGTGTGCAAAATAGCAAGAACAAGGGCCTAGCGTGTGCAAAATAGCAAGAACAAGGGCCTAGCATGTGCAAAATTGCAAGAACAATGGCCTAGCGTGTGCAAAATTTCAAGAACAAAGGCCTAGCGTGTGCGAAATTGCAAGAACAAGGGCCTACTATGTGCACAATTGCAAGAAATAGAACCTATCATGTGCAAAATAGCAAAAACAAGGGCCTAGCGTGTGCAAAATTGGAAGAACAAGGGCCTAGCGTGTGCAAAATTGTAAGAACAATGGCCTAGCGTGTGCAAATTTGGAAGAACAAGGGCCTAGCGTGTAAAAACTAGCAAGAATAAGGGCAAAGTGTGTGCAAATTTGGAAGAACAAGGGCCTAGCGTGTGCAAATTTGGAAGAACAAGGGCCTAGCGTGTGCAAAATAGCAAGAACAAGGGCCTAGCGTGTGCAATATTGGAAGAACAAGGGCCTAGCTTGTGCAAATTTGGAAGAACAAGGGCCTAGCGTGTGCAAAATAGCAAGAACAAAGGCCTAGCGTGTGCAAAATTGGAATAACAAGGACATAGCGTGTGCAAAATAGCAAGAACAAGGGCCTAGCGTGTCCAAAATTGGAATAACAAGGACATAGCGTGTGCGAAATTGGAATAACAAGGACATAGCGTGTGCAAAATAGCAAGAACAAGGGCCTAGCGTGTGCAAAATAGCAAGAACAGGGGCCTAGTATGTGCAAAATTGGAAGAACAAGGGCCTAGCGTGTGCAGAATTGGAAGAACAAGGGCCTAGCGTGTGCAAAATAGCTAGAACAAGGGCCTAGCGTGTACACAATTGCAAGAACAAGGGCCTATATGTGCAAAATAGCAAGAACAATGACCTAGCGTGTGAAAAATTTCAAGAACAAGGGCCTAGCGTGTGCAAAATTGGAAAAACAAGGACATAGCGTGTGCAAAATTGGAATAACAAGGACATAGCGCGTGCAAAATAGAAAGAACAAGGGCCTAGCGTGTACAAAATTTCAAGAACACGGGCCTAGCGTGTGCAGAATTGGAAGAACAAGAGCCTAGCGTGTGCAAAATTGGTAGAACAAGGGCCTAGTGTGTGCAAAATAGCAAGAACAAGGGCCTAGTATGTGCAAAATTGGAAGAACAAGGGCCTAGCGTGTGCAGAATTGGAAGAACAAGGGCCTAGCGTGTGCAAAATAGCAAGAACAAGGGCCTAGCGTGTGCAAAATTGCAAGAACAAGGGCCTACATGTGCAAAATAGCAAGAACAATGACCTAGCGTGTGCAAAATTGCAAGAACAAGGGCCAAGCATGTGCAAAATTTCAAGAACAAGGGCCTAGCGGGTGCAAAAATTCAAAATAGCAAGAACAGGGGCCTAGCGTGTGCAAAATTTCAAGAACAAGCGCCTAGCGTATGCAAAATTGCAAAAACAAGGTCCTAGCGTGTGCAAAAAATCAAAAACAAGGGCCTAGCGTGTGCAAAATTTCAAGCAGAAGGGCCTAGCGTGTGCAAAATAGCAAGAACAAGGGCATAGCGTGTGCAAAATTGCAAGAAGAAGGGCCTAGCATGTGCAAAATAGCAAGAACAAGGGCCTAGCGTGTGCAACATTTCAAGAACAAGGGCCTAGCGTGTGCAAAATTGGAAGAACAAGGGCCTAGCGTGTGCAAAATAGCAAGAACAAAGGCCTAGCGTGTGCAAAATTGGAATAACAAGGACATAGCGTGTGCAAAATAGCAAGAACAAGGGCCTAGCGTGTGCAAAGTTTCAAGAGCAAGGGCCTAGCGTGTGCAAAATAGCAAGAACAAGGGCCTAGAATGTGCAAAATTGGAATAGCAAGGACATAGCGTGTGCAAAAAAGCAAGAACAAGGGCCTAGCGTGTGCAAAATTGGAATAACAAGGACATAGCGTGTGCACAATTGGAAAAACAAGGATATAGCGTGTGCAAAATAGCAAGAACAAGGGCCTAGCGTGTACAAAATTTCAAGAACAAGGGCCTAGCGTGTGCAAAATTGGAAGAACAAGAGCCTAGTGTGTGCAAAATTGGTTGATTAAGGGCCTAGCGTGTGCAAAATAGCAAGAACAAGGGCCTAGTATGTGCAAAATAGCAAGAACAAGGGCCTAGCGTGTGCACAATTGCAAGAACAAGGGCCTACATGTGCAAAATAGCAAGAACAATGACCTAGCGTGTGCAAAATTTCAAGAACAAGGGCCTAGCCTGTGCAAAATTGGAATAACAAGGACATAGCGTGTGCAAAATTGGAATAACAAGGACATAGCGTGTGCAAAATAGCAAGAACAAGGGCCTAGCGTGTACAAAATTTCAAGAACAAGGGCCTAGCGTGTGCAAAATTGCGAGACCAAGGGCCTAGCATGAGCAAAATTGCAAGAACAAGGGCCTAGCTTGTGCAAAATTGGAAGAACAAGAGCCTAGCGTGCTCAAAATTGCAAGAACAAATGCCTAACGTGTGCAAAATAGCAAGAACAAGGGCCTAGCGTGTGCGAAATTGCAAGAACAAGGGCCTAGCATGTGCAAAATTGCAAGAACAATGGCCTAGCGTGTGCAAAATTTCAAGAACAAGGGCCTAGCGTGTGCGAAATTGCAAGAACAAGGGCCTAGCATGTGCACATTTGCAAGAACAAGAACCTAGCATGTGCAAAATAGCAAAAACAAGGGCCTAGCGTGTGCAAAATTGGAATAACAAGGGCCTAGCGTGTGCAAAATTGTAAGAACAATGGCCTAGCGTGTGCAAATTTGGAAGAACAAGGGCCTAGCGTGTACAAAATAGCAAGAACAAGGGCCTAGCGTGTGCAAATTTGCAAGAACAATGGCCTAGCGTGTGCAAATTTGGAAGAACAAGGGCCTAGCGTGTGCAAAATAGCAAGAACAAAGGCCTAGCGTATGCAAAATTGGAATAACAAGGACATAGCGTGTGCAAAATAGCAAGAACAAGGGCCTAGCGTGTGCAAAATTGGAAGAACAAGGGCCTAGCGTGTGCAAAATTGGAAGAACAAGGGCCTAGCGTGTGCAAAATAGCAAGAACAAGGGCCTAGCGTGTGCAAAATTGCAAGAACAAGGGCTTACATGTGCAAAATAGCAAGAACAATGACCTAGCGTGTGCAAAATAGCAAGAACAAGGGCCAAGCATGTGCAAAATTTCAAGAACAAGGGCCTTGCGTGTGCAAAAATTCAAAATAGCAAGAACAGGGGCCTAGCGTGTGCAAAATTTCAAGAACAAGCGCCTAGCGTATGCAAAATTGCAAAAACAAGGTTCTAGCGTGTGCAAAAATTCAAAAACAAGGGCCTAGCGTATGCAAAATTTCAAGCAGAAGGGCCTAGCGTGTGCAAAATAGCAAGAACAAGGGCATAGCGTGTGCAAAATTGCAAGAAGAAGGGCCTAGCATGTGCAAAATAGCAAGAACAAGGGCCTAGCGTGTGCAAAATTTCAAGAACAAGGGCCTAGCGTGTGCAAATTTGGAATAACAAGGACATAGCGTGTGCAAAATAGCAAGAACAAGGGCCTAGCGTGTGCAAAATTGGAATAACAAGGACATAGCGTGTGCAAAATAGCAAGAACAAGGGCCTAGCGTGTGCAAAATAGCAAGAACAAGGGCCTAGTATGTGCAAAATTGGAAGAACAAGGGCCTAGCGTGTGCAGAATTGGAAGAACAAGGGCCTAGCGTTTGCAAAATAGCAAGAACAAGGGCCTAGCGTGTGCACAATTGCAAGAACAAGGGCCTACATGTGCAAAATAGCAATAACAATGACCTAGCGTGTGCAAAATTTCAAGAACAAGGACCTAGCGTGTGCAAAATTGGAATAACAAGGACATAGCGTGTGCAAAATTGGAATAACAAGGACATAGCGTGTGCAAAATAGCAAGAACAAGGGCCTAGCGTGTACAAAATTCCAAGAACAAGGGCCTAGCGTGTGCAAAATTGGAAGAACAAGAGCCTAGCGTGTGCAAAATAGCAAGAACAAGGGCCTAGTATGTGCAAAATTGGAAGAACAAGGGCCTAGCGTGTGCAGAATTGGAAGAACAAGGGCCTAGCGTGTGCAAAATAGCAAGAACAAGGGCCTAGCTTGTGCAAAATTGGAAGAACAAGGGCCTAGCGTGCTCAAAATTGCAAGAACAAATGCCTAACGTGTGCAAAATAGCAAGAACAAGGGCCTAGCGTGTGCGAAATTGCAAGAACAAGGGCCTAGCATGTGCACATTTGCAAGAACAAGAACCTAGCATGTGCAAAATAGCAAAAACAAGGGCCTAGCGTGTGCAAAATTGGAATAACAAGGCCTAGCGTGTGCAAAATTGTAAGAACAATGGCCTAGCGTGTGCAAATTTGGAAGAACAAGGGCCTAGCGTGTACAAAATAGCAAGAACAAGGGCCTAGCGTGTGCAAATTTGCAAGAACAATGGCCTAGCGTGTGCAAATTTGGAAGAACAAGGGCCTAGCGTGTGCGAAATAGCAAGAACAAAGGCCTAGCGTATGCAAAATTGGAATAACAAGGACATAGCGTGTGTAAAATAGCAAGAACAAGGGCCTAGCGTGTGCAAAATTGGAAGAACAAGGGCCTAGCATGTGCAAAATTGGAATAGCAAGGACATAGCGTGTGCAAAAAGGCAAGAACAATGGCCTAGCGTGTGCAAAATTGGAATAACAAGGACATAGCGTGTGCAAAATTGGAATAACAAGGACATAGCGTATGCAAAATAGCAAGAACAAGGGCCTAGCGTGTACAAAATTTCAAGAACAAGGGCCTAGCGTGTGCAAAATTGGAAGAACAAGAGCCTAGAGTGTGCAAAATTGGTAGAACAAGGGCCTAGCGTGTGCAAAATAGCAAGAACAAGGGCCTAGTATGTGCAAAATTGGAAGAACAAGGGCCTAGCGTGTGCAGAATTGAAAGAACAAAAGCCTAGCGTTTGCAAAATAGCAAGAACAAGGGCCTAGCGTGTGCACAATTGCAAGAACAAGGGCCTACATGTGCAAAATAGCAAGAACAATAACCTAGCATGGGCAAAATTTCAAGAACAAGGGCCTAGCGTGTTCAAAATTGCAAGAACAAATGCCTAACGTGTGCAAAATAGCAAGAACAAGGGCCTACCGTGTGCGAAATTGCAAGAACAAGGGCCTAGCATGTGCAAAATTGCAAGAACAATGGCCTAGCGTGTGCAAAATTTCAAGAACAAGGGCCTAGCGTGTGCGAAATTGCAAGAACAAGGGCCTAGCATGTGCACATTTGCAAGAACAAGAACCTAGCATGTGCAAAATAGCAAAAACAAGGGCCTAGCGTGTGCAAAATTGGAATAACAAGGGCCTAGCGTGTGTAAAATTGTAAGAACAATGGCCTAGTGTGTGCAAATTTGGAAGAACAAGGGCCTAGCGTGTACAAAATAGCAATAACAAGGGCCTAGCGTGTGCAAATTTGCAAGAACAATGGCCTAGCGTGTGCAAATTTGGAAGAACAAGGGCCTAGCGTGTGCGAAATAGCAAGAACAAAGGCCTAGCGTATGCAAAATTGGAATAACAAGGACATAGCGTGTGCAAAATAGCAAGAACAAGGGCCTAGCGTGTGCAAAATTGGAAGAACAAGGGCCTAGCATGTGCAAAATTGGAATAGCAAGGACATAGTGTGTGCAAAAAGGCAAGAACAATGGCCTAGCGTGTCCAAAATTGGAATAACAAGGACATAGCGTGTGCAAAATTGGAATAACAAGGACATAGCGTGTGCAAAATAGCAAGAACAAGGGCCTAGCGTGTACAAAATTTCAAGAACAAGGGCCTAGCGTGTGCAAAATTGGAAGAACAAGAGCCTAGCGTGTGCACAATTGGTAGAACAAGGGCCTAGCGTGTGCAGAATTGGAAGAACAAGGGCCTAGCGTGTGCAAAATAGCAAGAACAAGGGCCTAGCGTGTACACAATTGCAAGAACAAGGGCCTACATGTGCAAAATAGCAAGAACAATGACCTAGCGTGTGCAAAATTTCAAGAACAAGGGCCTAGCGTGTGCAAAATTGGAATAACAAGGACATAGCGTGTGCAAAATTGGAATAACAAGGACATAGCGTGTGCAAAATAGCAAGAACAAGGGCCTAGCGTGTACAAACTTTCAAGAACACGGGCCTAGCGTGTGCAAAATTGGAAGAACAAGAGCCTAGCGTGTGCAAAATTGGTAGAACAAGGGCCTAGCGTGTGCAAAATAGCAAGAACAAGGGCCTAGTATGTGCAAAATTGGAAGAACAAGGGCCTAGCGTGTGCAGAATTGGAAGAACAAGGGCCTAGCGTGTGCAAAATAGCAAGAACAAGGGCCTAGCGTGTGCAAAATTGCAAGAACAAGGGCCTACATGTGCAAAATAGCAAGAACAATGACCTAGCGTGTGCAAAATAGCAAGAACAAGGGCCAAGCATGTGCAAAATTTCAAGAACAAGGGCCTAGCGTGTGCAAAAATTCAAAATAGCAAGAACAGGGGCCTAGCATGTGCAAAATTTCAAGAACAAGCGCCTAGCGTATGCAAAATTGCAAAAGAAGGTCCTAGCGTGTGCAAAAATTCAAAAACAAGGGCCTAGCGTGTGCAAAATTTCAAGCAGAAGGGCCTAGCGTGTGCGAAATTGCAAGAACAAGGGCCTAGCATGTGCACATTTGCAAGAACAAGAACCTAGCATGTGCAAAATAGCAAAAACAAGGGCCTAGCGTGTGCAAAATTGGAATAACAAGGGCCTAGCGTCTGCAAAATTGTAAGAACAATGGCCTAGTGTGTGCAAATTTGGAAGAACAAGGGCCTAGCGTGTACAAAATAGCAAGAACAAGGGCCTAGCGTGTGCAAATTTGCAAGAACAATGGCCTAGCGTGTGCAAATTTGGAAGAACAAGGGCCTAGCGTGTGCGAAATAGCAAGAACAAAGGCCTAGCGTATGCAAAATTGGAATAACAAGGACATAGCGTGTGCAAAATAGCAAGAACAAGGGCCTAGCGTGTGCAAAATTGGAAGAACAAGGGCCTAGCATGTGCAAAATTGGAATAGCAAGGACATAGCGTGTGCAAAAAGGCAAGAACAATGGCCTAGCGTGTGCAAAATTGGAATAACAAGGACATAGCGTGTGCAAAATTGGAATAACAAGGACATAGCGTGTGCAAAATAGCAAGAAAAAGGGCCTAGCGTGTACAAAATTTCAAGAACACGGGCCTAGCGTGTGCAGAATTGAAAGAACAAGAGCCTAGCGTGTGCAAAATTGGTAGAACAAGGGCCTAGCGTGTGCAAAATAGCAAGAACAAGGGCCTAGTATGTGCAAAATTGGAAGAACAAGGGCCTAGGGTGTGCAGAATTGGAAGAACAAGGGCCTAGCGTGTGCAAAATAGCAAGAACAAGGGCCTAGCGTGTACACAATTGCAAGAACAAGGGCCTACATGTGCAAAATAGCAAGAACAATGACCTAGCGTGTGCAAAATTTCAAGAACAAGGGCCTAGCGTGTGCAAAATTGGAATAACAAGGACATAGCGTGTGCAAAATTGGAATAACAAGGACATAGCGTGAGCAAAATAGCAAGAACAAGGGCCTAGCGTGTACAAAATTTCAAGAACACGGGCCTAGCGTGTGCAGAATTGGAAGAACAAGAGCCTAGCGTGTGCAAAATTGGTAGAACAAGGGCCTAGCGTGTGCAAAATAGCAAGAACAAGGGCCTAGTATGTGCAAAATTGGAAGAACAAGGGCCTAGCGTGTGCAGAATTGGAAGAACAAGGGCCTAGCGTGTCCAAAATAGCAAGAACAAGGGCCTAGCGTGTGCAAAATTGCAAGAACAAGGGCCTACATGTGCAAAATAGCAAGAACAATGACCTAGCGTGTGCAAAATAGCAAGAACAAGGGCCAAGCATGTGCAAAATTTCAAGAACAAGGGCCTAGCGTGTGCAAAAATTCAAAATAGCAAGAACAGGGGCCTAGCGTGTGCAAAATTTCAAGAACAAGCGCCTAGCGTATGCAAAATTGCAAAAACAAGGTCCTAGCTAGTGCAAAAATTCAAAAACAAGGGCCTAGCGTGTGCAAAATTTCAAGCAGAAGGGCCTAGCGTGTGCAAAATAGCAAGAACAAGGGCATAGCGTGTGCAAAATTGCAAAAAGAAGGGCCTAGCATGTGCAAAATAGCAAGAACAAGGGCCTAGCGTGTGCAACATTTCAAGAACAAGGGCCTAGCATGTGCAAAATTGGAAGAACAAGGGCCTAGCGTGTGCAAAATAGCAAGAACAAAGGCCTAGCGTGTGCAAAATTGGAATAACAAGGACATAGCGTGTGCAAAATAGCAAGAACAAGGGCCTAGCGTGTGCAAAGTTTCAAGAGCAAGGGCCTAGCGTGTGCAAAATAGCAAGAACAAGGGCCTAGCATGTGCAAAATTGGAATAGCAAGGACATAGCGTGTGCAAAAAAGCAAGCACAAGGGCCTAGCGTGTGCAAAATTGGAATAACAAGGACATAGCGTGTGCACAATTGGAAAAACAAGGATATAGCGTGTGCAAAATAGCAAGAACAAGGGCCTAGCGTGTACAAAATTTCAAGAACAAGGGCCCAGCGTGTGCAAAATTGGAAGAACAAGAGCCTAGTGTGTGGAAAATTGGTAGATTAAGGGCCTAGCGTGTGCAAAATAGCAAGAACAAGGGCCTAGTATGTGCAAAATTGGAAGAACAAGGGCCTAGCGTGTGCAGAATTGAAAGAACAAGGGCCTAGCGTTTGCAAAATAGCAAGAACAAGGGCCTAGCGTGTGCACAATTGCAAGAACAAGGGCCTACATGTGCAAAATAGCAAGAACAATGACCTAGCGTGTGCAAAATTTCAAGAACAAGGGCCTAGCCTGTGCAAAATTGGAATAACAAGGACATACCGTGTGCAAAATTGGAATAACAAGGACATAGCGTGTGCAAAATAGCAAGAACAAGGGCCTAGCGTGTACAAAATTTCAAGAACAATGGCCTAGCGTGTGCAAAATTGCGAGACCAAGGGCCTAGCATGTGCAAAATTGCAAGAACAAGGGCCTAGCTTGTGCAAAATTGGAAGAACAAGGGCCTAGCGTGTTCAAAATTGCAAGAACAAATGCCTAACGTGTGCAAAATAGCAAGAACAAGGGCCTAGCGTGTGCGAAATTGCAAGAACAAGGGCCTAGCATGTGCAAAATTGCAAGAACAATGGCCTAGCGTGTGCAAAATTTCAAGAACAAGGGCCTAGCGTGTGCGAAATTGCAAGAACAAGGGCCTAGCATGTGCACATTTGCAAGAACAAGAACCTAGCATGTGCAAAATAGCAAAAACAAGGGCCTTGCGTGTGCAAAATTGGAATAACAAGGGCCTAGCGTGTGCAAAATTGTAAGAACAATGGCCTAGCGTGTGCAAATTTGGAAGAACAAGGGCCTAGCGTGTACAAAATAGCAAGAACAAGGGCCTAGCGTGTGCAAATTTGCAAGAACAATGGCCTAGCGTGTGCAAATTTGGAAGAACAAGGGCCTAGCGTGTGCAAAATAGCAAGAACAAAGGCCTAGCGTATGCAAAATTGGAATAACAAGGACATAGCGTGTGCAAAATAGCAAGAACAAGGGCCTAGCGTGTGCAAAATTGGAAGAACAAGGGCCTAGCGTGTGCAGAATTGGAAGAACAAGGGCCTAGCGTGTGCAAAATAGCAAGAACAAGGGCCTAGCGTGTGCAAAATTGCAAGAAAAAGGGCCTACATGTGCAAAATAGCAAGAACAATGACCTAGCGTGTGCAAAATAGCAAGAACAAGGGCCAAGCATGTGCAAAATTTCAAGAACAAGGGCCTAGCGTGTGCAAAAATTCAAAATAGCAAGAACAGAGGCCTAGCGTGTGCAAAATTTCAAGAACAAGAGCCTAGCGTATGCAAAATTGCAAAAACAAGGTCCTAGCGTGTGCAAAAATTCAAAAACAAGGGCCTAGCGTGTGCAAAATTTCAAGCAGAAGAGCCTAGCGTGTGCAAAATAGCAAGAACAAGGGCATAGCGTGTGCAAAATTGCAAGAAGAAGGGCCTAGCATGTGCAAAATAGCAAGAACAAGGGCCTAGCGTGTGCAAAATTTCAAGAACAAGGGCCTAGCGTGTGCAAAACTGGAAGAACAAGGGCCTAGCGTGTGCAAAATAGCAAGAACAAAGGCCTAGCGTGTGCAAAATTGGAATAACAAGGACATAGCGTGTGCAAAATAGCAAGAACAAGGGCCTAGCGTGTGCAAAATAGCAAGAACAAGGGCCTAGTATGTGCAAAATTGGAAGAACAAGGGCCTAGCGTGTGCAGAACTGGAAGAACAAGGGCCTAGCGTTTGCAAAATAGCAAGAACAAGGGCTTAGCGTGTGCACAATTGCAAGAACAAGGGCCTACATGTGCAAAATAGCAATAACAATGACCTAGCATGTGCAAAATTTCAAGAACAAGGACCTAGCGTGTGCAAAATTGGAATAACAAGGACATAGCGTGTGCAAAATTGGAATAACAAGGACATAGCGTGTGCAAAATAGCAAGAACAAGGGCCTAGCGTGTACAAAATTCCAAGAACAAGGGCCTAGCGTGTGCAAAATTGGAAGAACAAGAGCCTAGCGTGTGCAAAATAGCAAGAACAAGGGCCTCGTATGTGCAAAATTGGAAGAACAAGGGCCTAGCGTGTGCAGAATTGGAAGAACAAGGGCCTAGCGTGTGCAAAATAGCAAGAACAAGGGCCTAGCATGAGCAAAATTGCAAGAACAAGGGCCTAGCTTGTGCAAAATTGGAAGAACAAGGGCCTAGCGTGCTCAAAATTGCAAGAACAAATGCCTAACGTGTGCAAAATAGCAAGAACAAGGGCCTAGCGTGTGCGAAATTGCAAGAACAAGGGCCTAGCATGTGCAAAATTGCAAGAACAATGGCCTAGCGTGTGCAAAATTTCAAGAACAAGGGCCTAGCGTGTGCGAAATTGCAAGAACAAGGGCCTAGCATGTGCACATTTGCAAGAACAAGAACCTAGCATGTGCAAAATAGCAAAAACAAGGGCCTAGCGTGTGCAAAATTGGAATAATAAGGCCTAGCGTGTGCAAAATTGTAAGAATAATGGCCTAGCGTGTGCAAATTTGGAAGAACAAGGGCCTAGCGTGTACAAAATAGCAAGAACAAGGGCCTAGCGTGTACAAATTTGCAAGAACAATGGCCTAGCGTGTGCAAATTTGGAAGAACAAGGGCCTAGCGTGTGCGAAATAGCAAGAACAAAGGCCTAGCGTATGCAAAATTGGAATAACAAGGACATAGCGTGTGCAAAATAGCAAGAACAAGGGCCTAGCGTGTGCAAAATTGGAAGAACAAGGGCCTAGCATGTGCAAAATTGGAATAGCAAGGACATAGCGTGTGCAAAAAGGCAAGAACAATGGCCTAGCGTGTGCAAAATTGGAATAACAAGGACATAGCGTGTGCAAAATTGGAATAACAAGGACATAGCGTATGCAAAATAGCAAGAACAAGGGCCTAGCGTGTACAAAATTTCAAGAACAAGGGCCTAGCGTGTGCAAAATTGGAAGAACAAGAGCCTAGAGTGTGCAAAATTGGTAGAACAAGGGCCTAGCGTGTGCAAAATAGCAAGAACAAGGGCCTAGTATGTGCAAAATTGGAAGAACAAGGGCCTAGCGTGTGCAGAATTGAAAGAACAAGGGCCTAGCGTTTGCAAAATAGCAAGAACAAGGGCCTAGCGTGTGCACAATTGCAAGAACAAGGGCCTACATGTGCAAAATAGCAAGAACAATAACCTAGCATGGGCAAAATTTCAAGAACAAGGGCCTAGCGTGTGCAAAATTGGAATAACAAGGGCCTAGCGTGTTCAAAATTGCAAGAACAAATGCCTAACGTGTGCAAAATAGCAAGAACAAGGGCCTAGCGTGTGCGAAATTGCAAGAACAAGGGCCTAGCATGTGCAAAAGTGCAAGAACAATGGCCTAGCGTGTGCAAAATTTCAAGAACAAGGGCCTAGCGTGTGCGAAATTGCAAGAACAAGGGCCTAGCATGTGCACATTTGCAAGAACAAGAACCTAGCATGTGCAAAATAGCAAAAACAAGGGCCTAGCGTGTGCAAAATTGGAATAACAAGAGCCTAGCGTGTGTAAAATTGTAAGAACAATGGCCTAGTGTGTGCAAATTTGGAAGAACAAGGGCCTAGCGTGTACAAAATAGCAAGAACAAGGGCCTAGCGTGTGCAAATTTGCAAGAACAATGGCCTAGCGTGTGCAAATTTGGAAGAACAAGGGCCTAGCGTGTGCGAAATAGCAAGAACAAAGGCCTAGCGTATGCAAAATTGGAATAACAAGGACATAGCGTGTGCAAAATAGCAAGAACAAGGGCCTAGCGTGTGCAAAATTGGAAGAACAAGGGCCTAGCATGTGCAAAATTGGAATAGCAAGGACATAGTGTGTGCAAAAAGGCAAGAACAATGGCCTAGCGTGTCCAAAATTGGAATAACAAGGACATAGCGTGTGCAAAATTGGAATAACAAGGACATAGCGTGTGCAAAATAGCAAGAACAAGGGCCTAGCGTGTACAAAATTTCAAGAACAAGGGCCTAGCGTGTGCAAAATTGGAAGAACAAGAGCCTAGCGTGTGCACAATTGGTAGAACAAGGGCCTAGCATGTGCAAAATAGCAAGAACAGGGGCCTAGTATGTGCAAAATTGGAAGAACAAGGGCCTAGCGTGTGCAGAATTGGAAGAACAAGGGCCTAGCGTGTGCAAAATAGCAAGAACAAGGGCCTAGCGTGTACACAATTGCAAGAACAAGGGCCAACATGTGCAAAATAGCAAGAACAATGAGCTAGCGTGTGCAAAATTTCAAGAACAAGGGCCTAGCGTGTGCAAAATTGGAATAACAAGGACATAGCGTGTGCAAAATTGGAATAAGAAGGACATAGCGTGTGCAAAATAGCAAGAACAAGGGCCTAGCGTGTACAAAATTTCAAGAACACGGGCCTAGCGTGTGCAGAATTGGAAGAACAAGAGCCTAGCGTGTGCAAAATTGGTAGAACAAGGGCCTAGCGTGTGCAAAATAGCAAGAACAAGGGCCTAGTATGTGCAAAATTGGAAGAACAAGGGCCTAGCGTGTGCAGAATTGGAAGAACAAGGGCCTAGCGTGTGCAAAATAGCAAGAACAAGGGCCTAGCGTGTGCAAAATTGCAAGAACAGGGGCCTACATGTGCAAAATAGCAAGAACAATGACCTAGCGTGTGCAAAATAGCAAGAACAAGGGCCAAGCATGTGCAAAATTTCAAGAACAAGGGCCTAGCGTGTGCAAAAATTCAAAATAGCAAGAACAGGGGCCTAGCGTGTGCAAAATTTCAAGAACAAGCGCCTAGCGTATGCAAAATTGCAAAAGAAGGTCCTAGCGTGTGCAAAAATTCAAAAACAAGGGCCTAGCGTGTGCAAAATTTCAAGCAGAAGGGCCTAGCGTGTGCGAAATTGCAAGAACAAGGGCCTAGCATGTGCACATTTGCAAGAACAAGAACCTAGCATGTGCAAAATAGCAAAAACAAGGGCCTGGCGTGTGCAAAATTGGAATAACAAGGGCCTAGCGTGTGCAAAATTGTAAGAACAATGGCCTAGTGTGTGCAAATTTGGAAGAACAAGGGCCTAGCGTGTACAAAATAGCAAGAACAAGGGCCTAGCGTGTGCAAATTTGCAAGAACAATGGCCTAGCGTGTGCAAATTTGGAAGAACAAGGGCCTAGCGTGAGCGAAATAGCAAGAACAAAGGCCTAGCGTATGCAAAATTGGAATAACAAGGACATAGCGTGTGCAAAATAGCAAGAACAAGGGCCTAGCGTGTGCAAAATTGGAAGAACAAGGGCCTAGCATGTGCAAAATTGGAATAGCAAGGACATAGCGTGTGCAAAAAGGCAAGAACAATGGCCTAGCGTGTGCAAAATTGGAATAACAAGGACATAGCGTGTGCAAAATTGGAATAACAAGGACATAGCGTGTGCAAAATAGCAAGAAAAAGGGCCTAGCGTGTACAAAATTTCAAGAACACGGGCCTAGCGTGTGCAGAATTGGAAGAACAAGAGCCTAGCGTGTGCAAAATTGGTAGAACAAGGGCCTAGCGTGTGCAAAATAGCAAGAACAAGGGCCTAGTAGGTGCAAAATTGGAAGAACAAGGGCCTAGCGTGTGCAGAATTGGAAGAACAAGGGCCTAGCGTGTGCAAAATAGCAAGAACAAGGGCCTAGCGTGTACACAATTGCAAGAACAAGGGCCTACATGTGCAAAATAGCAAGAACAATGACCTAGCGTGTGCAAAATTTCAAAAACAAGGGCCTAGCGTGTGCAAAATTGGAATAACAAGGACATAGGGTGTGCAAAATTGGAATAACAAGGACATAGCGTGTGCAAAATAGCAAGAACAAGGGCCTAGCGTGTACAAAATTTCAAGAACACGGGCCTAGCGTGTGCAGAATTGGAAGAACAAGAGCCTAGCGTGTGCAAAATTGGTAGAACAAGGGCCTAGCGTGTGCAAAATAGCAAGAACAAGGGCCTAGTATGTGCAAAATTGGAAGAACAAGGGCCTAGCGTGTGCAGAATTGGAAGAACAAGGGCCTAGCGTGTCCAAAATAGCAAGAACAAGGGCCTAGCGTGTGCAAAATTGCAAGAACAAGGGCCTACATGTGCAAAATAGCAAGAACAATGACCTAGCGTGTGCAAAATAGCAAGAACAAGGGCCAAGCATGTGCAAAATTTCAAGAACAAGGGCCTAGCGTGTGCAAAAATTCAAAATAGCAAGAACAGGGGCCTAGCGTGTGCAAAATTTCAAGAACAAGCGCCTAGCGTATGCAAAATTGCAAAAACAAGGTCCTAGCTTGTGCAAAAATTCAAAAACAAGGGCCTAGCGTGTGCAAAATTTCAAGCAGAAGGGCCTAGCGTGTGCAAAATAGCAAGAACAAGGGCATAGCGTGTGCAAAATTGCAAGAAGAAGGGCCTAGCATGTGCAAAATAGCAAGAACAAGGGCCTAGCGTGTGCAACATTTCAAGAACAAGGGCCTAGCGTGTGCAAAATTGGAAGAACAAGGGCCTAGCGTGTGCAAAATAGCAAGAACAAAGGCCTAGCGTGTGCAAAATTGGAATAACAAGGACATAGCGTGTGCAAAATAGCAAGAACAAGGGCCTAGCGTGTGCAAAGTTTCAAGAGCAAGGGCCTAGCGTGTGCAAAATAGCAAGAACAAGGGCCTTGCATGTGCAAAATTGGAATAGCAAGGACATAGCGTGTGCAAAAAAGCAAGAACAAGGGCCTAGCGTGTGCAAAATTGGAATAACAAGGACATAGCGTGTGCACAATTGGAAAAACAAGGATATAGCGTGTGCAAAATAGCAAGAACAAGGGCCTAGCGTGTACAAAATTTCAAGAACAAGGGCCCAGCGTGTGCAAAATTGGAAGAACAAGAGCCTAGTGTGTGCAAAATTGGTAGATTAAGGGCCTAGCGTGTGCAAAATAGCAAGAACAAGGGCCTAGTATGTGCAAAATTGGAAGAACAAGGGCCTAGCGTGTGCAGAATTGAAAGAACAAGGGCCTAGCGTTTGCAAAATAGCAAGAACAAGGGCCTAGCGTGTGCACAATTGCAAGAACAAGGGCCTAAATGTGCAAAATAGCAAGAACAATGACCTAGCGTGTGCAAAATTTCAAGAACAAGGGCCTAGCCTGTGCAAAATTGGAAAAACAAGGACATACCGTGTGCAAAATTGGAATAACAAGGACATAGCGTGTGCAAAATAGCAAGAACAAGGGCCTAGCGTGTACAAAATTTCAAGAACAAGGGCCTAGCGTGTGCAAAATTGCGAGACCAAGGGCCTAGCATGTGCAAAATTGCAAGAACAAGGGCCTAGCTTGTGCAAAATTGGAAGAACAAGGGCCTAGCGTGTTCAAAATTGCAAGAACAAATGCCTAACGTGTGCAAAATAGCAAGAACAAGGGCCTAGCGTGTGCGAAATTGCAAGAACAAGGGCCTAGCATGTGCAAAATTGCAAGAACAATGGCCTAGCGTGTGCAAAATTTCAAGAACAAGGGCCTAGCGTGTGCGAAATTGCAAGAACAAGGGCCTAGCATGTGCACATTTGCAAGAACAAGAACCTAGCATGTGCAAAATAGCAAAAACAAGGGCCTAGCGTGTGCAAAATTGGAATAACAAGGGCCTAGCGTGTGCAAAACTGTAAGAACAATGGCCTAGCGTGTGCAAATTTGGAAGAACAAGGGCCTAGCGTGTACAAAATAGCAAGAACAAGGGCCTAGCGTGTGCAAATTTGCAAGAACAATGGCCTAGCGTGTGCAAATTTGGAAGAACAAGGGCCTAGCGTGTGCAAAATAGCAAGAACAAAGGCCTAGCGTATGCAAAATTGGAATAACAAGGACATAGCGTGTGCAAAATAGCAAGAACAAGGGCCTAGCGTGTGCAAAATTGGAAGAACAAGGGCCTAGCGTGTGCAGAATTGGAAGAACAAGGGCCTAGCGTGTGCAAAATAGCAAGAACAAGGGCCTAGCGTGTGCAAAATTGCAAGAAAAAGGGCCTACATGTGCAAAACAGCAAGAACAATGACCTAGCGTGTGCAAAATAGCAAGAACAAGGGCCAAGCATGTGCAAAATTTCAAGAACAAGGGCCTAGCGTGTGCAAAAATTCAAAATAGCAAGAACAGAGGCCTAGCGTGTGCAAAATTTCAAGAACAAGAGCCTAGCGTATGCAAAATTGCAAAAACAAGGTCCTAGCGTGTGCAAAAATTCAAAAACAAGGGCCTAGCGTGTGCAAAATTTCAAGCAGAAGAGCCTAGCGTGTGCAAAATAGCAAGAACAAGGGCATAGCGTGTGCAAAATTGCAAGAAGAAGGGCCTAGCATGTGCAAAATAGCAAGAACAAGGGCCTAGCGTGTGCAAAATTTCAAGAACAAGGGCCTAGCGTGTGCAAAACTGGAAGAATAAGGGCCTAGCGTGTGCAAAATAGCAAGAACAAAGGCCTAGCGTGTGCAAAATTGGAATAACAAGGACATAGCGTGTGCAAAATAGCAAGAACAAGGGCCTAGCGTGTGCAAAATAGCAAGAACAAGGGCCTAGTATGTGCAAAATTGGAAGAACAAGGGCCTAGCGTGTGCAGAACTGGAAGAACAAGGGCCTAGCGTTTGCAAAATAGCAAGAACAAGGGCTTAGCGTGTGCACAATTGCAAGAACAAGGGCCTACATGTGCAAAATAGCAATAACAATGACCTAGCGTGTGCAAAATTTCAAGAACAAGGACCTAGCGTGTGCAAAATTGGAATAACAAGGACATAGCGTGTGCAAAATTGGAATAACAAGGACATAGCGTGTGCAAAATAGCAAGAACAAGGGCCTAGCGTGTACAAAATTCCAAGAACAAGGGCCTAGCGTGTGCAAAATTGGAAGAACAAGAGCCTAGCGTGTGCAAAATAGCAAGAACAAGGGCCTAGTATGTGCAAAATTGGAAGAACAAGGGCCTAGCGTGTGCAGAATTGGAAGAACAAGGGCCTAGCGTGTGCAAAATAGCAAGAACAAGGGCCTAGCATGTGCAAAATTTCAAGAACAAGGGCCTAGCTTGTGCAAAATTGGAAGAACAAGGGCCTAGCGTGTTCAAAATTGCAAGAACAAATGCCTAACGTGTGCAAAATAGCAAGAACAAGGGCCTAGCGTGTGCGAAATTGCAAGAACAAGGGCCTAGCATGTGCAAAATTGCAAGAACAATGGCCTAGCGTGTGCAAAATTTCAAGAACAAGGGCCTAGCGTGTGCGAAATTGCAAGAACAAGGGCCTAGCATGTGCACATTTGCAAGAACAAGAACCTAGCATGTGCAAAATAGCAAAAACAAGGGCCTAGCGTGTGCAAAATTGGAATAACAAGGGCCTAGCGTGTGCAAAATTGTAAGAACAATAGCCTAGCGTGTGCAAATTTGGAAGAACAAGGGCCTAGCGTGTACAAAATAGCAAGAACAAGGGCCTAGCGTGTGCAAATTTGCAAGAACAATGGCCTAGCGTGTGCAAATTTGGAAGAACAAGGGCCTAGCGTGTGCGAAATAGCAAGAACAAAGGCCTAGCGTATGCAAAATTGGAATAACAAGGACATAGCGTGTGCAAAATAGCAAGAACAAGGGCCTAGCGTGTGCAAAATTGGAAGAACAAGGGCCTAGCATGTGCAAAATTGGAATAGCAAGGACATAGCGTGTGCAAAAAGGCAAGAACAATGGCCTAGCATGTGCAAAATTGGAATAACAAGGACATAGCGTGTGCAAAATTGGAATAACAAGGACATAGCGTATGCAAAATAGCAAGAACAAGGGCCTAGCGTGTACAAAATTTCAAGAACAAGGGCCTAGCGTGTGCAAAATTGGAAGAACAAGAGCCTAGAGTGTGCAAAATTTGTAGAACAAGGGCCTAGCGTGTGCAAAATAGCAAGAACAAGGGCCTAGTATGTGCAAAATTGGAAGAACAAGGGCCTAGCGTGTGCAGAATTGAAAGAACAAGGGCCTAGTGTTTGCAAAATAGCAAGAACAAGGGCCTAGCGTGTGCACAATTGCAAGAACAAGGGCCTACATGTGCAAAATAGCAAGAACAATAACCTAGCATGGGCAAAATTTCAAGAACAAGGGCCTAGCGTGTGCAAAATTGGAATAACAAGGACATAGCGTGTGCAAAATTGGAATGACAAGGACATAGCGTGTGCAAAATAGCAAGAACAAGGGCCTACCGTGTACAAAATTTCAAGAACAAGGGCCTAGCGTGTGCAAAATTGGAAGAACAAGGGCCTAGCGTGTGCAAAATTGGTAGAACAAGGGCCTAGCCTGTGCAAAATAGCAAGAACAAGGGCCTAGTATGTGCAAAATTGGAAGAACAAGGGCCTAGCGTGTGCACAATTGGAAAAACAAGGGCCTAGCGTGTGCAAAATAGCAAGAACAAGGGCCTAGCGTGTGCAAAAATTCAAGAACAAGGGCCTAGCTTGTGCAAAATTGGAACAACAAGGGCCTAGCGTGTTCAAAATTGCAAGAACAAATGCCTAACGTGTGCAAAATAGCAAGAACAAGGGCCTAGCGTGTGCGAAATAGCAAGAACAAGGGCCTAGCATGTGCAAAATTGAAAGAACAAAGGCCTAGCGTGTGCAAAATTTCAAGAACAAAGGCCTAGCGTGTGCGAAATTGCAAGAACAAGGGCCTACTATGTGCACAATTGCAAGAAATAGAACCTAGCATGTGCAAAATAGCAAAAACAAGGGCCTAGCGTGTGCAAAATTGGAAGAACAAGGGCCTAGCGTGTGCAAAATTGTAAGAACAATGGCCTAGCGTGTGCAAATTTGGAAGAACAAGGGCCTAGCGTGTACAAAATAGCAAGAACAAGGGCCTAGTGTGTGCAAATTTGGAAGAACAAGGGCCTAGCGTGTGCAAATTTGGAAGAACAAGGGCCTAGCGTGTGCAAAATAGCAAGAACAAGGGCCTAGCGTGTGCAATATTGGAAGAACAAGGGCCTAGCTTGTGCAAATTGGAATAACAAGGACATAGCGTGTGCAAAATAGAAAGAACAAGGGCCTAGCGTGTACAAAATTTCAAGAACACGGGCCTAGCGTGTGCAGAATTGGAAGAACAAGAGCCTAGCGTGTGCAAAATTGGTAGAACAAGGGCCTAGCGTGTGCAAAATAGCAAGAACAAGGGCCTAGTATGTGCAAAATTGGAAGAACAAGGGCCTAGCGTGTGCAGAATTGGAAGAACAAGGGCCTAGCGCGTGCAAAATAGCAAGAACAAGGGCCTAGCGTGTGCAAAATTGCAAGAACAAGGGCCTACATGTGCAAAATAGCAAGAACAATGACCTAGCGTGTGCAAAATTGCAAGAACAAGGGCCAAGCATGTGCAAAATTTCAAGAACAAGGGCCTAGCGGGTGCAAAAATTCAAAATAGCAAGAACAGGGGCCTAGCGTGTGCAAAATTTCAAGAACAAGCGCCTAGCGTATGCAAAATTGCAAAAACAAGGTCCTAGCGTGTGCAAAAAATCAAAAACAAGGGCCTAGCGTGTGCAAAATTTCAAGCAGAAGGGCCTAGCGTGTGCAAAATAGCAAGAACAAGGGCATAGCGTGTGCAAAATTGCAAGAAGAAGGGCCTAGCATGTGCAAAATAGCAAGAACAAGGGCCTAGCGTGTGCAACATTTCAAGAACAAGGGCCTAGCGTGTGCAAAATTGGAAGAACAAGGGCCTAGCGTGTGCAAAATAGCAAGAACAAAGGCCTAGCGTGTGCAAAATTGGAATAACAAGGACATAGCGTGTGCAAAATAGCAAGAACAAGGGCCTAGCGTGTGCAAAGTTTCAAGAGCAAGGGCCTAGCGTGTGCAAAATAGCTAGAACAAGGGCCTAGAATGTGCAAAATTGGAATAGCAAGGACATAGCGTGTGCAAAAAAGCAAGAACAAGGGCCTAGCGTGTGCAAAATTGGAATAACAAGGACATAGCGTGTGCACAATTGGAAAAACAAGGATATAGCGTGTGCAAAATAGCAAGAACAAGGGCCTAGCGTGTACAAAATTTCAAGAACAAGGGCCTAGCGTGTGCAAAATTGGAAGAACAAGAGCCTAGTGTGTGCAAAATTGGTTGATTAAGGGCCTAGCGTGTGCAAAATAGCAAGAACAAGGGCCTAGTATGTGCAAAATAGCAAGAACAAGGGCCTAGCGTGTGCACAATTGCAAGAACAAGGGCCTACATGTGCAAAATAGCAAGAACAATGACCTAGCGTGTGCAAAATTTCAAGAACAAGGGCCTAGCCTGTGCAAAATTGGAATAACAAGGACATAGCGTGTGCAAAATTGGAATAACAAGGACATAGCGTGTGCAAAATAGCAAGAACAAGGGCCTAGCGTGTACAAAATTTCAAGAACAAGGGCCTAGCGTGTGCAAAATTGCGAGACCAAGGGCCTAGCATGTGCAAAATTGCAAGAACAAGGGCCTAGCTTGTGCAAAATTGGAAGAACAAGGGCCTAGCGTGCTCAAAATTGCAAGAACAAATGCCTAACGTGTGCAAAATAGCAAGAACAAGGGCCTAGCGTGTGCGAAATTGCAAGAACAAGGGCCTAGCATGTGCAAAATTGCAAGAACAATGGCCTAGCGTGTGCAAAATTTCAAGAACAAAGGCCTAGCGTGTGCGAAATTGCAAGAACAAGGGCCTACTATGTGCACAATTGCAAGAAATAGAACCTAGCATGTGCAAAATAGCAAAAACAAGGGCCTAGCGTGTGCAAAATTGGAAGAACAAGGGCCTAGCGTGTGCAAAATTGTAAGAACAATGGCCTAGCGTGTGCAAATTTGGAAGAACAAGGGCCTAGCGTGTACAAAATTGCAAGAACAAGGGCCTAGTGTGTGCAAATTTGGAAGAACAAGGGCCTAGCGTGTGCAAATTTGGAAGAACAAGGGCCTAGCGTGTGCAAAATAGCAAGAACAAGGGCCTAGCGTGTGCAATATTGGAAGAACAAGGGCCTAGCTTGTGCAAATTCGGAAGAACAAGGGCCTAGCGTGTGCAAAGTAGCAAGAACAAAGGCCTAGCGTGTGCAAAATTGGAATAACAAGGACATAGCGTGTGCAAAATAGCAAGAACAAGGGCCTAGCGTGTCCAAAATTGGAATAACAAGGACATAGCGTGTGCAAAATTGGAATAACAAGGACATAGCGTGTGCAAAATAGCAAGAACAAGGGCCTAGCGTGTACAAAATTTCAAGAACAAGGGCCTAGCGTGTGCAAAATTGGAAGAACAAGAGCCTAGCGTGTGCAAAATTGGTAGAACAAGGGCCTAGCGTGTGCAAAATAGCAAGAACAGGGGCCTAGTATGTGCAAAATTGGAAGAACAAGGGCCTAGCGTGTGCAGAATTGGAAGAACAAGGGCCTAGCGTGTGCAAAATAGCAAGAACAAGGGCCTAGCGTGTACACAATTGCAAGAACAAGGGCCTAAATGTGCAAAATAGCAAGAACAATGACCTAGCGTGTGCAAAATTTCAAGAACAAGGGCCTAGCGTGTGCAAAATTGGAATAACAAGGACATAGCGTGTGAAAAATTGGAATAACAAGGACATAGCGTGTGCAAAATAGCAAGAACAAGGGCCTAGCGTGTACAAAATTTCAAGAAGACGGGCCTAGCGTGTGCAGAATTGGAAGAACAAGAGCCTAGCGTGTGCAAAATTGGTAGAACAAGGGCCTAGCGTGTGCAAAATAGCAAGAACAAGGGCGTAGTATGTGCAAAATTGGAAGAACAAGGGCCTAGCGTGTGCAGAATTGGCAGAACAAGGGCCTAGCGTGTGCAAAATAGCAAGAACAAGGGCCTAGCGTGTGCAAAATTGCAAGAACAAGGGCCTACATGTGCAAAATAGCAAGAACAATGACCTAGCGTGTGCAAAATAGCAAGAACAAGGGCCAAGCATGTGCAAAATTTCAAGAACAAGGGCCTAGCGTGTGCAAAAATTCAAAATAGCAAGAACAGGGGCCTAGCGTGTGCAAAATTTCAAGAACAAGCGCCTAGCGTATGCAAAATTGCAAAAACAAGGTCCTAGCGTGTGCAAAAATTCAAAAACAAGGGCCTAGCGTGTGCAAAATTTCAAGCAGAAGGGCCTAGCGTGTGCAAAATAGCAAGAACAAGGGCATAGCGTGTGCAAAATTGCAAGAAGAAGGGCCTAGCATGTGCAAAATTGCAAGAAGAAGGGCCTAGCGTGTGCAAAATTTCAAGAACAAGGGCCTAGCGTGTGCAAAATTGGAAGAACAAGGGCCTAGCGTGTGCAAAATAGCAAGAACAAAGGCCTAGCGTGTGCAAAATTGGAATAACAAGGACATAGCGTGTGCAAAATAGCAAGAACAAGGGCCTAGCGTGTGCAAAGTTTCAAGAGCAAGGGCCTAGCGTGTGCAAAATAGCAAGAACAAGGGCCTAGAATGTGCAAAATTGGAATAGCAAGGACATAGCGTGTGCAAAAAAGCAAGAACAAGGGCCTAGCGTGTGCAAAATTGGAATAATAAGGACATAGCGTGTGCACGATTGGAAAAACAAGGATATAGCGTGTGCAAAATAACAAGAACAAGGGCCTAGCGTGTACAAAATTTCAAGAACAAGGGCCTAGCGTGTGCAAAATTGGAAGAACAAGAGCCTAGTGTGTGCAAAATTGGTAAATTAAGGGCCTAGCGTGTGCAAAATAGCAAGAACAAGGGCCTAGTATGTGCAAAATTGGAAGAACAAGGGCCTAGCGTATGCAGAATTGAAAGAACAAGGGCCTAGCGTTTGCAAAATAGCAAGAACAAGGGCCTAGCGTGTGCACAATTGCAAGAACAAGGGCCTACATGTGCAAAATAGCAAGAACAATGACCTAGCGTGTGCAAAATTTCAAGAACAAGGGCCTAGCGTGTGCAAAATTGGAATAACAAGGACATAGCGTGTGCAAAATTGGAATAACAAGGACAAAGCGTGTGCAAAATAGCAAGAACAAGGGCCTAGCGTGTACAAAATTTCAAGAACAAGGGCCTAGCGTGTGCAAAATTGCGAGACCAAGGGCCTAGCATGTGCAAAATTGCAAGAACAAGGGCCTAGCTTGTGCAAAATTGGAAGAACAAGGGCCTAGCGTGTTCAAAATTGCAAGAACAAATGCCTAACGTGTGCAAAATAGCAAGAACAAGGGCCTAGCGTGTGCAAAATTGCAAGAACAAGGGCCTAGCATGTGCAAAATTGCAAGAACAATGGCCTAGCGTGTGCAAAATTTCAAGAACAAGGGCCTAGCGTGTGCGAAATTGCAAGAACAAGGGCCTAGCATGTGCACATTTGCAAGAACAAGAACCTAGCATGTGCAAAATAGCAAAAACAAGGGCCTAGTGTGTGCAAAATTGGAATAACAAGGGCCTAGCGTGTGCAAAATTGTAAGAACAATGGCCTAGCGTGTGCAAATTTGGAAGAACAAGGGCCTAGCATGTACAAAATAGCAAGAACAAGGGCCTAGCGTGTGCAAATTTGCAAGAACAATGGCCTAGCGTGTGCAAATTTGGAAGAACAAGGGCCTAGCGTGTGCAAAATAGCAAGAACAAAGGCCTAGCGTATGCAAAATTGGAATAACAAGGACATAGCGTGTGCAAAATAGCAAGAACAATGGCCTAGCGTGTGCAAAATTGGAAGAACAAGGGCCTAGCGTGTGCAGAATTGGAAGAACAAGGGCCTAGCGTGTGCAAAATAGCAAGAACAAGGGCCTAGCGTATGCAAAATTGCAAGAACAAGGGCCTACATGTGCAAAATAGCAAGAACAATGACCTAGCGTGTGCAAAATAGCAAGAACAAGGGCCAAGCATGTGCAAAATTTCAAGAACAAGGGCCTAGCGTGTGCAAAAATTCAAAATAGCAAGAACAGGGGCCTAGCGTGTGCAAAATTTCAAGAACAAGCGCCTAGCGTATGCAAAATTGCAAAAACAAGGTCCTAGCGTGTGCAAAAATTCAAAAACAAGGGCCTAGCGTGTGCAAAATTTCAAGCAGAAGAGCCTAGCGTGTGCAAAATAGCAAGAACAAGGGCATAGCGTGTGCAAAATTGCAAGAAGAAGGGCCTAGCATGTGCAAAAAAGCAAGAACAAGGGCCTAGCGTGTGCAAAATTTCAAGAACAAGGGCCTAGCGTGTGCAAAACTGGAAGAACAAGGGCCTAGCGTGTGCAAAATAGAAAGAACAAAGGCCTAGCGTGTGCAAAATTGGAATAACAAGGACATAGCGTGTGCAAAATAGCAAGAACAAGGGCCTAGCGTGTGCAAAATAGCAAGAACAAGGGCCTAGTATGTGCAAAATTGGAAGAACAAGGGCCTAGCGTGTGCAGAACTGGAAGAACAAGGGCCTAGCGTTTGCAAAATAGCAAGAACAAGGGCTTAGCGTGTGCACAATTGCAAGAACAAGGGCCTACATGTGCAAAATAGCAATAACAATGACCTAGCGTGTGCAAAATTTCAAGAACAAGGTTCTAGCGTGTGCAAAATTGGATTAACAAGGACATAGCGTGTGCAAAATTGGAATAACAAGGACATAGCGTGTGCAAAATAGCAAGAACAAGGGCCTAGCGTGTACAAAATTTCAAGAACAAGGGCCTAGCGTGTGCAAAATTGGAAGAACAAGAGCCTAGCGTGTGCAAAATAGCAAGAACAAGGGCCTAGTATGTGCAAAATTGGAAGAACAAGGGCCTAGCGTGTGCAGAATTGGAAGAACAAGGGCCTAGCGTGTGCAAAATAGCAAGAACAAGGGCCTAGCATGTGCAAAATTTCAAGAACAAGGGCCTAGCTTGTGCAAAATTGGAAGAACAAGGGCCTAGCGTGTTCAAAATTGCAAGAACAAATGCCTAACGTGTGCAAAATAGCAAGAACAAGGGCCTAGCGTGTGCGAAATTGCAAGAACAAGGGCCTAGCATGTGCAAAATTGCAAGAACAATGGCCTAGCGTGTGCAAAATTTCAAGAACAAGGGCCTAGCGTGTGCGAAATTGCAAGAACAAGGGCCTAGCATGTGCACATTTGCAAGAACAAGAACCTAGCATGTGCAAAATAGCAAAAACAAGGGCCTAGCGTGTGCAAAATTGGAATAACAAGGGCCTAGCGTGTGCAAAATTGTAAGAACAATAGCCTAGCGTGTGCAAATTTGGAAGAACAAGGGCCTAGCGTGTACAAAATAGCAAGAACAAGGGCCTAGCGTGTGCAAATTTGCAAGAACAATGGCCTAGCGTGTGCAAATTTGGAAGAACAAGGGCCTAGCGTGTGCGAAATAGCAAGAACAAAGGCCTAGCGTATGCAAAATTGGAATAACAAGGACATAGCGTGTGCAAAATAGCAAGAACAAGGGCCTAGCGTGTGCAAAATTGGAAGAACAAGGGCCTAGCATGTGCAAAATTGGAATAGCAAGGACATAGCGTGTGCAAAAAGGCAAGAACAATGGCCTAGCATGTGCAAAATTGGAATAACAAGGACATAGCGTGTGCAAAATTGGAATAACAAGGACATAGCGTATGCAAAATAGCAAGAACAAGGGCCTAGCGTGTACAAAATTTCAAGAACAAGGGCCTAGCGTGTGCAAAATTGGAAGAACAAGAGCCTAGAGTGTGCAAAATTGGTAGAACAAGGGCCTAGCGTGTGCAAAATAGCAAGAACAAGGGCCTAGTATGTGCAAAATTGGAAGAACAAGGGCCTAGCGTGTGCAGAATTGAAAGAACAAGGGCCTAGCGTTTGCAAAATAGCAAGAACAAGGGCCTAGCGTGTGCACAATTGCAAGAACAAGGGCCTACATGTGCAAAATAGCAAGAACAATAACCTAGCATGGGCAAAATTTCAAGAACAAGGGCCTAGCGTGTGCAAAATTGGAATAACAAGGACATAGCGTGTGCAAAATTGGAATGACAAGGACATAGCGTGTGCAAAATAGCAAGAACAAGGGCCTACCGTGTACAAAATTTCAAGAACAAGGGCCTAGCGTGTGCAAAATTGGAAGAACAAGAGCCTAGCGTGTGCAAAATTGGTAGAACAAGGGCCTAGCCTGTGCAAAATAGCAAGAACAAGGGCCTAGTATGTGCAAAATTGGAAGAACAAGGGCCTAGCGTGTGCACAATTGGAAAAACAAGGGCCTAGCGTGTGCAAAATAGCAAGAACAAGGGCCTAGCGTGTGCAAAATTTCAAGAACAAGGGCCTAGCTTGTGCAAAATTGGAACAACAAGGGCCTAGCGTGTTCAAAATTGCAAGAACAAATGCCTAACGTGTGCAAAATAGCAAGAACAAGGGCCTAGCGTGTGCGAAATAGCAAGAACAAGGGCCTAGCATGTGCAAAATTGCAAGAACAATGGCCTAGCGTGTGCAAAATTTCAAGAACAAAGGCCTAGCGTGTGCGAAATTGCAAGAACAAGGGCCTACTATGTGCACAATTGCAAGAAATAGAACCTAGCATGTGCAAAATAACAAAAACAAGGGCCTAGCGTGTGCAAAATTGGAAGAACAAGGGCCTAGCGTGTGCAAAATTGTAAGAACAATGGCCTAGCGTGTGCAAATTTGGAAGAACAAGGGCCTAGCGTGTACAAAATAGCAAGAACAAGGGCCTAGTGTGTGCAAATTTGGAAGAACAAGGGCCTAGCGTGTGCAAATTTGGAAGAAAAAGGGCCTAGCGTGTGCAATATTGGAAGAACAAGGGCCTAGCGTGTGCAAAATAGCAAGAACAAGGGCCTAGCGTGTGCAATATTGGAAGAACAAGGGCCTAGCTTGTGCAAATTTGGAAGAACAAGGGCCTAGCGTGTGCAAAATAGCAAGAACAAAGGCCTAGCGTGTGCAAAATTGGAATAACAAGGACATAGCGTGTGCAAAATAGCAAGAACAAGGGCCTAGCGTGTCCAAAATTGGAATAACAAGGACATAGCGTGTGCAAAATTGGAATAACAAGGACATAGCGTGTGCAAAATAGCAAGAACAAGGGCCTAGCGTGTACAAAATTTCAAGAACAAGGGCCTAGCGTGTGCAAAATTGGAAGAACAAGAGCCTAGCGTGTGCAAAATTGGTAGAACAAGGGCCTAGCGTGTGCAAAATAGCAAGAACAGGGGCCTAGTATGTGCAAAATTGGAAGAACAAGGGCCTAGCGTGTGCAGAATTGGAAGAACAAGGGCCTAGCGTGTGCAAAATAGCAAGAACAAGGGCCTAGCGTGTACACAATTGCAAGAACAAGGGCCTAAATGTGCAAAATAGCAAGAACAATGACCTAGCGTGTGCAAAATTTCAAGAACAAGGGCCTAGCTTGTGCAATATTGGAATAACAAGGACATAGCGTGTGCAAAATTGGAATAACAAGGACATAGCGTGTGCAAAATAGCAAGAACAAGGGCCTAGCGTGTACAAAATTTCAAGAACACGGGCCTAGCGTGTGCAGAATTGGAAGAACAAGAGCCTAGCGTGTGCAAAATTGGTAGAACAAGGGCCTAGCGTGTGCAAAATAGCAAGAACAAGGGCCTAGTATGTGCAAAATTGGAAGAACAAGGGCCTAGCGTGTGCAGAATTGGAAGAACAAGGGCCTAGCGTGTGCAAAATAGCAAGAACAAGGGCCTAGCGTGTGCAAAATTGCAAGAACAAGGGCCTACATGTGCAAAATAGCAAGAACAATGACCTAGCGTGTGCAAAATAGCAAGAACAAGGGCCAAGCATGTGCAAAATTGCAAGAACAATGGCCTAGCGTGTGCAAAATTTCAAGAACAAAGGCCTAGCGTGTGCGAAATTGCAAGAACAAGGGCCTACTATGTGCACAATTGCAAGAAATAGAACCTAGCATGTGCAAAATAGCAAAAACAAGGGCCTAGCGTGTGCAAAATTGGAAGAACAAGGGCCTAGCGTGTGCAAAATTGTAAGAACAATGGCCTAGCGTGTGCAAATTTGGAAGAACAAGGGCCTAGCGTGTACAAAATAGCAAGAACAAGGGCCTAGTGTGTGCAAATTTGGAAGAACAAGGGCCTAGCGTGTGCAAATTCGGAAGAACAAGGGCCTAGCGTGTGCAAAATAGCAAGAACAAGGGCCTAGCGTGTGCAATATTGGAAGAACAAGGGCCTAGCATGTGCAAATTCGGAAGAACAAGGGCCTAGCGTGTGCAAAATAGCAAGAACAAAGGCCTAGCGTGTGCAAAATTGGAATAACAAGGACATAGCGTGTGCAAAATAGCAAGAACAAGGGCCTAGCGTGTCCAAAATTGGAATAACAAGGACATAGCGTGTGCAAAATTGGAATAACAAGGACATAGCGTGTGCAAAATAGCAAGAACAAGGGCCTAGCGTGTACAAAATTTCAAGAACACGGGCCTAGCGTGTGCAGAATTGGAAGAACAAGAGCCTAGCGTGTGCAAAATTGGTAGAACAAGGGCCTAGCGTGTGCAAAATAGCAAGAACAAGGGCCTAGTATGTGCAAAATTGGAAGAACAAGGGCCTAGCGTGTGCAGAATTGGAAGAACAAGGGCCTAGTGTGTGCAAAATAGCAAGAACAAGGGCCTAGCGTGTGCAAAATTGCAAGAACAAGGGCCTACATGTGCAAAATAGCAAGAACAATGACCTAGCGTGTGCAAAATAGCAAGAACAAGGGCCAAGCATGTGCAAAATTGCAAGAACAATGGCCTAGCGTGTGCAAAATTTCAAGAACAAAGGCCTAGCGTGTGCGAAATTGCAAGAACAAGGGCCTACTATGTGCACAATTGCAAGAAATAGAACCTAGCATGTGCAAAATAGCAAAAACAAGGGCCTAGCGTGTGCAAAATTGGAAGAACAAGGGCCTAGCGTGTGCAAAATTGTAAGAACAATGGCCTAGCGTGTGCAAATTTGGAAGAACAAGGGCCTAGCGTGTACAAATTAGCAAGAACAAGGGCCTAGTGTGTGCAAATTTGGAAGAACAAGGGCCTAGCGTGTGCAAATTTGGAAGAACAAGGGCCTAGCGTGTGCAAAATAGCAAGAACAAGGGCCTAGCGTGTGCAATATTGGAAGAACAAGGGCCTAGCTTGTGCAAATTCGGAAGAACAAGGGCCTAGCGTGTGCAAAATAGCAAGAACAAAGGCCTAGCGTGTGCAAAATTGGAATAACAAGGACATAGCGTGTGCAAAATAGCAAGAACAAGGGCCTAGCGTGTCCAAAATTGGAATAACAAGGACATAGCGTGTGCGAAATTGGAATAACAAGGACATAGCGTGTGCAAAATAGCAAGAACAAGGGCCTAGCGTGTACAAAATTTCAAGAACAAGGGCCTAGCGTGTGCAAAATTGGAAGAACAAGAGCCTAGCGTGTGCAAAATTGGTAGAACAAGGGCCTAGCGTGTGCAAAATAGCAAGAACAGGGGCCTAGTATGTGCAAAATTGGAAGAACAAGGGCCTAGCGTGTGCAGAATTGGAAGAACAAGGGCCTAGCGTGTGCAAAATAGCAAGAACAAGGGCCTAGCGTGTACACAATTGCAAGAACAAGGGCCTAAATGTGCAAAATAGCAAGAACAATGACCTAGCGTGTGCAAAATTTCAAGACCAAGGGCCTAGCGTGTGCAAAATTGGAATAACAAGGACATAGCGTGTGCAAAATTGGAATAACAAGGACATAGCGTGTGCAAAATAGCAAGAACAAGGGCCTAGCGTGTACAAAATTTCAAGAACACGGGCCTAGCGTGTGCAGAATTGGAAGAACAAGAGCCTAGCGTGTGCAAAATTGGTAGAACAAGGGCCTAGCGTGTGCAAAATAGCAAGAACAAGGGCCTAGTATGTGCAAAATTGGAAGAACAAGGGCCTAGTGTGTGCAGAATTGGAAGAACAAGGGCCTAGCGTGTGCAAAATAGCAAGAACAAGGGCCTAGCGTGTGCAAAATTGCAAGAACAAGGGCCTACATGTGCAAAATAGCAAGAACAATGACCTAGCGTGTGCAAAATAGCAAGAACAAGGGCCAAGCATGTGCAAAATTTCAAGAACAAGGGCCTAGCGTGTGCAAAAATTCAAAATAGCAAGAACAGGGGCCTAGCGTGTGCAAAATTTCAAGAACAAGCGCCTAGCGTATGCAAAATTGCAAAAACAAGGTCCTAGCGTGTGCAAAAATTCAAAAACAAGGGCCTAGCGTGTGCAAAATTTCAAGCAGAAGGGCCTAGCGTGTGCAAAATAGCAAGAACAAGGGCATAGCGTGTGCAAAATTGCAAGAAGAAGGGCCTAGCATGTGCAAAATTGCAAGAAGAAGGGCCTAGCGTGTGCAAAATTTCAAGAACAAGGGCCTAGCGTGTGCAAAATTGGAAGAACAAGGGCCTAGGGTGTGCAAAATAGCAAGAACAAAGGCCTAGCCTGTGCAAAATTGGAATAACAAGGACATAGCGTGTGCAAAATAGCAAGAACAAGGGCCTAGCGTGTGCAAAGTTTCAAGAGCAAGGGCCTAGCGTGTGCAAAATAGCAAGAACAAGGGCCTAGAATGTGCAAAATTGGAATAGCAAGGACATAGCGTGTGCAAAAAAGCAAGAACAAGGGCCTAGCGTGTGCAAAATTGGAATAATAAGGACATAGCGTGTGCACGATTGGAAAAACAAGGATATAGCGTGTGCAAAATAACAAGAACAAGGGCCTAGCGTGTACAAAATTTCAAGAACAAGGGCCTAGAGTGTGCAAAATTGGAAGAACAAGAGCCTAGTGTGTGCAAAATTGGTAGATTAAGGGCCTAGCGTGTGCAAAATAGCAAGAACAAGGGCCTAGTATGTGCAAAATTGGAAGAACAAGGGCCTAGCGTGTGCAGAATTGAAAGAACAAGGGCCTAGCGTTTGCAAAATAGCAAGAACAAGGGCCTAGCGTGTGCACAATTTCAAGAACAAGGGCCTACATGTGCAAAATAGCAAGAACAATGACCTAGCGTGTGCAAAATTTCAAGAACAAGGGCCTAGCGTGTGCAAAATTGGAATAACAAGGATATAGCGTGTGCAAAATTGGAATAAGAAGGACAAAGCGTGTGCAAAATAGCAAGAACAAGGGCCTAGCGTGTACAAAATTTCAAGAACAAGGGCCTAGCGTGTGCAAAATTGCGAGACCAAGGGCCTAGCATGTGCAAAATTGCAAGAACAAGGGCCTAGCTTGTGCAAAATTGGAAGAACAAGGGCCTAGCGTGTTCAAAATTGCAAGAACAAATGCCTAACGTGTGCAAAATAGCAAGAACAAGGGCCTAGCGTGTGCGAAATTGCAAGAACAAGGGCCTAGCATGTGCAAAATTGCAAGAACAATGGCCTAGCGTGTGCAAAATTTCAAGAACAAGGGCCTAGCGTGTGCGAAATTGCAAGAACAAGGGCCTAGCATGTGCACATTTGCAAGAACAAGAACCTAGCATGTGCAAAATAGCAAAAACAAGGGCCTAGCGTGTGCAAAATTGGAATAACAAGGGCCTAGCGTGTGCAAAATTGTAAGAACAATGGCCTAGCGTGTGCAAATTTGGAAGAACAAGGGCCTAGCATGTACAAAATAGCAAGAACAAGGGCCTAGCGTGTGCAAATTTGCAAGAACAATGGCCTAGCGTGTGCAAATTTGGAAGAACAAGGGCCTAGCGTGTGCAAAATAGCAAGAACAAAGGCCTAGCGTATGCAAAATTGGAATAACAAGGACATAGCGTGTGCAAAATAGCAAGAACAATGGCCTAGCGTGTGCAAAATTGGAAGAACAAGGGCCTAGCGTGTGCAGAATTGGAAGAACAAGGGCCTAGCGTGTGCAGAATAGCAAGAACAAGGGCCTAGCGTGTGCAAAATTGCAAGAACAAGGGCCTACATGTGCAAAATAGCAAGAACAATGACCTAGCGTGTGCAAAATTGGAAGAACAAGGGCCAAGCATGTGCAAAATTTCAAGAACAAGGGCCTAGCGTGTGCAAAAATTGAAAATAGCAAGAACAGGGGCCTAACGTGTGCAAAATTTCAAGAACAAGCGCCTAGCGTATGCAAAATTGCAAAAACAAGGTCCTAGCGTGTGCAAAAATTCAAAAACAAGGGCCTAGCGTGTGCAAAAATTCAAAAACAAGGGCCTAGCATGTGCAAAATAGCAAGAACAAGGGCCTAGCGTGTGCAAAATTTCAAGAACAAGGGCCTAGCGTGTGCAAAATTGGAAGAACAAGGGCCTAGCGTGTGCAAAATAGCAAGAACAAAGGCCTAGCGTGTGCAAAATTGGAATAACAAGGACATATCGTGTGCAAAATAGCAAGAACAAGGGCCTAGCGTGTGCAAAGTTTCAAGAGCAAGGGCCTAGCGTGTGCAAAATTGTCAGATTTATATGACATAGTTTCTGTAGGCTATAGTGGGGTAGCACATATGGGGTACAGGGTTTCTAGGGTTGCATTTGTACCCAATCTTCCATAGTCATTTCATTCCTGTTTTCCTTACTTCACATGGTATAGAGCGGGTCCTGCCTTAGGACCGTTTTTTTTTTAAGGGCCCACCGAAGCGCGCCTCGAGGCGCGCCCTTTGTTTTTAGCGACCCCTCGGGTCGCCTTTTTGATCGCGGCCCCGCTGTCCCTCAGACGCGGCCCTGCCGCCTCTCCTGATCGCGGCCCCGCCGCCTGTTTGACGCGGCCCCGCCGCCTCCCCTGACGCGGCCCCGCCGCCTCCCCTGACGCAGCCCCGCCGCCTCCCCTGACGCGGCCCCGCCGCCTCCCCTGACGCGGCTCCGCCGCCTCCCCTGACGCGGCCCCGCCGCCTCCCCTGACGCGGCTCTGCCGCCTCCCCTGACGCGGCTCCGCCGCCTCCCCTACCGGCCCGCCGCTGCACCTGCCGGCCCGCCGCTGCACCCAGCGGCCCGCCGCCTCTGACGGCCTCGCCGCTGCACCTGCCGGCCCGCCGCCTCTGACGGCCTCGCCGCTGCTCCTGCCGGCCCCGCCACTGCACCCTACGGCCCGCCGCTGCACCCTACGGCCCGCCGCCTGCACCTGCCGGCCCGCCGGTGCACCTGCCGGCCCGCCGCTGCACCTGCCGGCCCGCCGCTGCACCTGCCGGCCCGCCCCTGCACCGGTCGACCCGCCGCTGCACCTGACGGCCCCGCCCCTGCATCTCCTGGCCGAGCCGCCCAAGCAGCCGAACCGCCCGTGAGCCGAGCCGCCGAACGCCGAGCCGCCCGGGACCCGAGCTGCCCTGCCGCCGAGCCGCCCGGGAGCCGAGCCGCCCTGCACCCGAGCCGCCCAGCCGCCGAGCCGCCCGGGAGCCGAGCCGCCCTGCGCCCGAGCCTCCCAGCAGCCGAGCCGCCCTGCACCCGAGCCGCCCGGTCGCTGAGCCGCCTTTCTGCATACCTGCACGACCTGCCCTGCCTGGTGAGCACAGTCCCACTGACACTGCGAGCTCTTTCCCTACTGCTTGCACTGCGTCGCTGTCGTCGCCATGGCTACCCCTAGTGTCCTAGCTTTTGACGCTGAGGGTCGCGCCATTGATTTTGAGGTCTGGTTAGACGACCTGCAGCTGTTCTTACAGTGCGACAGGGCTAACGACCTTTCTCTCTTTGATCTCACCTCTGGCGCCTCTCCTGCTCCTGCTGCTGATGCTGATCCCGCTGTCTGCTCTAAGTGGGCCACCCGCGATGCTGCTGCACGTCTTGCTGTGCGTCGCCACCTCCCTACCTCTGAGCGTGCGCACTTTAGTCAGTACAAGAGTGCTCAGACCTTGTACGACGCTGTAGTTGCGCGCTACTCCTCCCCTGCCACTGCTGCACTGAGCCGTCTCATGCTTCCCTACCTCTTTCCTGACCTCTCTGCCTTTCCCACTGTCGCTGACCTCATTACGCACCTCCGCACTAGTGACACTCGCTACCGCGCAGCCCTTCCTGCTGAGTTCTGCGCTAAGAACCCCCCCCCCATGTACATCGCTCTCTACTACGTAGTCGCGCGCCTCCCTGACTCCCTTCGCGTCGTCAGGGACCACTTTCTCGCAGTCTGTCCCACCACCCTCACCGTCAACCTCCTCGAGAAGGCCCTCCTCGCAGCGGAGAAGAGCATAGTCGCTGTAGGTGCTTCTCGTGGTGACCCTCGCACCCCCATCTTTGAGGGGTGCTCTCCTTCCCCCTTGCTGCCCTCTGTTGCCTCTGCTGCTGCTGCCGACCTGCTTGGTCTTGAGTCGGTCGGCGCGGCGTCTGCCCCTAGTGGGAGACGTCGCTCCAGCAAGGGCAAGGGGGGCAAGGGCGCGGGTGGAGCTGGAGGGGGCGGTGGCGGTGGCGGCGGTGGCGGCGGAGGGAGTGGGGGTGGCGGCGGGACTAGTGGTGGAGGTGGTGGTGGTGGTGGCAGCAGTTACGGAGACGGTGGTGGTGGTGCCAGCGGTGGTGGTGGAGTCAGCGGCGGTGGTGGAGGCGGCGGAGGTGGAGGCGGTGGAGGCGGCAGCGGAGGAGGCGGTGGTGGTGGAGGAGGTGGAGCTGGTCGAGGTGGTACCCAGCAGCGTAGCGGCGGCGGTGGTGGCCAGCGCTCGCAGCGGCAGCAGCAGCAGCGCTCGCGGGACATCCCTCCGCCTCAGCAGATTCGTGAGTGGTACGCTGGGCGTCAGAGGGGTGGGGGTACTGGTCCCTGCACCTACGTTCTTCGTTCCGGCGACCGCGCGGGTGAGCAGTGTGGGGGTGCCCACGCCACCCAGCGCTGCTTTGGCCGCCTGACGGACGCCTGGCGTCAGCAGTTCCCTGGGGCTAGTGAGATCCCTCGCTGGGATGAGCTTCTCAGGGCTGGTGTAGCGATCTTTGATCTTGATTTTGATGCTATCCTTGCTGCTATGTATGTTGTGGATTATAGTGAGGAGAATGAGGGTTACCGTTGTTTCCAGCCCGACCCGGGCATTGGTACTGCTGCGCTAGGTGCTTGTGAGGCTGCTGCTCTAGGTGCCAGTGCGTCTGCGCTCTCAGGTACAGGTGAGACTGCGCTCTCAGGTACTGCGTCGTCCTCGTCCTCCCTCACTTTCACACTTGACTCTGGAGCTTCTCGCTCCTTCTTTCGAGACCGCACTACCCTTACGCCGCTCGGCCGGCCGGTTGCAGTCTCCCTTGCTGACCCCTCTGGGGTCCTGTCCTGTCTCACTTCTCCACTGTCCTCCCGTGTCCGGCTGCCCCTTCGGGCACCCTGTCGGGTCTGTACCTTCCCTCGTTCTCTACGAACTTGGTGAGTGGAGCGGACCTGGAGGATGTGGGTGTTCACCAGTTCACTCCTGCGAGTCAGCGGGTGACCCACTGCACGGAGGCACGCACAGGCCGACACCTGGCCACGTTCTCGCGTCGGCCGGGGTCGAGTCTCTACACCCTGACCGTTGAGTCTCCTCCTGTCCCTGCGTCTGGTCAGGTGGCTGCGTCGGGTCAGGTACTTGCTGCTGCGTCCCGGTCAGGTCCTGAGTCTGCCCCCTGTTCTTGTCGCCTCCTGTCTCACGAGACTCTCCTGTGGCACCACCGTCTTGGCCACCCCTCCTTGCCCCGTCTTCGGAGCATGGCTTCCCGTGTCCTTGTCTCAGGTCTTCCCCAGTCTCTCCCTCCTCTCCCCTCCGAGCCAGGACCTTCCTGTGTCCCCTGTGTCGAGGGTCGCCTCCGGGCTACTCCTCACTCCTCCCACTTCCCCCCGACAGAGGCTCCCCTGCACACGCTTCACATGGATGTGTGGGGCCCAGCCCCCGTCCGTGGGCAGGGTTACGAGCGCCACTTCCTGTTGGTGGTTGACGACTACTCGCGTTACACCACAGTCCTCCCCTTGCGCAGCAAGGGTGAGGTCACTGAGGTGCTGATCGACTGGATCCGCGAGGCTCGTCTCCAGCTCAGGAAGAGCTTCGGCTCGGACTTTCCTGTTCTGCGTCTGCACTCTGACAGAGGCGGAGAGTTCTCTTCTCGCCTTCTGCGGGACTACTGTCGTGCACGGGGGATCCGCCAGACCTTCACGCTTCCGGACTCACCACAGCAAAATGGGATTGCTGAGCGCCGCATTGGCATGGTCATGGATGTCGCTCGTACGTCCATGATGCATGCGGCTGCCCCCCATTTTCTGTGGCCGTTTGCGGTGAGGTACGCGGCGCATCAGCTCAACCTTCACCCCCGGGTCTCTCGGCCTGCAATGTCCCCAGCCTTGCTATGGACGGGGAAGGTTGGCGATGCGTCTGTGTTCCGTGTCTGGGGATCTCGGGCGTTTGTCCGCGACTTGTCTGCGGACAAGCTGTCCCCTCGTGCTGCTCCCTGTGTCTTCCTTGGCTTCCCCACTGACGCCCCAGGGTGGCAGTTTTACCACCCCTCCTCTCGTCGTGTTCTGTCCTCCCAGGACGTCACGTTCGACGAGTCAGTCCCCTTCTACCGTCTCTTCCCCTACCGCACTCCTTCCCTCCCCCCTCCCCCGGACTTCCTTGTGCCGGTTCCCCCCCCGGTAGACCCCCTCCCCCCTCAGGTTCCTGCCCCCTCAGGTGTGTCCCAGGTAGACGCCGTTGACCCGGTCGAGGTTACTGGTGACTCTGGTGCTGCTGCGGGTGCTGAGCCTGGGGGTGCTGACTCTGGGGGTGCTGTGCGCGGGGGTGCTGAGCCTGGGGGTGCTACTGCTGGGGGTGCTGGGCCTGAGGGTGCTACTGCGGAGGGTGCGGAGCCTGGGGGTGCTGAGCCGGGGGGTGCTGTGCCTGGAGGTGCTGGGTCTGGGGGTGCTGGGTCGGGAGCTGCTGAGCCTGGGGGTGCTGAGCTGGGAGCTGCTGAGCCTGGGGGTGCTGCGTCTGGAGCTGCTGAGCCTGGGGTTTCTCCTGCTGCTGCGTCTCGCCAGGAGCCCCTCTCTCCACAGGAGCTGCGCGAGTGGTTCGCTCGCCGCTGGAGGTGTGCTGCTGAGTCTGGAGGTGCTGCTGGAGCTGGAGCTGGAGCTTCTTCGACCGTCGAGGGTGCGGGTGCTGCTGGTCCCGGAGCTGCTGGACCTGCGGGTCCTCCTGGAGCTGGAGCTGCTGCGGGCGCTGGTGCTGAGCCTACTTCTGTTGGTCCTGCCGCTGGAGGTGTGGGTGGCGCTAGTGCTGTCGCTGAGGGTGCTGGTGCTGTCCCTGCTGCGTCTGGAGCTGCCGCGCGGCCTCGGCCGTACTTCGTTCCGCTCCTGCAGCAGGTTCTTGGTCTTCTCCTCCGGTAGAGGGTCCACCGCCTGTCCAGTCGCAGTCCCTGCTAAAGCCTTCCTCTCCGCTGCCTGCTCCCTCTCCTTACACTGGTCCTACTGGAGGTCTTGCTGAGCGTCGTGAGCCTGCGTCTCGTCCCGCGTCGCCTGTTCGTGCTGCTCGCGCTAGTGGTCGCAGTTCGCGTCAGCGTCCTCCTCCTGTCCCTGGCACGCACCGGATGTCTTTGCGTCCGTCCACTGCTCCTCTGCGTGCCCCTTTGCCTTCTCCTCCTGAGTCCTCTCTTCCTGCGCTTGCCGACCCTGGGTCGGACTCTCTTCGTGCTGCCAGTCCTACTGTCACGCGTCTGCTTGCTACTGTCGTCACTGACCCCTCTTTTGAGTCCACTGCTGCGTCTGCTCTAGTCGCTGAGCTCGTCGACTTTGCTGCTCGCTGTCGTCTCGACTACGCTGCTAGTCTTGTTGCTGAGTCTGCGTCTGTCTGTCCTCCGTCCGTCGGGGGTGAGTGTGCTCTTGGCACGGACGTCCTAGAGGACAGGCAGGAGGAGTTACAGTGTCTAGCGACTGCTTCACCTCATCTCGCGTCTGTACTGCTTGCCCCTGAGGGAGACCCGGATGCACTAGACATCCCGACTCCGCGTTCTTACGCGGAGGCCGTAGAGGGTCCCTACTCCTCTCAGTGGCAGGCAGCTATGGATGCAGAGATGGCTTCCTGGAAGTCCACAGGCACCTACGTTGACGCGGTTCCCCCTCCTGGGGCGAACATCGTCAGTGGCATGTCGATCTTCAGGGTGAAGCGGCCGCCGGGCTCTCCACCTTTCTTCAAGGCACGATACGTTGCTCGTGGCTTCAGTCAGCGGCAGGGAGTTGACTACTTTCAGACCTTCTCTCCCACCCCGAAGATGACTACTCTTCGGGTGCTGCTGCACATAGCCGCTCAGCGCGACTACGAGCTTCACTCTCTCGACTTCAGCACTGCGTTCTTGCAGGGTAGCCTGCACGAGGAGATCTGGCTTCGCCGTCCACCTGGCTTCACTGGGACTTTCCCCCGTGGCACCCAGTGGAGCCTCCGACGGCCAGTCTACGGTCTCCGCCAGGCACCGCGTGAGTGGCACGACACACTGAGGACTACGCTTGCGGCTCTTGGGTTTGCTCCTTCTACTGCTGACCCGTCGCTGTTTCTTCGCACCGACACTTCCCTGCCGCCGTTCTACTTCCTCGTGTACGTCGACGACTTGGTCTTTGCCACAGCGGACACTGCTGGACTCGCCTACGTGAAGTCCGAACTGCTGAAGAGACACACTTGCACAGACCTGGGTGAACTGCGCAGCTACCTTGGCTTGCAGATCACTCGGGACAGAGCACGCCGCACCATTACCTTGACTCAGTCACACATGGTGCAGCAGGTCCTTCAGCGCTTCGGCTTCACGTACTCCTCGCCTCAGGCCACTCCTCTGCCTACTCGCCACTCACTCTCAGCTCTGCCTTCGGATGAGTCCGTAGAGTCGAGTGGTCCGTATGCAGAGCTTGTTGGCTGCCTCATGTACCTGATGACCTGCACACGACCTGACCTTGCATACCCTCTGAGCATTCTTGCTCGCTATGTTGCTCCTGGGAGACACAGACCAGAGCACATGGCTGCAGCGAAGAGGGTATTGCGCTACCTGTGCAGCACGTCGGGCATGGGGCTAGTGCTTGGAGGGCGGAGTCCAGTGGTCCTTACCGGCCACGCGGACGCTTCTTGGGCTGACGACCAGGCTACGCAGCGGTCGTCACAGGGTTACACCTTCAGCCTTGGTTCCGGCTCTGTCTCGTGGCGGTCTACTCGCTCGTCTTCGGTTCTCGGCTCCAGTTGTGAGGCTGAGATCTACGCCGGGGCCATGGCTGCACAGGAGCTTCGCTGGCTCACCTACCTGCTGACTGACCTTGGAGAGCCGCCTCGTTCTCCTCCAGTGCTGTACGTAGACAACAAGGCCATGCTGGCCTTGTGTCGAGAGCAGCGCTTGGAGCACAGAACGAAGCACATTGCTCTCCGCTACTTCCTTGCTCGTGAGCTGCAGCAGCGTGGTCAGTTGCGACTTGCGTACGTGGCCTCTGAGGCCAACACTGCTGATGTGTTCACCAAGGCACTCGCGCCTTGTGACCATCAGCGCTTTTGCACCCAGCTGGGTCTTGTGCCTGTCTTGCCTCACTTGCTCTCCTCTTGACTTCACTTGTACTGTGACATATATATATACCTGCTCTTGCTTGTCTAGTTCTATATATATATGTCTGTACTCCTGCATGTGAACTGGCCTCTGGCCCTGCTCTTGTGCTCGGACTGTGTGGTGACGTTGTGATCCACCCTGAGCTTGCTCTGCTTTGCTTTACCTGACTGGTCTTGTGACCCCTTGTTCTCCCCCACTTTGCCTATGGGGGTGTGTCAGATTTATATGACATAGTTTCTGTAGGCTATAGTGGGGTAGCACATATGGGGTACAGGGTTTCTAGGGTTGCATTTGTACCCAATCTTCCATAGTCATTTCATTCCTGTTTTCCTTACTTCACAAAAATAGCAAGAACAAGGGCCTAGAATGTGCAAAATTGGAATAGCAAGGACATAGCGTGTGCAAAAAAGCAAGAACAAGGGCCTAGCGTGTGCAAAATTGGAATAACAAGGACATAGCGTGTGTACAATTGGAAAAACAAGGATATAGCGTGTGCAAAATAGCAAGAACAAGGGCCTAGCGTGTACAAAATTTCAAGAACAAGGGCCTAGCGTGTGCAAAATTGGAAGAACAAGAGCCTAGTGTGTGCAAAATTGGTAGATTAAGGGCCTAGCGTGTGCAAAATAGCAAGAACAAGGGCCTAGTATGTGCAAAATTGGAAGAACAAGGGCCTAGCGTGTGCAGAATTGAAAGAACAAGGGCCTAGCGTTTGCAAAATAGCAAGAACAAGGGCCTAGCGTGTGCACAATTGCAAGAACAAGGGCCTACATGTGCAAAATAGCAAGAACAATGACCTAGCGTGTGCAAAATGTCAAGAACAAGGGCCTAGCGTGTGCAAAATTGGAATAACAAGGACATAGCGTGTGCAAAATTGGAATAACAAGGACATAGCGTGTGCAAAATAGCAAGAACAAGGGCCTAGCGTGTACAAAATTTCAATAACAAGTGCCTAGCGTGTGCAAAATTGCGAGACCAAGGGCCTAGCATGTGCAAAATTGCAAGAACAAGGGCCTAGCTTGTGCAAAATTGGAAGAACAAGGGCCTAGCGTGTTCAAAATTGCAAGAACAAATGCCTAACGTGTGCAAAATAGCAAGAACAAGGGCCTAGCGTGTGCGAAATTGCAAGAACAAGGGCCTAGCATGTGCAAAATTGCAAGAACAATGGCCTAGCGTGTGCAAAATTTCAAGAACAAGGGCCTAGCGTGTGCGAAATTGCAAGAACAAGGGCCTAGCATGTGCACATTTGCAAGAACAAGAACCTAGCATGTGCAAAATAGCAAAAACAAGGGCCTAGCGTGTGCAAAATTGGAATAACAAGGGCCTAGCGTGTGCAAAATTGTAAGAACAATGGCCTAGCGTGTGCAAATTTGGAAGAACAAGGGCCTAGCGTGTACAAAATAGCAAGAACAAGGGCCTAGCATGTGCAAATTTGCAAGAACAATAGCCTAGCGTGTGCAAATTTGGAAGAACAAGGGCCTAGCGTGTGCAAAATAGCAAGAACAAAGGCCTAGCGTATGCAAAATTGGAATAACAAGGACATAGCGTGTGCAAAATAGCAAGAACAAGGGCCTAGCGTGTGCAAAATTGGAAGAACAAGGGCCTAGCATGTGCAAAATTGGAATAGCAAGGACATAGCGTGTGCAAAAAGGCAAGAACAAGGGCCTAGCGTGTGCAAAATTGGAATAACAAGGACATAGCGTGTGCAAAATTGGAATAAGAAGGACATAGCGTATGCAAAATAGCAAGAACAAGGGCCTAGCGTGTACAAAATTTCAAGAACAAGGGCCTAGCGTGTGCAAAATTGGAAGAACAAGAGCCTAGAGTGTGCAAAAGTGGTAGAACAAGGGCCTAGCATGTGCAAAATAGTAAGAACAAGGGCCTAGTATGTGCAAAATTGGAAGAACAAGGGCCTAGCGTGTGCAGAATTGAAAGAACAAGGGCCTAGCGTTTGCAAAATAGCAAGAACAAGGGCCTAGCGTGTGCACAATTGCAAGAACAAGGGCCTACATGTGCAAAATAGTTAGAACAATAACCTAGCATGGGCAAAATTTCAAGAACAAGGGCCTAGCGTGTGCAAAATTGGAATAACAAGGACATAGCGTGTGCAAAATTGGAATAACAAGGACATAGCGTGTGCAAAATAGCAAGAACAAGGGCCTAGCGTGTACAAAATTTCAAGAACAAGGGCCTAGCGTGTGCAAAATTGGAAGAACAAGAGCCTAGCGTGTGCAAAATTGGTAGAACAAGGGCCTAGCCTGTGCAAAATAGCAAGAACAAGGGCCTAGTATGTGCAAAATTGGAAGAACAAGGGCCTAGCGTGTGCACAATTGGAAGAACAAGGGCCTAGCGTGTGCAAAATAGCAAGAACAAGGGCCTAGCGTGTGCAAAATTTCAAGAACAAGGGCCTAGCGTGTGCAAAAATTCAAAATAGCAAGAACAGGGGCCTAGCGTGTGCAAAATTTCAAGAACAAGCGCCTAGCGTATGCAAAATTGCAAAAACAAGGTCCTAGCGTGTGCAAAAATTCAAAAAGAAGGGCCTAGCGTGTGCAAAATTTCAAGGAGACGGGCCTAGCGTGTGCAAAATAGCAAGAACAAGGGCATAGCGTGTGCAAAATTGCAAGAAGAAGGGCCTAGCATGTGCAAAATAGCAAGAACAAGGGCCTAGCGTGTGCAAAATTGGAAGAACAAGGGCCTAGCGTGTGCAAAATAGCAAGAACAAAGGCCTAGCGTGTACAAAATTGGAATAACAAGGACATAGCGTGTGCAAAATAGCAAGAACAAGGGCCTAGCGTGTGCAAAGTTTCAAGAGCAAGGGCCTAGCGTGTGCAAAATTGGAAGAACAAGGGCCTAGAATGTGCAAAATTGGAATAGCAAGGACATAGCGTGTGCAAAAAAGCAAGAACAAGGGCCTAGCGTGTGCAAAATTGGAATAACAAGGACATAGCGGGTGCACAATTGGAAAAACAAGGATATAGCGTGTGCAAAATAGCAAGAACAAGGGCCTAGCGTGTACAAAATTTCAAGAACAAGGGCCTAGCGTGTGCAAAATTGGAAGAACAAGAGCCTAGTGTGTGCAAAATTGGTAGATTAAGGGCCTAGCGTGTGCAAAATAGCAAGAACAAGGGCCTAGTATGTGCAAAATTGGAAGAACAAGGGCCTAGCGTGTGCAGAATTGAAAGAACAAGGGCCTAGCGTTTGCAAAATAGCAAGAACAAGGGCCTAGCGTGTGCACAATTGCAAGAACAAGGGCCTACATGTGCAAAATAGCAAGAACAATGACCTAGCGTGTGCAAAATTTCAAGAACAAGGGCCTAGCGTGTGCAAAATTGGAATAACAAGGACATAGCGTGTGCAAAATTGGAATAACAAGGACATAGCGTGTGCAAAATAGCAAGAACAAGGGCCTAGCGTGTACAAAATTTCAAGAACAAGGGCCTAGCGTGTGCAAAATTGCGAGACCAAGGGCCTAGCATGTGCAAAATTGCAAGAACAAGGGCCTAGCTTGTGCAAAATTGGAAGAACAAGGGCCTAGCGTGTTCAAAATTGCAAGAACAAGGGCCTAGCGTGTGCGAAATTGCAAGAACAAGGGCCTAGCATGTGCAAAATTGCAAGAACAATGGCCTAGCGTGTGCAAAATTTCAAGAACAAGGGCCTAGCGTGTGCGAAATTGCAAAAACAAGGGCCTAGCATGTGCACATTTGCAAGAACAAGAACCTAGCATGTGCAAAATAGCAAAAACAAGGGCCTAGCGTGTGCAAAATTGGAATAACAAGGGCCTAGCGTGTGCAAAATTGTAAGAACAATGGCCTAGCGTGTGCAAATTTGGAATAACAAGGGCCTAGCGTGTACAAAATAGCAAGAACAAGGGCCTAGCGTGTGCAAATTTGCAAGAACAATGGCCTAGCGTGTGCAAATTTGGAAGAACAAGGGCCTAGCGTGTGCAAAATAGCAAGAACAAAGGCCTAGCGTGTGCAAAATTGGAAGAACAAGGGTCTAGCATGTGCAAAATTGGAATAGCAAGGACATAGCGTGTGCAAAAAGGCAAGAACAAGGGCCTAGCGTGTGCAAAATTGGAATAACAAGGACATAGCGTGTGCAAAATTGGAATAACAAGGACATAGCGTATGCAAAATAGCAAGAACAAGGGCCTAGCGTGTACAACATTTCAAGAACAAGGGCCTAGCGTGTGCAAAATTGGAAGAACAAGAGCCTAGAGTGTGCAAAATTGGTAGAACAAGGGCCTAGCGTGTGCAAAATAGCAAGAACAAGGGCCTAGTATGTGCAAAATTGGAAGAACAAGGGCCTAGCGTGTGCAGAATTGAAAGAACAAGGGCCTAGCGTTTGCAAAATAGCAAGAACAAGTGCCTAGCGTGTGCACAATTGCAAGCACAAGGGCCTACATGTGCAAAATAGCAAGAACAATAACCTAGCATGGGCAAAATTTCAAGAACAAGGGCCTAGCGTGTGCAAAATTGGAATAAAAAGGATATAGCGTGTGCAAAATTGGAATAACAAGGACATAGCGTGTGCAAAATAGCAAGAACAAGGGCCTAGCGTGTACAAAATTTCAAGAACAAGGGCCTAGCGTGTGCAAAATTGAAAAAACAAGAGCCTAGCGTGTGCAAAATTGGTAGAACAAGGGCCTAGCCTGTGCAAAATAGCAAGAACAAGGGCCTAGTATGTGCAAAATTGGAAGCACAAGGGCCTAGCGTGTGCACAATTGGAAGAACAAGGGCCTAGCGTGTGCAAAATAGCAAGAACAAGGGCCTAGCGTGTGCAAAATTTCAAGAACAAGGGCCTAGCTTGTGCAAAATTGGAAGAACAAGGGCCTAGCGTGTTCAAAATTGCAAGAACAAATGCCTAACGTGTGCAAAATAGCAAGAACAAGGGCCAAGCGTGTGCGAAATAGCAAGAACAAGGGCCTAGCATGTGCAAAATTGCAAGAACAGTGGCCAGGCGTGTGCAAAATTTCAAGAACAAGGGCCTAGCGTGTGCGAAATTGCAAGAACAAGGGCCTACCATGTGCACAAATGCAAGAAATAGAACCTAGCATGTGCAAAATAGCAAAAACAAGGGCCTAGCGTGTGCAAAATTGGAAGAACAAGGGCCTAGCGTGTGCAAAATTGTAAGAACAATGGCCTAGCGTGTGCAAATTTGGGAGAACAAGGGCCTAGCGTGTACAAAATAGCAAGAACAAGGGCCTAGTGTGTGCAAATTTGGAAGAACAAGGGCCTAGCGTGTGCAAATTTGCAAGAACAAGGGCCTAGCGTGTGCAAAATAGCAAGAACAAGGGCCTAGCGTGTGCAATATTGGAAGAACAAGGGCCTAGCTTGTGCAAATTTGGAAGAACAAGGGCCTAGCGTGTGCAAAATAGCAAGAACAAAGGCCTAGCGTGTGCAAAATTGGAAAAACAAGGACATAGCGTGTGCAAAATAGCAAGAACAAGGGCCTAGCGTGTGCAAAATTTCAAGAGCAAGGGCCTAGCATGTGCAAAATTGGAAGAACAAGGGCCTAGCATGTGCAAAATAGGAATAACAAGGACATAGCGTGTGCAAAAAAGCAAGAACAAGGGCCTAGCGTGTCCAAAATTGGAATAACAAGGACATAGCGTGTGCAAAATTGGAATAACAAGGACATAGCGTGTGCAAAATAGCAAGAACAAGGGCCTAGCGTGTGCAAAATTGGTAGAACAAGGGCCTAGCGTGTGCAAAATAGCAAGAACAGGGGCCTAGTATGTGCAAAATTGGAAGAACAAGGGCCTAGCGTGTGCAGAATTGGAAGAACAAGGGCCTAGCGTGTGCAAAATAGCAAGAACAAGGGCCTAGCGTGTACACAATTGCAAGAACAAGGGCCTACATGTGCAAAATAGCAAGAACAATGACCTAGCGTGTGAAAAAATTCAAGAACAAGGGCCTAGCGTGTGCAAAATTGGAATAACAAGGACATAGCGTGTGCAAAATTGGAATAACAAGGACATAGCGTGTGCAAAATAGAAAGAACAAGGGCCTAGCGTGTACAAAATTTCAAGAACACGGGCCTAGCGTGTGCAGAATTGGAAGAACAAGAGCCTAGCGTGTGCAAAATTGGTAGAACAAGGGCCTAGCGTGTGCAAAATAGCAAGAACAAGGGCCTAGTATGTGCTAAATTGGAAGAACAAGGGCCTAGCGTGTGCAGAATTGGAAGAACAAGGGCCTAGCGTGTGCAAAATAGCAAGAACAAGGGCCTAGTATGTGCAAAATTGCAATAACAAGGGCCTACATGTGCAAAATAGCAAGAACAATGACCTAGCGTGTGCAAAATAACAAGAACAAGGGCCAAGCATGTGCAAAATTTCAAGAACAAGGGCCTAGCGTGTGCAAAAATTCAAAATAGCAAGAACAGGGGCCTAGTGTGTGCAAAATTTCAAGAACAAGCGCCTAGCGTATGCAAAATTGCAAAAACAAGGTCCTAGCGTGTGCAAAAAATCAAAAACAAGGGCCTAGCGTGTGCAAAATTTCAAGGAGAAGGGCCTTGCGTGTGCAAAATAGCAAGAACAAGGGCATAGCGTGTGCAAAATTGCAAGAACAAGGGCCTAGCCTGTGCAAAATTTCAAGAACAATGGCCTAGCGTGTGCAAAATTGGAAGAACAAGGGCCTAGCGTGTGCAAAATAGCAAGAACAAAGGCCTAGCGTGTGCAAAATTGGAATAACAAGGACATAGCGTGTGCAAAATAGCAAGAACAAGGGCCTAGCGTGTGCAAAGTTTCAAGAGCAAGGGCCTAGCGTGTGCAAAATTGGAAGAACAAGGGCCTAGAATGTGCAAAATTGGAATAGCAAGGACATAGCGTGTGCAAAAAAGCAAGAACAAGGGCCTAGCGTGTGCAAAATTGGAATAACAAGGACATAGCGTGTGCACAATTGGAAAAACAAGGATATAGCGTGTGCAAAATAGCAAGAACAAGTGCCTAGCGTGTACAAAATTTCAAGAACAAGGGCCTAGCGTGTGCAAAATTGGAAGAACAAGAGCCTAGTGTGTGCAAAATTGGTAGATTAAGGGCCTAGCGTGTGCAAAATAGCAAGAACAAGGGCCTAGTATGTGCAAAATTGGAAGAACAAGGGCCTAGCGTGTGCAGAATTGAAAGAACAAGGGCCTAGCGTTTGCAAAATAGCAAGAACAAGGGCCTAGCGTGTGCACAATTGCAAGAACAAGGGCCTACATGTGCAAAATAGCAAGAACAATGACCTAGCGTGTGCAAAATTTCAAGAACAAGGGCCTAGCGTGTGCAAAATTGGAATAACAAGGACATAGCGTGTGCAAAATTGGAATAACAAGGACATAGCGTGTGCAAAATAGCAAGAACAAGGGCCTAGCGTGTACAAAATTTCAAGAACAAGGGCCTAGCATGTGCAAAATTGCGAGAACAAGGGCCTAGCATGTGCAAAATTGCAAGAACAAGGGCCTAGCGTGTGCGAAATTGGAAGAACAAGGGCCTAGCGTGTGCAAAATTGGAAGAACAAGGGCCTAGCGTGTGCAAAGTTGGAAGAACAAGGGCCTAGCGTGAGCAACATTGGAAGAACAAGGGCCTAGCGTGTGCAAAATTGGAAGAACAAGGGCCTAGCGTGTGCGAAATTGGAAGAACAAGGGCCTAGCGTGTGCAAAATTGGAAGAACAAGGGCCTAGCGTGTGCAAAGTTGGAAGAACAAGGGCCTAGCGTGAGCAACATTGGAAGAACAAGGGCCTAGCGTGTGTGAAATAGCAAGAACAAGGGCCTATCGTGTGCAAAATTGCAAGAACAAGGGCCTAGCGTGTGCGAAATTGGAAGAACAAAGCCCTAGCATGTGCACAATTGGAAGAACAAGGGCCTAGCATGTGCAAAATTGGAAGAAAATGGGCCTAGCATGTCCAAAATTGGAAGAACAAGGGCCTAGCGTGTGCAACATTTCAAGAACAAGGGCCTAGAGTATGCAAAATTGCAAGAACAAGGTCCTAGCGTGTGCGAAAATTGCAAGAACAAGGGCCTAGCGTGTGAAAAATTGCAAGAACAAGGGCCTAGCGTGTGCAAAGTAGCAAGAACAGGGGCCTAGCGTGGGCAAAATTGCAAGAACAATGGCCTAGTGTGTGCGAAATTGGAAGATCCAAGGCCTAGCGTGTGCAAAATTGGAAGAACAAGGGCCTAGCGTGTGCAAAATTGGAAGAACAAGGGCATAGCGTATGCAAGAACAAGGGCCTAGCATGTGCAAAATTGCAAGAACAAGGGCCTAGCATGTGCAAAATTTCAAGAACAAGGGCTTAGCGTGTGCGAAATTGGAAGAACAAGGGCCTAACGTGTGCAAAATTGGAAGAACAAGGGCGTAGCGTGTGCAAAATTGGAAGATTAAGGGCCTAGCGTGTGCAAAGTAGCAAGAACAGGGGCCTAGCGTGTGCAAAATTGCAAGAACAAGGGCCTAGCGTGTGCCAAATTGGAAGAACAAGGGCCTAGCGTGTGCAAAATTGCAAGAACAAGGGCCTAGCGTGTGCAAATTTGGAAGAACAAGGGCCTAGCGTGTGCAAAGTAGCAAGAATAGGGCCCTAGCGTGTGCAAAATTTCAAGAACAAGGGCCTAGCGTGTGCAAAATTTCAAGAACAAGGGCCTAGCGTGTGCAAAATAGCAAGAACAAGGGCATAGCGTATGCAAAATTGCAAGAACAAGGGCCTAGCGTGTGCAAAATTGCAAGAACAAGGGCCTAGCATGTGCAACATTTCAAGAACAAGGGCCTAGCTTGTGCAAAAAAGCAAGAACAAGGGCCTAGCGTGTGCAAAATTGGAAGAACAAGGGCCTAGCGTGTGCAAAATAGCAAGAACAAGGGCCTAGCGTGTGCAAAATTGCAAGAACAAGGGCCTAGCATGTGCAAAATTGCAAGAACAAGGGCCTAGCGTGTGCAAAATTGGAAGAACAAGGGCCTAATGTGTGTAAAATTGGAGGAACAAGGGCCTAGTGTGTGCAAAGTTGCAAGAACAAGGGCCTAGCATGTGCAAAATTGGAAAAACAAGGGCCTAGCTTGTGCAAAGTAGCAAGAACAGGGGCGTAGCGTATGCAAAATTTCAAGAACATGGGCCTAGCGTGTGCAAAATTGGAAGAACAAGGGCCAAATGTGTGCAAAATTGGAAGAACGAGGGCCTAGCGTGTGCAAAATTGCAAGAACAAGGGCCAAATGTGTGCAAAATTGGAAGAACAAGGGCCAAATGTGTGCAAAATTGGAAGAACAAGGGCCTAACGTGTGCAAAGTAGCAAGAACAGGGGCCTAGCGTGTGCAACATTTCAAGAACAAGGGCCTAGCATGTGCAAAATTGGAAGAACAAGGGCCTAATGTGTGCAAAATTGGAAGAGCAAGGGCCTAGCGTGTGCAAAATTGGAAGAACAAGGGTCTGGCGTCTGCAAAATTGGAAGAACAAGGGCCTAGCGTGTGCAAAGTAGCAAGGACAGGGGCCTAGCGGGTGCAACATTGGAAGAAAAAGGGCCTAGCGTGTGCAAAATTGGAAGAACAAGGGCCTAATGTGTGCAAAATTGGAAGAACAAGGGCCTAGAGTGTGCAAAATTGCAAGAACAAGGGCCTAGCATGTGCAAAATTGGAAGAACAAGGGCCTATCGTGTGCAAAAGTGCAAGAACAAGGGCCTAGCGTGTGCAAAATCGGAAGAACAAGGGCCTAGCGTGTGCAAAGTAGCAAGAACAGGGGCCTAGCGTGTGCAAAATTGCAAGAACAAGGGCCTAGCGTGTGCAAAATTGGAAGAACAAGGGCCTAGCGTGTGCAAAGTAGCAAGAACAGGGGCCTAGCGTTTGCAAAATTTCAAGAACAAGGGCCTAGCGTATGCAACATTTCAAGGAGACGGGCCTAGCGTGTGCAAAGTAGCAAGAACAGGGGACTATCGTGTGCAAAATTAGAAGATTAAGGGCCTCGCTTGTGCAAAGTAGCAAGAACAGGGGCCTAGCGTATTTAAAATTTCAAGAACAAGGGCCTAGCGTGTGCAAAATTGTAAGAACAAGGGCCTAATGTGTGCAAAATTGGAAGAACAAGGGCCTAGCGTGTGCAAAATTGCAAGAACAAGGGCCTAGCGTGAGCAAAATTGGAAGAACAAGGGCCTAGCGTGTGCAAAGTAGCAAGAACAGGGGCCTCGCGTGTGCAAAATTTGAAGAACAGGGGCCTAGCGTGTGCAAAGTAGCAAGAACAAGGGCCTAGCTTGTGCAAAACTTCAAGAACAAGGGCCTAGCGTGTGCAAAGTTGCAAGAACAAGGGCCTAGCGTGTGCAAAGTAGCAAGAACAGGGGACTAGCGTGTGCAAAATTAGAAGATAAAGGGCCTAGCTTGTGCAAAGTAGCAAGAACAGGGGCCTAGCGTATGCAAAATTTCAATAACAAGGGCCTAGCGTGTGCAAAATTGGAAGAACAAGGGCCTAATGTGTGTTAATTGGAAGAACAAGGGCCTAGCGTGTGCAAAATTGCAAGAACAAGGGCCTAGCGTGAGCTAAATTGGAAGAAAAGGGCCTAGCGTGTGCAAAATTGGAAGAACAAAGGCCTAGCGTGTGCAAAATTGCAAGAACAAGGGCCTAGCGTGTGCAAAATCGGAAGAACAAGGGCCTAGCGTGTGCAAAGTAGTAAGAACAGGGGCCTAGCATGTGCAGAATTGCAAGAACAAAGGCCTAGCGTGTGCGAAATTGGAAGAACAAGGGCCTAGCGTGTGCAAAATTGCAAGAACAAGGGCCTAGCATGTGCAAAATTGGAAGAACAAATGCATACCATGTGCAAAATTGCAAGAACAAGGGCCTAGCATTTGCAAAATTGCAAGAACAAGGGCCTAGCATGTGCAAAATTTCAAGAACAAGGGCCTAGCGTGTGCAAAATTGGAAGAACAAGGGCCTAATGTGTGCAAAATTGGAAGAACAAGTGCCTAGCGTGTGCAAAGTTGCAAGAACAAGGGCCTAGCGTGTGCAAAATTGGAAGAACAACGGCCTAGCGTGTGCAAAGTTGCAAGAACAGGGGACTAGCGTGTGCAAAATTAGAAGATTAAGGGCCTAGCTTGTGCAAAGTAGCAAGAACAGGGGCCTAGCGTGTGCAAAATTGCAAGAACAAGAGCCTAGCATGTACAAAATTGGAAGAACAAGGGCCTATCGTGTGCAAAATTGCAAGGACAAGTGCCTAGAGTGTGCAAAATCGGAAGAACAAGGGCCTAGCGTGTGCAAAGTAGCAAGAACAGGGCCTAGAGTGTGCAAAATTGCAAGAACAAGGGCCTAGCGTGTGCAAATTTGGAAGAACAAGGGCATAGCGTATGCAAAATTGCAAGAACAAGGGCCTAGCGTGTGCGAAATTGGAAGAACATGGGCCTAGCGTGTGCAAAATTGCAAGAACAAGGGCCTAGCGTGTGCAAAATTGGAAGAACAAGGGCATAGCGTGGGCAAAATTGCAAGAACAAGGGCCTAGCATTTGCAAAATTGCAAGAACAAGGGCCTAGCATGTGCAAAATTTCAAGAACAAGGGCCTAGCGTGTGCAAAATTGGAATAACAAGGGCGCAATGTGTGCAAATTTGGAAGAACAAGTGCCTAGCGTGTGCAAAGTTGCAAGAACAAGGGCCTAGCGTGTGCAAAATTGGCAGAACAAGGGCCTAGCGTGTGCAAAGTAGCAAGAACAGGGGACTAGCGTGTGCAAAATTAGAACATAAAGGGCCTAGCTTGTGCAAAGTAGCAAGAACAGGGGCCTAGAGTGTGCAAAATTGGAAGAACAAGGGCGTATCGTGTGCAAAGTAGCAAGAATAGGGGCCTAGCGTGTGCAAAATTGGAAGAAAAAGGGCCTAGCGTGTGCAAAATTGGAGAAACAAGGGCCTAGCGTGTGCAAAATTGGAAGAACATGGGCCTAGCGTGTGCAAAATTGGAGAAACAAGGGCCTAGCATGTGCAAAGTATAAAGAACAGGGGCCTAGCGTGTGCAAAATTGCAAGAACAAGGTCCTAGCGTGTGCAAAAATTCAAGAACAAGGGCCTAGCGTGTGCAAAATAGCAAGAACAAGGGCATAGCGTGTGCAAAATTGCAAGAACAAGGACCTAGCGTGTGCAAAATTGGAAGAACAAGGGCCTAGCGTGTGCAAAGTAGCAAGAACAGGGGCCTAACGTGTGCAAAATTTCAAGAACAAGGGCCTAGCGTGTGCAAAATTTCAAGGACAAGATCCTAGCGTGTGCAAAAAAGCAAGAACAAGGGCATAGCATGTGCAAAATTGCAAGAACAAGGGCCTAGCGTGTGCAAAATTGCAAGAACAAGGGCCTAGCATGTGCACAATTGGCAGAAGAAGGGCCTAGCGTGTGCAACATTGGAAGAAAAAGGGCTTAGCGTGTGCGAAATAGCAAGAAAAAGTGCCTAGTGTGTGCAAAATTGCAAGAACAAGGGCCTAGCGTGTGCGAAATAAGAAGAACAAGGGCCTAGCGTGTGCAAAATTGGAAGAACAAGGGCCTAGCGTGTGCAAAATTGCAAGAACAAGGGCCTAGCGTGTGCAAAATCGGAAGAACAAGGGCCTAGCTTGTGCAAAGTAGCAAGAACAGGGGCCTAGCGTGTGCAGAATTGCAAGAACAAAGGCCTAGCGTGTGCGAAATTGGAAGAACAAGGGCCTAGCGTGTGCAAAATTGCAAGAACAAGGGCCTAGCGTGTGCAAAATTGGAAGAACATAGGCATAGCATGTGCAAAATTGCAAGAACAAGGGCCTAGCATTTGCAAAATTGCAAGAACAAGGGCCTAGCATGTGCAAAATTTCAAGAACAAGGGCCTAGCGTGTGCAAAATTGGAAGAACAAGGGCCTAATGTGTGCAAAATTGGAAGAACAAGTGCCTTGCTTGTGCAAAGTTGCAAGAACAAGGGCCTAGCGTGTGCAAAATTGGAAGAACAAGGGCCTAATGTGTGCAAAGTAGCAAGAACAAGGGCCTAGCTTGTGCAAAGTAGCAAGAACAGGGGCCTAGCGTGTGCAAAATTGCAAGAACAAGGGCCTAGCATGTGCAAAATTGGAAGAACAAGGGCCTATCGTGTGCAAAATTGCAAGAACAAGTGCCTAGAGTGTGCAAAATCGGAAGAATAAGGGCCTAGCGTGTGCAAAGTAGCAAGAACAGGGGCCTAGCGTGTGCATAATTGCAAGAACAAGGGCCTAGCGTGTGCAAAATTTGAAGAACAAGGGCATAGCGTATGCAAAATTGCAAGAACAAGGGCCTAGCGTGTGCAAAATTGGAAGAACATGGGCCTAGCGTGTGCAAAATTGCAATAACAAGGGCCTAGCGTGTGCAAAATTGGAAGAACAAGGGCATAGCGTGTGCAAAATTGCAAGAACAAGGGCCTAGCATGTGCAAAGTAGCAAGAACAAGGGCCTAGTGTGTGCAAAATTGAAAGAACAAGGGTCTAATGTGTGCAAATTTGGAAGAACAAGGGCCTAGCATGTGCACAATTGGCAGAACAAGGGCCTAGCGTGTGCAACATTGGAAGAAAAAGGGCCTAGCGTGTGCGAAATAGCAAGAAAAACTGCCTAGTGTGTGCAAAATTGCAAGAACAAGGGTCTAGCGTGTGCGAAATTGGAAGAACAAGGGCCTAGCGTGTGCAACATTGGAAGAACAAGGGCCTAGCATGTGCAAAATTGGAAGAACAAGGGCCTAGCGTGTGCAAAATTGGAAGAACAAGGGCCTAGCATGTGCAAAATTGGAAGAACAAGGGCCTAGCGTGTGAAAAGTAGCAAGAACAGGGGCCTAGCGTGTGCAAAATTTCAAGAGCAAGGGCATAGCGTGTGCAAAAATGCAAGAACAAGGTCCTAGCGTGTGCAAAATTTCAAGAACAAGGGCCTAGCGTGTGCAAAATTTCAAGGAGAAGGGCCTAGCGTGTGCAAAATAGCAACAACAAGGGCATAGCGTGTGCAAGATTGAAAGAACAAGGGCCTAGCGTGTGCTCAATTGGAAGAACAAGGGCCTAGCGTGTGCAAAGTAGCAAGAACAGGGGCCTAGCGTGTGCAAAATTTCAAGAACAAGGGCCTAGCGTGTGCAAAATTTCAAGGACAAGGGCCTAGCGTGTGCAATATTGAAAGAACAAGGGCCTAGCATGTGCAACATAGCAAGAACAAGGGCATAGCGTGTGCAAAATTGCAAGAACAAGGGCATAGCGTGTGTGAAATTGGAAGAACAAGGGCCTAGCGTGTGCAAAATTGGAAAAACAAGGGCTTAGCATGTGCAAAGTTGGAAGACCAAGGGCCTAGCGTGTGCAAAATTGGAAGAACAAGGGCCTAGTGTGTGCAAAATTGGAAGAACAAGGGCCTAGCGTGTGCGAAATAGCAAGAACAAGGGTCTAGCGTGTGCAAAATTGCAAGAACAAGGGCCTAGCGTGTGCGAAATTGGAAGAACAAGGGCCTAGCGTGTGCAAAATTGGAAGAACAAGGGCCTAGCGTGTGCAAAATTGGAAGAACAAGGTCCTAGCGTTTGCAAAATTGGAAGAACAAGGGCCTAGCATGTGCAAAATTGGAAGAACAAGGGCCTAGCGTGTGCGAAATTGGAAGAACAGGGGCCTAGCGTGTGCAAAATTGGAAGAACAAGGGCCTAGCGTGTGCAAAAATGGAAGAACATGGGCCTAACGTGTGCAAAATTGGAAGAACAAGAGCCTAGCGTGTGCAAAATTGCAAGAACAACGTCCTAGCGTGTGCAAAATTTCAAGAACAAGGGCCTAGCGTGTGCAAATTTTCAAGGAGAAGGGCCTAGCGTGTGCAAAATAGCAAGAACAAGGGCATAGCGTGTGCAACATTGCAAGAACAAGGGCCTAGCTTGTGCAAAATTGGAAGAAAAAGGGCCTAGCATGTGCAAAATTGGAGGAACAAGGGCCTAGCATGTTCAAAGAAGAACAGGGGCCTAGCGTGTGCAAAATTGCAAGAACAAGGTCCTAGCGTATGCAAAATTGGAAGAACAAGGGCCTAGCGTGTGCGAAATAGCAAGAACAAGGGTCTAGCGTGTGCAAAATTGCAAGAACAAGGGCCTAGCGTGTGCGAAATTGGAAGAACAAGGGCCTAGCATGTGCAAAATTGGAAGAACAAGGGCCTAGCGTGTGCAAAATTGGAAGAACATGGGCCTAACGTGTGCAAAATTGGAAGAACAAGAGCCTAGCGTGTGCAAAATTGCAAGAACAACGTCCTAGCGTGTGCAAAATTTCAAGAACAAGGGCCTAGCGTGTGCAAATTTTCAAGGAGAAGGGCCTAGCGTGTGCAAAATAGCAAAAACAAGGGCATAGCGTGTGCAACATTGCAAGAACAAGGGCCTAGCTTGTGCAAATTTGGAAGAAAAAGGGCCTAGCATGTGCAAAATTGGAGGAACAAGGGCCTAGCATGTTCAAAGAAGAACAGGGGCCTAGCGTGTGCAAAATTGCAAGAACAAGGTCCTAGCGTATGCAAAAATTCAAGAACAAGGGCCTAGCGTGTGCAAAATAGCAAGAACAAGGGCATAGCGTGTGCAAAATTGCAAGAACAAGGACCTAGCTTGTGCAAAATTGGAAGAACAAGGGCCTAGGGTGTGCAAAGTAGCAAGAACAGGGGCCTAGCGTGTGCAAAATTTCAAGAGCAAGGGCCTAGCGTGTGCAAAATTTCAAGAACAAGGGCCTTGCGTGTGCAAAATTTCAAGGACAAGATCCTAGCGTGTGCAAAATAGCAAGAACAAGGGCATAGCATGTGCAAAATTGCAAGAACAAGGGCCTAGCGTGTGCAAAATTGCAAGAACAAGGGCCTAGCATGTGCAAAATTTCAAGAACAAGGGCCTAGCGTGTGCAAAAAAGCAAGAACAAGGGCCTAGCGTGTGTAAAATTGGAAAAACAAGGGCCTAGCATGTGCAAAATAGCAAGAACAAGGGCCTAGCGTGTGCAAAATTGCAAGAACAAGGGCCTAGCGTGTGCGAAATTGGAAGAACAAGGGCCTAGCGTGTGCAAAATTGGAAAAACAAGGGCCTAGAGTGTGCAAATTTGGAAGAACAAGAGCCTAGCGTGTACAAAATTGGAAGAACAAGGGCCTAGCGCGTGCAAAATTGGAAGAACAAGGGGCTTGCGTGTGCAAAGTAGCAAGAACAGGGGCCTAGCGTGTGCAAAATTTCAAGAACAAGGGCCTAGCGTGTGCAAAATTGCAAGAACAAGGTCCTAGCCTGTGCAAAAAATCAAGAACAAGGGCCTAGCGTGTGAAAAAATTCAAGGAGAAGGGCCCAGCGTGTGCAAAATAGCAAGAACAAGGGCATAGCGTGTGCAAAATTAAAAGAACAAGGGCCCAGCGTGTGCAAAATAGCAAGAACAAGGGCCTAGCGTGTGCAAAATTGGAAGAACAAGGGCCTAGCGTGTGCAAAATTGGAAGAACAAGGGCCTTGGGTGTGCAAAATTGGAAGAACAAGGGCCTAGCGTGTGCAAACTTGGAAGAACAAGGGCATAGCGTGTGCAAAATTGGAAGAACAAGGGCCTAGCGTGTTCAAAATTGCAAGAACAAGGGCCTAGCATGTGCAAAGTAGCAAGAACAGGGGCCTATCGTGTGCAAACTTTCAAGAACAAGGGCCTAGCATATGCAAAATTGCAAAAACAAGGCCCTAGCGTGTGCAACATTTCAACAACAAGGGCCTAGGGTGTGCAAAATTTCAAGGAAAAGGACCTAGCGTGTGCAAATTAGCAAGAACAAGGGCATAGCGTGTGCAAAATTGCAAAAACAAGGGCCTAGCGTGTGCAAAATTGGAAGAAAAAGGGCCTAGCGTGTGCGAAATAGCAAGAAAAAGGGCCTAATGTGTGCAAAATTGCAAGAACAAGGGCCTAGCGTGTGCAAAATTGGAAGAACAAGGGCCTAGCGTGTGCAACATTGGAAGAACAAGGGCCTAGCGTATGCAAGATTGGAATAACAAGGGCCTAGCGTGTGCAAAATTGGAAGAACAAGGGCCTAGCATGTGCAAAATTGGAAGAACAAGGGCCTAGCGTGTGCAAATTAGCAAGAACAGGGGCCTAGCGTGTGCAAAATTTCAAGAACAAGGGCCTAGCGTGTGCGAAGTAGCAAGAAAAAGGGCCTAGCATGTGCAACATAGCAAGAACAAGGGCATAGCCTGTGCAAAATTGCAAGAACAAGGGCATAGCGTGTGCGAAATTGGAAGAACAAGAGCCTAGCATGTGCAAAATTGGAAGAACAAGGGCCTAGCGTGTGCAAAATTGGAAGAACAAGGGCCTAGCGTGTGCAAAATTGGAAGAACAAGGGCCTATTGTGTGCGAAATAGCAAGAAAAAGGGCCAAGGGTGTGCAAAATTGCAAGAACAAGGGCCTAGCGTGTGCGAAATTGGAAGAAAAAGGGCCTAGCGTGTGCAAAATTGGAAGTACAAGGGCCTAGCGTGTGCAAAATTGGAAGAACAAGGGCCTAGCGTGAGCAAAATTGGAAGAACAAGGGCCTAGCGTGTGCGAAATAGCAAGAACAAGGGCCTATCGTGTGCAAAATTGCAAGAACAAGGGCCTAGCGTGTGCGAAATTGGAAGAACAAAGCCCTAGCATGTGCAAAATTGGAAGAACAAGGGCCTAGCGTGTGCAAAATTGGAAGAACATGGGCCTAGCATGTGCAAAGTTGGAAGAACAAGGGCCTGGCGTGTGCAAAATTGCAAGAACAACGTCCTAGCGTGTGCAACATTTCAAGAACAAGGGCCTAGCGTTTGCAAAATTTCAAGGAGAAGGGCCTAGCATGTGCAAAATTGCAAGAACAAGGGCCTAGCGTGTGCAAAATTGCAAGAACAAGGGCCTGTTGTGTGCGAAATAGCAAGAACAAGGGCCTAGCGTGTGCAAAATTGCAAGAACAAGGGCCTAGCGTGTGTGAAATTGGAAGAACAAGGGCCTAGCGTGTGCAAAATTGGGCCTAGCGTGTGCAAAATTGGAAGAAAAAGGGCCTAGCGTGTGCAAAATTGGAGGAACAAGGGCCTAGCATGTGCAAAGTAGAAAGAACAGGGGCCTAGCGTGTGCAAAATTTCAAGAACAAGGGCCTAGTGTGTGCAAAATTGCAAGAACAAGGTCCTAGCATGTGCAAACATTCAAGAACAAGGGCCTAGCGTGTGCAAAATAGCAAGAAAGAGGGCATAGCGTGTGCAAAATTGCAAGAACAAGGACCTAGCGTGTGCAAAATTGGAAGAACAAGGGCCTAGCGTGTGCAAAGTAGCAAGAACAGGGGCCTAGGGTGTGCAAAATTTCAAGAACAAGGGCCTAGCGTGTGCAACATTTCAAGAACAAGGGCCTAGCGTGTGCAAAACTTCAAGGACAAGATCCTAGCGTGTGCAAAATAGCAAGAACAAGGGCATAGCATGTGCAAAATTGCAAGAACAAGGGCCTAGCGTGTGCAAAATTGCAAGAACAAGGGCCTAGCATGTGCAGAATTTCAAGAACAAGGGGCTAGCGTGTGCAAAATAGCAAGAACAAGGGCCTAGCGTGTGCAAAATTGGAAGAACAAGGGCCTAGCGTGTGCAAAATAGCAAGAACAAGGGCCTAGCGTGTGCAAAATTGCAAGAACAAGGGCCTAGCGTGTGCGAAACTGGAAGAACAAGGGCCTAGCGTGTGCAAAATTGGAAGAACAAGAGCCTAGCGTGTGCAAAATTGGAAGAACAAGAGCCTAGCGTGTACAAAATTGGAAGAACAAGGGCCTAGCACGTGCAAAATTGGAAGAACAAGGGCCTAGCGTTTGCAAAGTAGCAAGATCAGGGGCCTAGCGTATGCAAAATTGCAAGAACAAGGTCCTAGCCTGTGCAAAAATTCAAGAACAAGGGCCTAGCGTGTGCAAAAGTTCAAGGAGAAGGGCCTAGCATGTGCAAAGTAGCAAAAACAAGGGCATAGCGTGTGCAAAATTGCAAGAACAAGGGCCTAGCGTGTGCAAAATTGGAAGAACAAGGGCCTAGCGTGTGCAAAGTAGCAAGAACAGGGGCCTAGCGTGTGCAAAATTACAAGAACAAGGGCCTAGCATGTGCAAAACTTCAAGAACAAGGGCCTAGCGTGTGCAAAATGTTAAGGACAAGGGCCTAGTGTGTGCAAAATAGCAAGAACAAGGGCATAGTGTATGCAAAATTGCAAGAACAAGGGCCTAGCGTGTGCAAAATTGCAAGAACAAGGGCCTAGCATGTGCACAATTTCAAGAACAAGTGCCTAGCGTGTGCAAAAAAGCAAGAACAAGGGCCTAGCGTGTGCAAAATTGGAAGAACAAGGGCCTAGCGTGTGCAAAATAGCAAGAACAAGGGCCTAGCGTGTGCAAAATTGCAAGAACAAGGGCCTAGCGTGTGCGAAATTGGAAGAACAAGGGCCTAGCGTGTGCGAAATTGGAAGAACAAGGGCCTAGCGTGTTCAAGATTTCAAGAACAAGGGCCTAGCGTGTGCAAAATTTCAAGAACAAGGGCCTAGCGTGTGCAACATAGCAAGAACAAGGGCATAGCGTGTGCAAAACTGCAAGAACAAGGGCATAGCGTGTGCAAAATTGGAAGAACAAGGGCCTAGCGTGTGCAAAGTTGGAAGAACAAGGGCCTAGCGTGTGCAAAATTGGAAGAACAAGGGCCTAGCGTGTGCAAAATTGGAAGAACATGGGCCTAGCGTGTGCAAAATTGGAAGAACAAGGGCCTATCATGTGCGAAATAGCAAGAACAAGGGCCTGGCGTGTGCAAAATTGCAAGAACAAGGGCCTAGTGTGTGCGAAATTGGAAGAACAAGGGCCTAGCGTGTGCAAAATTGGAAGAACAAGGGCCTAGCGTGTGCAAAAGTGGAAGAACAAGGGCCTAGCGTGTGCAAAATTGGAGGATCAAGGGCCTAGCATGTGCAAAGTAGAAAGAACAGGGGCCTAGCGTGTGCAAAATTTCAAGAACAAGGGCCTAGCGTGTGCAAAATTGCAAGAAGAAGGTCCTAGCGTGTGCAAAAATTCAAGAACAAGGGCCTAGCGTGTGCAAAATTTCAAGGAGAAGGGCCTAGCGTGTGCAAAATAGCAAGAACAAGGGCATAGCGTGTGCAAAATTGGAAGAACAAGGGCCTAGCGTGTGCAAAGTTGCAAGAACAAGGGCCTAGCGTGTGCAAAATTGGCAGAACAAGGGCCTAGCGTGTGCAAAGTAGCAAGAACAGGGGACTAGTGTGTGCAAAATAAGAAGATTAAGGGCCTAGCTTGTGCAAAGTAGCAAGAATAGGGGCCTAGCATGTGCAAAATTGGAAGAACAAGGGCCTATCATGTGCAAAACAGCAAGAACAGGG